>JAQJVK010000011.1:21850750-22160336 GCA_035578135.1 Flexamia atlantica | reverse complement strand
ATTATAATATCTGGCTGTTATGACTTTGTGTATTAGCTGTGCTGTCAGTCACTCCACTACAACTGCTTCAGGTTTAAACGGTTCCCAAGGCTCAAGGCCACTTGGTTTTAAGAATTTAGAGATTAAATATTAAAATGGTTTAGTTATCACCACTATTTTTATCTTAAAAATCAAGAACATTTTACGAGTAATAAACTGTAGGAAACATATTTTGCTTCTAATCCAATATTTCTATTGCAATTGTAAAGTCAAAATTTATGTCATCTTAATTTTTTTTACCAGTGACATCAAGTGTCTACACAAATTCTTTTTGGTGGCACGAACACTCAACATAAACAAGTGCTTTTGATTGATATATAACATTATAAAATTGTCTCTACAGCATAAGGTCTTTACAGTAAATTTCTTTACCAATAATTTTACCACCGTCAATTCCAGTGTCGTCGGAGCAGACGGTCGCGGTGTTTGAGGCGTTGTGTCGCGTGGTCAAGCACGTGTCCAACCCAGGCGACTGCTCGAGCGTGGAGCGCTGCGTGCTGTCGCACCTGTACGACCTGTACTCTACGTGTTCGCTGCTCAAGTCTCGGCCACACGGCGGCGAACCGTTCAGCAACGCGTATCCCAAGATACGCGCCGCGCTGTACACCTCTCTGCAGCCCACGCCCAGCAACCACGCCTGCACGGGCTTCATGACTGATGTGATAATGGGGATACGGAGGCCCGGTGAGTAGTTTTTGTTTGTTAATGTAGGAGTATGAAATATTTTTCCTACCAATAATCCCCTATAAATAATCACATTGCCACACCTGTAAACAGTACGCAAAACCGTTCATTTCCGCTTTCATTTTATTCCCGCTCGCATGACACTCACCGTATTCTAAATTCTAGTTGCCCTGTTCTAAATCAGCTGATTTCATTGTCACTGTTTCTATCGCAACTTCCAGTTCGTTCCAATAGAATAAGCAGACATAACCTCAATAAACTTTTGTGTACAGGTTAGTTAATAAGTTAAACTGTTTAAATAATGGAATGGTGGTATGAAAAATATTGTGTGTATTCTGTGTATTACGAGCACAAAGTCATTGCCGCTCTTGAAATGTTTGGCCGCACTCAGCTAACGCTTCGTGTGGCCATCTACAATTCTCGAGCAGCAGTGACATACTTTGTGCTCTTGATACACAAATACTATTAGGAATATCTGAGAACAAATTTATTTAGATTCTATAAGTGCCCCTATGGGTTCTCCCCTCAGGGCAAGGGTTCACAAGGGTCTCTGACTATTTTGTCAAAAGCTTCTGTATGAAATTTTTAGTTTCCTTAGGCTAAAAAACTGATTTATTCACAATAGTTTTAAAAGTTTTTCATGTACTCCCAATTTTGTCACCTTTTTTGCTTGATTAAACGATGGTTATTTATTGTAGTTAATTATATTTTATTTATTTATTTATCAAGCAAAAATAATTGTATTTCAAGTGAATGTTGGGATCATGATTATTGACTTTTGAGTTGTTAGTCTAAAAGTAATTTGTTCTATGTTTTATTTGTTTTCACCTCGCTGTTGAATGTTTATAATTTGTTAGTTTTTTATCATCACATGATATTTTTGTTGTGCACTTCATAAACTGAGACTTACTGTATGGTTTGTTGTCAGAGATGCCAATTTCTTAATAAAGGTTTGAAATACTTTTTCTAATTCAGTTGATCAGAGTGCATTCTAAACACATTTTTGAAACTCATGTTTAATGTTTTTTCTTAAAATTTCTTTGTTTTCAAACTAATTTCCTTATTATTGAATAATGTGGTTAATATATTTGAATTGTCATTTTTATTCCCGTTGCCAGTGAGGATAGAGCCGAGCTGGGTGCGGCAGCTGTCGGAGTCGGCCAGCAACCGCTACAGTTTCGTCTGCAACGCAGTCGTCGCCGTGTGCAACGAGACGGACTTGGACAGACTCAACGACCTCGGCCACCTGTGCGCCGAGCTGACGGCCTCCTGCAACTCCCTCTCCCCCGAGTGGCTCGGTGAGTGACCGGGCGGGCAGTTCTGCTCTTACGGGATAGCTGTTTTTCTTCAAGGACGCAAAATATTTTTTAAAAGCAGGGTGTGTCTAACAGTCATCCAAATCCTCCAGGTCCTCCAAAAGTCCTTTTGAAAAAAAGGTTCTCCAATTGCCCCTAAGTCCATCTTTTGAGCCAGAGTTACTACAGTTCGCGCACGCTCATCCCGACCAGCGCGAGAATTTTGACGCATCCAGGTGTGGGGGAGGAGGGGAAGTCACTCCCCTACTCAAGCCCCGTCCCTTAACTACTGCTATGAGCTGTAATTTAGTGAACTAACATTCAAAACAAAAGTAAAATTCTTGGTTGTCAAAATATATTTAAGGTTATGATTTGAGGTTTTGTTTACGTAAGTTTTATCTTTGTCATTTCACCTGTAAAATTGGAAATATGCATTGTATTCTCCGAATTTGTATTTACTTAAAACTGTTATTAAATAAGAGTTTAAACTTCTAATAGTTATGTCTCCATAAGTTTTAATTTAAAAAATCATCTTTCCAGAAGTAAACAGATATTGTTCATTTTCTTTGATTGATGACAGCTGTCAACAAAAGCAGGGTGTGTCTAACAGTCATCCGAATCCTCCAGGTCCTCCAAAAGTCCTTTTGAAAAAAAGGTCCTCCACTTCCTCTCAGGAGGAAGGTCCAACTTTTGAGCCAGAGTTCCTAATATTTTTCCAATTGATTAAATAATTGTGATTAAAAAGATATATTTTTAATAGACTTTCAGGATGTTTACAGAGGTACATTACAAATTTACAGAGGTAAAACATGAATAATGTGGTGCCAATAGTTAACTATACTAGTTTCCAAGGAATCTTGAGAGATAGTCATTGGTAAATCATATTATTAGCTAAATTGCTCTAGATTTTTTTTGTATTTACAATGATATTTTTCATAAACAACAATACCTAAAAATTGTTGCCAGGTCCACCAACATTCTTTAGGGTCCTCCAAAGATCGTTCAGAAGTCCTCCTTTTTGACTGCATTTGATGTGGTAGACACCCTGAAACGCTATGTTTAGAATTTCAAATAGCCGGTTGATATTTGTATGTGTAATAACTATGGAGTAAAGATTATTCTAATGAGATTCTGATTTTGTGTAAAAATGTAAACACGGTAGTCATGCTTCTTTTTTCTTCTAGGTGTACTAATGGCGCTCTGCTATTCATGCAACCACAGTTCATACTTCATGTATGTACTGTCCCACGTAGACATTCATGATCTGTCTATACACAACTCGCTCGCTGTGTTTACCTCAATATTAATTGGTGAGTTATTATTTCAAACCTGAGTCTGTTGAATTTAAAATTACAACACTCTATATTAATTATTTTTACTACACCTTGTTGCCTGTTATGACAACCTTTGATTGATCATATAACTTGTTTCGATGGAGCTTTTTACTCCAGTACATTTCAGATTATCTGGATTAATATGGCAAACATCTGATTTGGATAGAAAAAATTCAGACAGTCAAAATTTACTATTACAACAGTTCAAATTTTAAAAATAGCGATCACTCAAAAATGGTCTCCGATATTGCCATTGTCGCCATTGTCTTCAGTTGACTCCCGACAGACGACTCACGTGCATGACAAAATTTCTCTGTGGACTATCTCATAGCACTATTTTGACAGATATATCTTGTATGCATTTTACGAAAACAAGAGACTAGCCATCATGTGTTGTGTCAAAGCTCATCAAATTCAAAACTCATCTGTCAAATTATTTTGGAGTTTAAACTTTTGTGAAATCTTAAAATGTATTTATATTCTGATGATAAACTCTATAAACTGTGTAAAAAAGGTTGAACATATTAATTTTTTACCAACTATTTGTTAATATTACTTTTTCAATTCTTAATTTGCAACAGAGCAGATTTTTAAAAATTAATAATTAAAGTTCATTGATTATTTGGATGTAAATAGAACAATTTTATGTTTACTATTTCCCCTGTGATTTTTGTTTCAGCCCGCCATTGTTTTTCTCTGGAGGACTTTGTGGTTCATGTAGCACTTCCATCTCTTTTGACTTTATGCAAAGAAGGTAAATTTACTCAATTTTTATCATACCAAAAACTCAAATCCCATGTTTTTATTATATTATCCCTTGATACATAACTTTTAGATCCAAAGTAATTAAAAAGTTGTACAAATTTTTTTGTTTAGGCATTTTTTTATACACTGAACAAAGATTGAAAGAGAAGTTTGATTGGAACAGACTTTCAATGAAGATAGTTGTAATTTTATATATATTTTGCTTTGATAATAACAATTAATTTTTTTAGATACAAAGTAGTTTTTTTTCTTAGGAATCTATTTCTAAAAATTTCTTCAAATTAATTTTTTGCTTTGGAATCTATAATTTGGACTAAGTTTAAAATGTAAGTTGGACTGTGACAGGCTTTCTATGAAGGTTTTCAATGTTATCCTTTTATAAAAGCTAATTTGCTTGAGCAAAAATGATTAATTCCTTCTAACCTACAAAATGAATATTGTGTTCAATAAGCATTTTGTGCTGATGTGTTGTTTGTGGTGTGTGTAGGCAGGGGGGGAGACACGGACATCGACACGGAGGCCGGGGCGCGACTGACGTGCCACCTGCTGCTGAGGCTGTTCAAGACCATCGAGGTGCCCCAGCCCGCGCTCTACTCCGTCGGTCTGTATCTCGACAATAGGCAATAATTCTTTATTTATTTCTTTATTTATTCTTTATCTAAAGCGACATTAGTGGCTTATAGTGAGAGGCTTGTGATTGACCTCATTATAGACTACAGACTGAATCCACAGTCATGTGTAAAAAATGTCAATGGAATCGGTGATTAAATAACCAACCATTAAAGCTTGAACAAGAAAAAATTTAGAATTCAAATTTTATTTCAATCTTAAAATTTTTTTATAGAGAAACTATTTGGAAATAAATGCAATAAGAAGTGACTTCTTTGTAATCTGCTTAAAATTAGGTATGTATTTACCATCCCCAAAATGTAAATCAAGGATATTGCCATCAAACAATAAAAATTACATACAAATTTATTTTTTCTAACAAGACATAAAAGGAGGATTTTAGAAGAATGTTAAAAGGATTTTAGAAAAATGATTTTACAAGAATGAAAATTAATGTTTTATCATTCAAATTTAATCAATTAGGCCTATGAGCAATCTTTTTATCTCAAGAACAGTAATTTATTTCATGTCTTAAAAATACCAGCACTTCATAAATCAACCCAACTGCTAGTTCTCTTCTTGCAGGGTTATCCATGTGGCAATTCTGCAAGACATTATAATGGCTCTTGAATATCACTTATTTGTATGACAAGATTATCCGAGTCGCTTTTTACATTCGAACATTGTGATGACAAAATCAATCGACTTGTGTGTTGCAGGCACGTCGCCACACCCGGTGCCCAGCAACTCGGTGTACAACATCAAGCTGAGCTGCGATCGCCACCTGTTGGCAGCGGCTCACAACAACATCCAGGTCGGCCCAGTGCTGGCAGTGCTCAAGGTAGGCTTAGCTCTATCACATCACTGACTGCAAAAGAGTAAAGTACAACGAATTTGAGTGTACATTAGCTATTGAAATGAAATATTTTATTTATTCCAATAAACCAGCTGGCAAAATTGGTGTTGGAATGTAACACGTGGAAAAATACTTTTCTCTTATCAGCAGTGTTAATTTGTTTTTTACTTCTTGAATAAAAAGAGTAATGTTATACTTAGTCTCCTGAAGGTAGTGAAGAGATAAATTTGTCTCCCTGAGAGATTATGGTAAACCCGTCAGAATAAAACTGAAAACAATAATTCAAAAACTCTCCAACTTCCAATTTCCACGCAATGCAAATATGCTGCTCAACATATCATAGGTCTTTCATCATTTTGCCTATCCATCAGAATTAATGTTTCGCTAAAATATGATTGTGTTACCTCCAGTTAAGAGTATAACTTCTCTAATATAATACAATTAACTTTTGTTTCTTACAATTGCATTTTTGTGTTGATACACCTCCATTTAAGAGGATTAAAACAACATGAAAGATACATTTAAGGCCTCAGGTCTACGAGCGATAGGCAATAACTCACTTTTGGTCAAGATTCAAATAATTTTAACTTCTCCATTTGTATGATTTATTCATTCCTACAGTTGGGAAATCTTTTAGTGTATTAAAGGAGCTAAGTAAATTGTCTCCCTTCCACAAAAACTTTAAAAAAAATGGTAGCTTTTTTACCATCTCTATTGCAATTGAAATCTATTGAGATATTTGGTAAAACTGAGGAATTATTTTAGTTAAAAATGACAAAATGGATAAAATTAAGAATTTAGGTGGATCAACTAAATTGAAGCTATTGATTCCTCAGTAAATGAATGTAAAATAAACAACTGCTGCTCACTCAAGTCAGTGACATTCCCGTGGTCCACAGGCCATCCTGGTGGTGGGGGACGCGACGGCCAAGCGGACGACGGGCTCCCTGTCCAAGAAGTCGGAGAGCCAGGCGGGCGCGGCGGCCGGCGGCGTCAAGAGCGAACTGAGCATCAGCCACATCCTCGGCACCAGCGACATGGGCGGCGAACTGCTCATGGATCTGGGGTAAAACTACTTGAAAGATATACAGGGTGTCTATAAAAGAACTCCAGAATTAAAAAAAATCATATATTATTAACTGTAGAAAATAGCAAAATGTAGTTAATTTCTCTGAAGCGAGTTGCTCATCAAGTTTTACTCATAAAAATTTGGAATGTTTTCCTTCAAGAGGTGACAGCGCTGCGGAGCGTTGACCTTGAAACAACGTAGCATGGCTGTCGGTGCTGTCTGGATTGTCGCGATGTGGTGATGCCGCAGCAAAAGGCTCAGTGTGTTATTTGGCTAATAGAAAATAAATCTGTTGTCATGGGTATGAAGAAACTTTTGAAAATTTGTAATTTTGACCATCTCAGGCAATGAATATTGAATTCTGTGGCAACCGTCCCCCCAAACATGCTGGCTAGGACATGGAAAGAGGTGGAATATTGTTACAATGTGTGCTGTGCCACTCTGGGTGCTCATATTGAACTTAATTAAGTTGCTAAAAAAACTTGGAAATTCACTCTTTCCAACCATGTATTAAACAATTACATAAGTTTTTTACTTCATTGAAATATTTTGCTTTAAAACCCCAGAGTTTTTTTATAGACACCCTGTATTTAAGGCCTCAGATCTACGAGTGACAGGCGGCGGGGATGTTTTGTTGACGTTTCTCATCAGCAAAAGCATTGTTGCGGTATCTCAAGTATAGATTCTAACCTCAAAATAATGAAACAATGCAGATGGTAAGCGACAAGTGACGCAAAAAATATTTTCCAATTTTACCTGGCAACAAAAGCGACACTGAGGGAAATTACTGAATTCCGCTTGCCACGCGGGACAACCATAGCCACTGCCTTCAAAATTAACAGCTAACAGTACTTGAAAACTGAATGGTGCTTGCCACTAGTCGCTCGTATCGTACACTGAGGCCAAAAACCTGATAAAACTCTCTCTACCCTGCTTTAACAGTTTATATTAAATATCCTTCCCGGTAAAGTTAGTTTTTTTTCAGCCAGCCTTTCTTAGGAACTGTGGCATTTTCATTTCAATCATGATATGAGCATATGAGCACATATACAGATTTTTACAAAAATATGGTAGTGCCAGTTTTCTGTTTCTATTCAACAATAATGGATTATGGTTCAATGGTTTTGGAACTCTTGAATCAAAAATTATGTTGCATCTTGGAATTCTGGCACCAGGATTGCTTTTATCAAAATATATTGTAATACTTACAGCCTCAGCAATGCGATGATATAAATGTGTTTCATGTGTAAACGTGTTTCGCCGATTACGGCATAATCAGACAATCACACATTGTACACCTAATAGTCCATAACATCCAATTTGACGACCTGAAAGGCGAAATTTGTGTTATGGACTATTAGGTGTACAATGTGTGATCGTCTGATGATGCCGTAATCGGCGAAACGCGTCACCACATTTATATCATCGGATTGCTGAGGCAGTCACAATACAATATATTTTTTTGAATTATGTTGGACGGTTTAATGTCTTGACAAAAGGGCCATCCTTGGTATATACATGCTTTCAGCATAAAATTATTTATGAGTGATGCATGAACAGCTTTAGATTTATCATGGCGATGAGGCCAATCTTTTGCTGAAGGGTTTATATTTGTTGAGAAAATTCTGAGAAAAGTGGGAAATGTTATACATAAATTTGTTAGACACTGTGACTGCGGTAATAGCGGTAGATCCTTCACCACCACCGACTGACTGCTACAGGGCCAGTGGAGGGGTGGAGGGCACGGCGCACAGTCTGTCCGACCTGGCCCAGCTCGTGCTGAGGGAGATCTGTAGCCAGGAGTGGGTGTTGGAGCGATGTCTGCAGAACCCCGAGGAGCTGTGCACTCAGGACATGCTGCTGGACAGCATGCTCTCGCCCAAACAGGTACAACCTTATTCGTACACTACTTCGAATCTGAGCAACAATTAGAGATTTAAATATTTGCAGTTAATCCAAAAATAAATAGTAAAAAAGTTTTTTTTACAGAAATTAACTTTGCTTGATATAATATTATATTTTGTGCAATTGTTTTGTTGCTGAGACTAACGAAAAACAAACAGAAGCTAAAATTTTGATTAATTATTTATGCAATTTTTTCAGGCACAAAGACTTCTTCACATGATCTGTTATCCGGAGTCCACAGCAGCCTCAGAAATAAATTTGGACCACAAGTCAATCATCGTTAACATTTTAGAGGTCAGTGTTGATGTAATAATGTTTCCTGAAAATTTACGGTTAACAACCAATCATAGGTATTGCAAAAGCGGATATTGTGTAATGGAAACTCATTATGATTAATGAGCTTTACTGTTAAAAGTTTAACTTGCATCATTATTGCTGAATACTAAGAAATAATTTTACATTAGAAAGAAGGGTACGCTTCTATCCTTAAAGAGATGATAAGAAAGGTTTTTACTTTTCCCTCATATGTTTTTTTATCTTGCACACATCAAGAAGGGCGGTGGGGACTTTTTTAATCATTTTTCTAAAAAATTACCTTAAATAAAGATTTTCTTATTTCTGATATGAGGAAGTCAACAAGAAATGACAATTACTCATTTCTGAACCCTTCTTGTGTGTACCCTCATTTTTGTATTGCCTTCGATGGTGCAACTACCCTGGTCAATCGGCAAAAAGCTGCTTCCTGAAACTTCTGCTTGGTTCACCAGTTGGCTGATGAGTCTGGGCAGGAGTCAGATCAGGCGGGTAATTGCCTTGATCACTGGACTCATGATGATCCACAGTGCAGACTCTGTGGCAGCTCTGTCGAGACTGCAAGGCACATCATTTTGGATTGTGAGAGACTATTTTGGATTAGGAGAGGAACCCTCTTTGGTATCCAACAACCAGGTGGCGAACCAGATACGACACAGACACACGAGGGCTTGAGCCTCGTTGAAGGCTCCGTCATAGGGCTGCCAATCTAGCAGCATAAAGGAGCATAATCAAGGGCGCCCGCAGGATATTTTCCCAGGGGGGGGCAAACAGTTATTTTTTCCTGAAGTTTTATTGGGGTGTGGAAAATATACCGGTATCCCTTATTGGGCCCGCAGCCCTCTTCTGGAGAAACAGTAAGATAAAAGTACTTGAAAACGTATTTTTGGCTGTCTAAAAACCAGAGTTACCTTTCAAAAACATTTCAAACATACTCATTTGTTTCTCCAATCATGATACAAATTTTTAGTTTGTTTGTAAATTTAATTTAAAACTCTCAGGTTCTTTACTTTTGTAATTTTTTTTACTTATTTAAGAAAAATAATCATTATTTCAGCAGGGATTCAATTACATCCTGAATTAGTTTAGGAAATTGAATCAACAATAATTACACAATAATTACACGTCCCAATAGCATCTGTCTATTTGCCGATGACATAAATTTAAAAATCTCTGGATATTCTAATTCTGAGGTGGAAATTGCTTCTTTTGTTGACCTTTCCAAATGTATTCAATATTTGCATGACATTAATTTATTGCCTAATCCAGAAAAAACCAGTTATATAAATTTTTCATCTACAAACCAATGTGCAGCCCATATTAATATTTTTATGAACACAATTTTACTAACTGAAGTTGAAACAATAAAATTTCTCGGAATGAACATAGACAACAGATTTAACTGGGACTGTCACGTTAATTATGTGTGTAGAAAAGTATCCTCCGGTCTTTCCGCATTTAAGACAAATGACAAAAATTCAGTTGTTTTAAAACCTTAAAAATTATATATCATGCATTGATTGAATCACACATTTCTTTTTGGCTATGTCTTTATGGTTGTACAACAGTAAATAACTTGAATAGTATCCTAATACTTCAGAAAAAAGCTTTACGTATCATGTTAAAATTAAAATATAAAGAATCAGTTAAAGAATATTTCAAAGAAACAGGAATTATGACAGTGTGAAGCTTATATATTTATCAATTAGTCCTTCATATTAAATCAAATTTAGAAACATTTCCAAAACTAAATTCTTTTCATAACTATTCAACCAGAAAAGGTAATCAACTGGCATACAATAGGCATAATTCATCGATGTACGAGAAAACCCCTTCATATAATGGTATAAAATTTTATAATAACTTACCTGATAACATTAAAACCATATCTGACATTAATTTATTCAAAAAACATTTAAAAATATTCCTAATCAGTAGACCTTTGTATACGATTGACGAGTTTTTCCATTCTTTAGAAAGTTAAGTTATTGTAAAGTCAAGAAAAATTATTTTTAGATGCTTAGTTATAAGACTCAATGTAATGTTGATTGACACCATTCTGAACTATTATGTGCGATATGAATTAAGATATTTTTGATTTGATTTTTTTTTATTTGATTTGAATAAATAGGCAAAACCAGTGGCATTGCAAAATTTTAGCCGACCATTATATGGCCAATAATATGAACAATCATCACTGTCACGCCTTCTAGCAAGGTATTTCCGTCGATTAACCGCTATTAGTGAATATATGAGATTGGTTTTCACACACGATTGCGAGTTTGCAATGGTACATTTTTGTCGTTTATCAGCGATCGGCAAATACCGCCGATCGCGAGTTTCGAAAAACAACATCGGCCGTTTATCTGTAATCGGCAAATACGCGGCTGTTCGCGAATTTCGCAAAGCTAGATTCTCCGTTTGTTCGCGATCGGCAAATACGCGCGACCGTTTTCAACGGAAGATCGCGAGTTTCGTAAAGTTTATCCGCGATCGGGAGATTCGCGCTAGCATATTTCGTGGACGTTCGCGAATAGCGTAAAGCTATTTTTGCCGTTTGTCCGCGAATGGCAAATACACGCGTGGGTTTAGTGGCCTATCACAAGGTTTGCAAAGCTGCACTTTCCGTTTATTAGCGATCGGCTAATACGCACTACAGTTTTAGCGGATGGTCGCGCTAACCTGGATCTGCTGTTTATTTGCGAACGGCAAATACGCGAGTTCGTTTTCCGCGGCCGGTAGCGAGTTTTGCGAAGCTACACTCGCTGTTTAGTTGCGATCGCTAAAACGATCACGTCCCAAAAATTTCCCGAAGTGAATAAAAATCTCGCCCAAAAATCTGGAAATCAATATTCCCGAAATTTCGGGACCCGACCATACTTGATTGAAAATTAAGGAGATTAACGTTGTTTGGTCAACTTGAACAAACTTAAAAGCTTCATGTATTTTAAAATATATTTTCCTTTTCTCAGGAGGGGGCAACTGCCCCCCCTGGCCCCCCCCTGCGGGCGCCCATGAGCATAATAAGCTTTGGCTGATGTGCTGAGATCTTTTGACTCTATACCCCACACTCGATTCAATCACCCTTCTTGTGTTCTGAGCCAACCCACACCACCTCTTCAGATGAGTTAGCTAAGTAGCCCTCCTTATGAACAAACAAATCTCAGGTAAGAGCAGATAAGTGATTTCCTAATGTCTCTTCTTTTAACTACCTAGTAAATGATGGGTTATTTTAACTAAAAAATTTTAAAAGGTATATTATCTTTTCAAATAAATTTATTGTAACATCACTCATAAATTTCAGTATCGACTGCATGCAGAACTTAATTTACACATGTTTTTTTTTGGCAGCTCATATTTTGAAGTTTGACATTTAGAGGTGAATACCATCTCCTCAGATTCCACACAAATGCCCTCCTGTAAGCATTGCTGTGAGTATGGTAACTCAAATGTATGTGTGGCTGGACACCGTGGCCAAGGCCGCTACTGAATGTATGTGTGTGTGTGTGTGTGTGTGTGTGTGTGTGTGTCTGTGTCAGAACCTGGACCTGTGGACACTGCGGATGTCGTGGCTGGACATGCAGCTGATGTACAAGCAGCTGGCCAGCGGCTCACAGGAGCTCAACCAGTGGCTGGACACCGTGGCCAAGGCCGCTACTGAATGTATGTGTGTGTGTGTCTGTGTCAGAACCTGGACCTGTGGACACTGCGGATGCCGTGGCTGGACATGCAGCTGATGTACAAGCAGCTGGCCAGCGGCTCACAGGAGCTCAACCAGTGGCTGGACACCGTGGCCAAGGCTGCTACTGACTGTATGTGTGTGTGTGTGTGTGTGTGTGTCAGAACCTGGACCTGTGGACACTGCGGATGTCGTGGCTGGACATACAGCTGACGTACAAGCAGCTGGCCAGCGGCTCACAGGAGCTCAACCAGTGGCTGGACACCATGGCCAAGGCTGCTACTGACTGTATGTGTGTGAGTGTCTGTGTCAGAACCTGGACCTGTGGACACTGCGGATGCCGTGGCTGGACATGCAGCTGATGTACAAGCAGCTGGCCAGCGGTTCACAGGAGCTCAACCAGTGGCTGGACACCATGGCCAAGGCTGCTACGGACTGTATGTGTGTGTGTGTGTGTGTCTGTGTCAGAACCTGGACCTGTGGACACTGCGGATGTCGTGGCTGGACATGCAGCTGATGTACAAGCAGCTGGCCAGCGGCTCACAGGAGCTCAACCAGTGGCTGGACACCGTGGCCAAGGCTGCTACTGACTGTATGTGTGTGTCTGTGTCAGAACCTGGACCTGTGGACACTGCGGATGTCGTGGCTGGACATGCAGCTGATGTACAAGCAGCTGGCCAGCGGCTCACAGGAGCTCAACCAGTGGCTGGACACTGTGGCCAAGGCCGCCATCGACGTCTTCCAGCTGACTGCGGCCGCCACTGCTGAGTGAGTCTCATTAAATATTTAAAAACATTTAAAAATCATAGCTTTTCAAAACATTTGGTTGAGGAATTGCACTGCTTACATTAATATGAACTGAAGTAATCTTTAAAAAAACTTTTAATCAGTACATTTGATGAAATTTTTGTGCAATGAGTGTGACCTGTTGGAATGACAGAGATCACTTGTCACTTAAAAGAAAATTACTGGAGAGTTCAGAGGCAGAGCTATGGGTAGGAGAAAAGGCTCAATCATGGCTGATTGTTATTTTCCAATTAAAACTTACTTGAACTGGAATTAAAACAGTAAAATTGGTTGTTTTAAATTTTTTAATATAAAAAATCATGTAATTTTGTTTACATTTCCAATAAAGGATAAGTTTAAGTAATAAAGGATAATTTAAGGATAATTTAAGTATTATCTTCTCTTCTCTACACCAACTTTAACATAATCATTCATGGTGATTCTAGTGCCGATAGTGAGAAGAAGACCAAGTCACAAAGTATGTGGCTCGTAGCTCCACTGATATCCAAGCTGCCTAGTGCTGTACAAGGGAGGGTGCTCAAAGTGGCTGGTAAGGCTATTTAATAATATGCGGTAGTGTCTTTGAGTACTCAACAATAAGTTGGGTGGGGAAAATACTTACAAAATGTGTAAAATATAAATGGCTAAAAATATATTTTTTATTTAATTACCAATAAATAATGGTGTCCCCACCAGAATGTTAGCTGCACAACCAGCAAGTGACATTGTGTTGCAAAAGGGATAATTAGTGATCTGTATCTGCATCCAGTTTTTTAACATTTTAAAATGCCTACCTAGGTAGATCGCCATTTCAAATCATGTTAAATGTATAGTTAACTTATTAAAGAAAACTGTTTCTTCGTTATTTCAAATAGTAGTAATAAATTGATCTCATTAGTGAAACCTAGTCAACCTGTGGTAATCCGGGGTTTCTGATAACCCAACGTCTTAACGGCCCATGAAGCTATGTTAATACGATGCCAGTAAAAGAACCATTATCTACAGGTTAGTCTTGGGCCAGTTGATTGATGAATTATCAGCTTGAGATAGCTGATTGGAAACTAGCGCAAAATAAGGCAGGATTACTAGTCAGTGATACTTGTTGCGGCAACTGTTTTTTTTTCTTTGTAGGAAGCACACAGGGCCATATTTCTTGGCTTTAATCTACTTGTGGAGACAATTTAGTTCCAGTCAAATTAACATGACAGCACGACTGACATTTTGTGCTTGTCGTAATTGACAAGAAATGTTTACTTGTAGCCAATAAGTTTATTGACATTGACTGACACTATCGATTGCTGGGTTGCTGGCTTAACTAAATCTTACTCTACCACCAACTCCTCTTACATTTCATCAGTTTTGTACCAAAACTTAACATCTTGTTCGGATAACTTAATTTTTAATTCTCCTTCTGTGAAATCATTTAAAAAAACATGTAACTGATTGGCTCGTTGAACTGGGTATAACAGATTCTTAACTTCTTATCACTCCCCAATACAGGCGGACCTGACCCAACTTGCACCCACTAAGACCTGACCTGACTGAATCTCACATTTGACTACATTTTTCCACTGCCTCTTGCCATCTTTCCCTCTCTGCCACTCCCATGAACCGGTTTTTTTATTGTCTAATTTTTGTTTATTGTTTTAGCAAGTCTAGTTTTTTTTTCAACCACTCATAACCGCATTAAAAAACAATAAGTAATGTTTTTCCTAAAAGTTTATTTCATAATAAATAAACCTACGCTGATATTGGCTAAGCCTTCACACAGGCAACCTGCCCTTGAAGGTTTATTTCCCTGGTTATGTACCATCTTTCATAGACAAAGTTTTGTAATTGAAAATGAGCACAATGAGCCTATACTATTTAGTTTATATTTTTCTTGGTAATTACCAGCTATTATAATATGAATTCATGGAAGATTTGCTTTTTTGTTAATATTATTGGAAATAAACTATTTTTCATTTCATTTCATCAACTATGACCGCTCTGCAGGCCAGGTGCTGGAGAGCGGGAGCTGGGGCGGGGGCGGGGGTCAGGCTAGCGGCACGCCCGGCGGTCGCAGCAAGGAGTCGTCCCGCACGCCGCAGCACACGCCGCCGCCACGCCCCTCGCCCTCGCTCAGCCACCACCAGCCCTTCCTCTCCCTGGTGCTCACCTGCCTCAAGGGGCAGGACGACCAGCGCGAAGGGCTGCTGACATCGCTGCACTCCCAGCTCAGCCAGTGTCTGTCCGCCAGCAAGGACGTGAGTACCTCAAAAATAGCTTTTAATAAATAGCTATTAGTGTGTTAAGAGTGCAAAGTACGTCATTGCCGCTCGGGAATTGTAGATGGCCGCACGAAGCATTAGCTGAGTGCAGCCAAACATTTTGAGAGCTGCAATGACTATTTGTGCTTGTAATACACACAAGATTTTTCCTACCACCATATTTGAACAGTTTAACTGATTAACTTACCTGTACACAAAAGTTCATTGAGGTTATGTTTGCTTATTCTATTGGAACGGACCGTAAGTTGAAATAGAAACGCCGACTGTGAAATCAGCTGATTTAGAACAAGGCATCTAGAATTTAGAATACGGTGATTGTCTTGAGATTTCTGACCAATAGAAACTGGCCTTTGGTGTTTGACGTCATAGTTATCTCTCTTGTGTGCCATCTTAACCTAATAAGTAACCTGATGAAGCGAGCAAGAATGAAATGAAAGCGGAAATGAACCGTTTTGCGTACTGTTTACAGGTGCGGCAATGTGATTATTTTCATGCATTGGTAGGAAAAATAAATTCTTGGATGATAATGTATTCTGGTGAGAAAGTTCTCAGGTATTTGTTTATTTATTAGAAGAAGTGGCTGCCTTCTGGTTGAAATTGTACCAGAAAATATGTGTTATTAGTTTTACTTATTGTTCAATAAAACATGTGACTGCACTTGGTTACATTTTGTTGTTTTTCATTAATCAACACTACAACCCTCAAAGCCCAGGTTAATTTGTTGTAATTTCTAAATAATTTTTCTACAATTCTCAAAAACTGTAGTCAATTAGAGTGGGATTTTGCACATCTTCAGGAATGTGCTTTTTTAATGGTGTTTTTAGATTTTTCCTAAGTTGTTCACAGGCTGAACTAAAGGATTAAAAAATTCATGCTTGCCTATTTCTATATGGATACATAATAGTTGCCCTCCTATCAATGAAGTTATAATCCAGTCCTTTCAATGTTATTTTCCACATTTTTACCATCATAACATTTTAAAGGTGGGTTGACATGGTTCGATTAATCTCAGACCAAGTGAACTCGGAAGATCATTCGGATGCTACTCGGACCGTGTAACAAACAATACACCCGAATAGCGCTTATGTAAACACCTCGGTCCGAGTTAGTCGCATGGAGATATTTCTCTGATACGAATTTTGATCTGAAACACATTTAACATGGGATACATTTAACAATTCAATCCAAGTGCACTGGCTAGCTCACAATCCTCCGATTAAACTCGGGTTGAGTAAACTCAGACCGAGCGTGCTCTAAATCGGACCAAGGAACAATCAAGCTTGGTTTGAGATTAATCGTACCATGTCAACCCGCCTTATGACATTACTTGTGAATTCCTAAAATTCATGTTCAAGCTGCAACTGAGTGAATAATTTTTTTTTTGTTCGTGGGAGTTGGCTGGGCTGGATGGTTTTGGGATACATTACTACTAGCCTTTAAATAGCTGCCTTACAACTTAGCAACTTATAATTATATTTTTAAATTGTTCTCTTATAAGACTAAAATATATCAATGAACATTTTATTTCATTCGTTTTCTTGTATTTATCCTATATAACATTAATGCTTCTGTTTGACAGGAGAAGAGCCGGGACGACTCACCGAAAGGGCGGGCGCAGATGCAGGACGCGCTGCTGCTGCGGTTCAGCCTGGTCGGAGGCATGTTCGACACGATCCAGCGCAACACCAACCTGACCACGGACTGGGCGATACTGCTGGTGCAGCTCATCACACACGGCGTCATCGACCTCAACAATAACGCGTGAGTAGTAAAGGTCACAAGCAGTGATGCCACTCCTGACCCAGGACACTTCCCCAACTGTCTAGGGAAAAATCCTCATTTTATCCCCAGCTGAAGCAAAAATCCTCCTATAATCTGCCAAGCCATGGAAAACAAAAGAAAATCCCCAAGTTTTCCTCATCCAATAGCCAAATTAAACAAAAATTCCTTTCAACTGCCAATTATCCCAAAATTCATATCTATGACCGTAAATATGTGGGTAAAGAAATTCACTTTAATTATATTATAACCATACATTTGCTTCATATCAAATTTGTTATTTACCAAACCTCCACCAAAATCCACCAAAATCCGCCAAATATGCCAAAAATTCCCCATCGGACTCAATCCGCCAAAAAAATCCCCAAAAGTGGCTACACTTCCCTAAAGTGGCACAAGGGATCTTTTCTTTTAGTGTCATCCACAATCATTCAAATTAACAAAATAGTCAAAAGAAAATGTTTCGCTTTCCTTGGAATTTTAACTGTTCTTTTCCCTCGTCTATGTTCCTTATGTTGCCTTAAAATGTTTCTCACCTACACCTGGAAATCAGTCTTTTGTGAGCAATAAGCAATCAATTGAATTTTATATCCTAACGTACCATTGTACATAGTCTTACATCGTTCAGTAGTCTTTTGTTTTCCATAATAACAAAAAGTTAAGTGTAAGTTTTTATTTTGTTTTCAATGTTCCAATTTATTTGTAAGAGTCAAATATTGATAAAATTTATAGTAAAATTTAAAAAAATAACTTAAACATGCTATTTTAAACAGTATACATGCCATAAGTTTGAACAGTATTGCTGTTGAATCAATAGAATTAATAACAATTAGTGTGTCTTAATCTTTATAAATGGCAAAGGTACTTTTAAGAAATACCTATTTAATTAATGCAGTAGCTGATGTCTTTACTGGCCACTTTTTTTTAACTAATACACAATCATTAAAATGAGTTTATAGACCCTGTATCTTATGCTTCGTTAAAAACAAATATTGTATGGCAGGCTGTCAATAAATGTGAGAAACTACTTCCACAGAAGGAGCTTCAATGAAGCTTTATTCTAAATAGATATTAATATGTATTATATTTCTCTTTTTTGTACACAATTAAGCTTTTAAACAACTTTTCATTGATAAAACCGCTAACAGAATGTTATTATGTCAGGGAATTGTTCAGCACAGTGATCGACATGTTGGCGACTCTGATACATTCCACTCTAGTCTCCGACTCTCAGTCAGACAAGGGAGAGGAGAACAGGAAACACTACCAGAACCTCATGCGCAAGTTGAAAAAGGTACAGTCAAACTCTGCATTTTCACTAATTGTTGTTAAACGAAGTTTATATATGCATACCCTCTATATTTTTCATATTATCTTACATTTTCTTACAATTGCTTTTTTAGGCTTTTACCATTGTACAAATTCATTAAATATATTGAACCATAAAGAGTTCTTTGTAAATTTGGTGTTAACAGATCGGAATCTGTACCGGAAAGGAACCCGGAGGTTCCTTTCCAGTAAAACCCTTCTTAATTTAAAGGTACTTTATGAATAACGATACTGAGGGAGGTAGAAACAATTGATTAGAGTACTTTTATGGAATGAGATCTTTCAGATTAGTTACCTCAAAAAACTTTATGTCAGGAAAATATAATAATTCTAAGGCATTAGAGAAACTTCTTATTGGCATGTTGATCATTAAAAATTGTACACACCTTTGTTCTTTATTAAATATTTTTCCTTATATTTCTTGTCAATTTGAGAGGCCATTACATTAACAATGTTAAAGACACAGATACAATCAACTCTTGATAACTCAAACCTCAATAACTCAAAATCCTTGATAACTCAAAATATTATTGATCTCCAAGGAAAAACCCTCTTTCAAAATAAAAGCCATGTAGTGTAACTCGAAATGATTTTACGGTCATTCTTTACCTCTGTAAGTCGAAGCAATGCAAAAATTACTTCTATTACTGGTAGTTTAGTGGAGTAGTCAAATTAAATTTGCACTATATGTCGAAATTTACCTCTGTATCTCAAAGTATACTCAATCCTCCCCTCTGTAAGTCAACACACCAGCGTACAGGTTGCAATGAGTCGATGAGTCATATCCAATCCCATCATCACTATTTTTTACATCTGAAACTCAAAATTAATAATTACCTCTATAATTCTTTGTTTGAAATCAATTGTTGGTGATGGTGATTTTATTTTTTGATTTGGATTTTTGCGGGCGTATGCCATTACTGAAACTTGTTTTTTACTAATCAGTGATAGCAAATGTCCGTAAAAATCCAAATCAAAATACCTTTATAACTAGAACTATTCCTAAGTTGAACTATATGTAACTCAATGAAAAATCTTATTCCCGTGTTACTTTGAGTTGGTGAGATTCGACTGTACTCTGATTGGTTTATTTGTGTGTGTTTCGGTATGGTCCAGAACTAACGTGTCTAAGCTACCTAGAGGGCAAAAACAAGTAAGGCAAATTAAATACAGTCTTAATGGAACTACCCAAAATGTAACATCAAAACCTATGACGGTTAACAGAGGAGTGCCACAGGGATCTGTTCTAGGCCTTGTACTTTTTATCCTTCTGTCAAATGACTTACCTCAATACCTGTAAGCCCACTGCTCACCCTTGATGTACGCTGACGATATGACCCTGCTAATTGCAGCAAAGACTCCAGAAGACTTGTCAGTGAACTAATTTATTGCACTCAATATGGCATATCAATTCTATCATAACAACGACCTAGCAGTAAACGCCATCAAAACAAATGATTTGATTTGTTGCTTCATAGGAGGTGGGGGACAAGTCATCACCATCCATCACACACCTGCGCCAGCTGCTGCCGCTGCCCAAGCAGGTGTGCGAGGTGATCGCCTGCTCGCCGCACGGCCTCCTCACCGACATGAAGGGCAACAAGATCGCCTTCGACTGCACCGACAAGATCACCGTGAGTCTCACCGGTCGTAACGTCACAGTGCAGATGTTACGGAGTATGGGGAAATACAGAGTTCCCCTTTCTGTACCAAAGTTTCGAGATGAAATTTGAAATTAATATATATTTAATTCTATCCGATTAAAGAATTGAGCCGTAAAAACTATAAACCTTCTAAAAACAACCTGTATTTTGTAAATTTTCTTGATTGTACAATGGTTGTCATAAATGATCAAATCAAATAATATTTTATTTGCGAAATTAAAGAGGTTACTAACCTTACTGCCATCAATTCAGATATTAACTTGATAATTATCAGTAATAGAGATTTTTTTTCATTTTCAAAACCCCACCTAAATTTAGAGCCATTTAAGAACATTAGAAACATTAGAACACTTAAGTAGTTCTTTACACACTCGACACATCTGACTCTTCACATTAAAGAGTAGTTATGAACAAGAAGTTTGAGAAATGTGATGTTTTAATGATGGTAAACTGTGGATTATTTAACAAGACATCAAGTATATAGAGCTTAACCAATGTTCTTATTCTTTGAGTAGCTTTTAATTTTGTTTTTTTATCCTCCTTGAATATATTTGAAATTCTTCATACTTGCAAACTTATGTGATGTCTCAGGGTCTGCAAGTGTCAGAGAAACAGAGAGTGCCGCCGTGGGACCTCCTTGAAGGGCACAAGAACCCTGCGCCCCTCTCGTGGTCCTGGTTTGGGGCAGTGAGGATAGAGCGAAAACCCCTCTGGTAAGTCCCCACTGCACAATAAAACCTCTCACTTGTATTAATTTTCTTTAAACTGACTGACAAATTTATTGATTTTGATTGAATGGTAGGAGATCATCCCAGTTAATCTCCTATTATATAATCTCCTATTATACCCCAATTATTGCCGTTTGGCGCCAGGTGTACTGGTATGTCACCAAGTGCGAGTAGATTATACAATGTTTCCTGTTGTTGCACTTTGTGTCTTGTACAATGATAAGGGCTGCATTACCATTCAGTGTAGGTGGCCATCACTTTGCCGAGTATGAAACAGTGCCTATCTGATTGTTGTGTAAGAGAAATAATGTCGTGTTCATATGGCAATTTTCCCTCTACTTAAAAACCTAGCCAAACAATATTCAAATTAAATAAGTTAGTACTCTTTCCTCTTCTGCTGTTATGTGAAAAACTAATGTTAAAGTCAATCCTTTAAACGATGAATCACAAAGATTACTCCCATTTTCTAGGTATGAGGAGAACCACAGATTGCTGAGGTATCACACCCACTCGCTGGTGAAGCCCTCCTCGTACTTCCTGGAGCCGCTGCCTCTCCCTCCGGAAGATCTGGACCCGCCCCCGGACAAACCCGTGAGTCCGGGACCCGCATGCCAAAACCTCATTTGTTCTATTTATGTTTTTGTTGTAGAGATTTATTTGTGTTTTCATGTTCTTGTTCAGTTTTTCAAATTTTTACATCTCATTCAAGAAATGTGTTCATTACTGTTCACAATAGAACGTTACCAAAGATTACATTCTAAAAGAATATTTTAAAAGTTGTTTAATTATTATTACCCCTTAAAGTTGTGTAACGATTCTTGTTAGTAATAAAATTGCTCTTTGATAGACATTTTTGGAAATAAATTTGTATACTGATCTACATTTTGTATGTTCAAGATTTTAACCAGTGTTTCTTAACCAAATAATTGTGCTGATTCATGAGCAATCTAAAATAAGAAAAATTGTAGTGTTTCCTTGATTGGTAGAATTTCTTTGCTATGAAACATATTGAGGTAAACCACATCACATCATAATCATTTCTAATTTATTTTCATTGAGTTTTATTTGTAGTATGGCTGGAGTTTTTCTCGGTGAGGCTAAACTGACTTTCACCTGTTAGAAATATAAAGTATTTTACGTTGTTTCAATCTTCAAAGTTAAATTCTATACTCTTTTCTTAGTTGTAAACAGCCTAAAAAAATAAAAGTAAAAATATTGAAAAATTATCGAGTTTTTTTACAAATCTCGGTTCATTACATGGCCCAATCGCTGCGACAAACTCCACGGCCCGAGTTATGTTCAGTTCTCTTCTGTTGTCGTATTGCTCGTGCGCGCGAGTGGCAACAGAACAGTGTCTGACCTGATGTGAAGTGTGGATGTGTGTACTGCGGCCAGATGAAGGCGGGGATGGGCGGAGGCATGATGGCGGGGGCGCCAGACACGCCCAACAGTGTGGAGCAGAGCCCGCGGGGCGGGGGCAAACGGGGCGCCAAGACGGGGGCGACACAGCGCAAGAGGAAGGCGGCCAAGCCGACGCCACCGGGTCACATGCCGCCGCAGCCCATGCAGCATGTGCAGGTAACTGAGACCGAGTGTTGCGGGATCGTTTTGAGATTATCATAGGTCAAGTATTTGGATTTAGTCGGGGTAAAATTACAGTTATGAATTAATGGTGATGGTCTGCGCACACAAAGAAACTGAATTTTAGGTGTCTGTGTTTTGGTTGATAGTGAAAAATTTGTTACTGAATTAGGTACTTATTTTGGTTATAGTTAGGCCTATCAGTTATTTTAAAAAATTGAATTTTTTTTCAGAAATAGGCAAATTTGGACAGTAACGTAAAAAATGTGTACATTCAAATTATTTAAAAAATGTCAATTTCATAATAAACAAAGAAACTATTTCTTAAATTTTTTTAGGGGTGAGCGAGTACTCGAAGTCGAGTAATTACTCGAGTAGTTGCTGCTACTCGAGGTCGAGTCGAGTAGTTAGTTACTCCCGCCTTTTACGCGGCGGCCGAATTTGCGTGCGATTTACGTTTGTGCGATCAAATTTTACAGCCGATCGCGAGTTACGCAAAGCTGCTTCTGCCGTTTATCCGCAATCGGCAGATTGTTTATCGCGGCCGCTCGCTAGCTTCACATTAAGCAGCATTTTCTGTTCATTTGTGGCTGGCAAATACGCGCGACTGTTTTTTACGGCCGATCGCTAGTTTCGCAAAGTTGCATTTCGTTCATTAACGATCGGTAAATACACACAATCGTTTTTCGCTGATGACCGTGACTTTTGCAAGGCTACATTTGCCGATTTTCGGCGATCGTTAAATATGCACGATCGTATTTCACGGCAGATCGTGAGTTTTGAAAAGCTACGTCTGCCGTTTATCCTCCACCGAAAGATATGTGCTATCGTTTTTCGCAGCCGCCCACGAGTTTTTCATAACAATAACCTCGACAATATTTCATTAACTCATAGAAGAATGGATTTTGACAGTTATCTAGAAATACCAGATTCTGAGAGATGTCTCAGAATTCGGAAATTGAAAACTTACAGCTATATTTAGCACTGATCTTACACTTAACAACTTCAAATTTGTAATCATATTTTATCTTTTGAATGATACACAGCCTTCATTTCTGTCTCATTTGATTTGTAAAAATGAAAAGAAAATTGTGGACTTCATTGGTAAAGTGGATTTCATAAAACAATTAGTTAAGTTTTTGTAATTTTTGTATTGGAGGGATATCTTATTCTTATCTGGTTGCAGCTGTGTTACTGGATGTCAAAAAACAATAGATCAGCAGTCAGGCAAGGGGGTGGGGTTGGGTTTAGAGAAGTAAACATAACCGGGCATAGCTCTCCTCCCTGATGTTTTTAATTCTTTCCACAATTTCTTGGCTAAGGTTTTAATTAGGGCCAACAATTATTTTTAGGGAAAATATAAACCAGTTTTTGATTGTTAAATAATAAAATCTTATTACTGCTTGAATTTTACAACTATGCATATCCTACATAAATTTTTTTTGTGATCGTGTTACATTAAGTGATTTGTTGTTTTGAGTGATTTAGCATTTCAACTTATTTAAAAGTAGGGTTTATGCAATGTAGGGGTATTAGAATATCAGAGTTTTATTTTTCCAAGCTTAAATAAAGTAGACAAATTTTATTAGTAAAATTGAAGAAAGATTTTAATTAATTGTAATTCAAAGACCTAAATATTTAGAAAAAAATATTTCATTACTTTTCACAAACAACTACTCGACTCGACTCGATACTCGAGTATTTGGCTTAATCCTTGACTTGACTCAACTCAACTTCAAAATCCACTACTCGCCCACCCCTAAATTTTTTGTATGTGTTATTTTCTTGTGACACTGGAGACTTTACAAATATGTATGTTCAAATATTTGAAATACAAAATTTAAAAAACTTATGTGATCAGCGAAAAATATTAAAAACCAAAACAAGTAAAGATGACAAAGTAATATGAATTTTTATTAAAACATAGTACGTACAATAAAAAATCGCAGAACAATAATGTTGCATGTTGTGATTTTTGTTGTTTATTAATAAATATACAATTATTTGTCGCCTTTAACCTCGTATTCACTCGCTCTGTTAATACCAAGGTTCGAACCGATTTACCCACTTCATAGCAATAAAAACTAAGTTTCCATAGGGCTACTCTTAATATCTCTAGACTTTAAAAATTATTAGTTGTAAGCAAAAAAAATAGTTTTATTATTATTTTCTCTAGAATTTTTGTTAGCTTTTTAACATAACTTTATGTTATTAACTTGCAAGTTTGATTCATGCCCGCAGAACGTGTACTCGGCGCCCGGGTCGCAGGGGCCGATGCAGTACTCGGGCGGCACGGCCACCACACCGCAGGGCAGCTTGTACCCCTGCCAGCCGGGGCCCCCGGGGCCCGCCCCACAGTGGGGCAGCTATGGGGGCCCTCAGCAGCAGGGTCCCCCGCCGCAGCAGCAGACCCAGGGGCCCTACTACTCCCAGCAGCTGCCTCCTCAAGGTAAACAGCAACAATCAATAGATAAACGATTTATCAAAGTTTGTGGTATAATCCCACGTTATCTTGATTTTTTTATACCAAATATTCGTTTTTATTGTAATCGATCTAAGGAGAGGAGGGAGAGAAGAAACAAATTGTTTTCCAAAGAATTTTATAATTATGCGGCTATCATGACTCTTAACTATTTATTTGGAGAAAAGGTACACAATAATTGATTGCAGTGTTATGTTAACAATCCTTCCTAAATAAATGGCTTGATTTCTCCATTGCTTATTGATTACCGATTTTACAAATTGTTTATTTACCTGTCAACGTATTTTTTTTAGCTACTGACAATCTTTATTATTCCAATTGGATTGATGCAATGTCTGCTTGTAGCTATAAGCCTATATTGCAGTGGTCCAATAATGTAGAAGGAATGGTAAAGATTGACAGAATCTTACTGCTAACCGCTTTATCGTGGTAGGCATTTGTATACCACAGTAAAACAAGCATTTCTCCTCAGGGTTTTGAGGTGTCCTCGGTACTCTAAAGACTGTGAAAACTTAAGAAAACAATTTCATAAAGTTAAGCCTAGTTTACACTAGCATCTAGAATTGTCGACACTTTTATTGGCTTGTAATTGGCGCGAAAAATGTCACTTGTAAACCTCAAATGACGTGACACTTTTAGTGTAGAAGTACAACACGAAATATTAATAGTGACAACACTAATATTTGTTTCTACATATTTGTGTTGCCACTAGCTACTGAATTGACATCTCCAGTGTTGTGCCTTTCCTGCTGGCACGTGTAAACGTCAGCCGACAGTTCTAGTTACGCCGTTTTGCTCTAGTAAACTGTTTGTCAAAAGTTAGTCAAACCAAAACTATTACATTGAGGTTAGAGAGAGTGTGTAAAGAAGTGTTTATTATCATGATTATCATCAGATATTTTAAATTCACACTAACACTCTAAATAAATATAGCAAATTAAACTAATCTATCCGTGGTAGGCCTAATCAGTTTTTCATATTGAAGATGAAAGAAATATGTGTGTGAATAATCCAACTTTCGCGGTCAAGACTTCCGCTTCTGCCACTTCTGCCATTAACAGTGATGAACCAATAAAATTTGTTTTGTGTGTAAACCTCTAGTGTCATGACACTAAAACTGTCGCGTTCTAGTGTTGATACTGCTACATGCTAGTGTAAACTTAGCTTTACTGACAGTCATTAACGACTTGTGTGCGTTGCGCCAGTGGCGGTGGGGCCGCGGTTCGAGCGGCAGCCGGTGGGCCCGACGGCCAAGACGGCGCTGAACACGATGCTGCAGCACCGAGCGATGCGGCAGCCGCCCGCCCAGCAGTACATGGCGCAGGGACCGCCCGCCCAGCCCGGCATGCCGCCCTTCGGCAACATGCAGCGCACGCAGTTCATCAGGTAAGTGTCTGGTGATGCTGCAGCACCGAGCGATGCGGCAGCCGCCCGCCCAGCAGTACATGGCGCAGGGACCGCCCGCCCAGCCCGGCATGCCACCCTTCGGCAACATGCAGCGCACACAGTTCATCAGGTCAGCGTCCGGTGATACTGCCACCGTGCACTTTTATATCTGTGGTGATGTTTGGCCTTCCCAACCATCAGCCTTCACTTCATCTTCTGAATCTTCCTCGCTGACCCTCATCGTATTATCCATCTTTTCTTTTGGGCTGTCAATACGATAATAAAAAATACTATTTTAGCCATTCCTGAGTGTGAAGGGCTTCTTCTAGCCCCTCTTACAATCAAATAAGAATAGGCAGATTGAAAAGATGTAAACAACAATCTAGGATTTGTTTGATTAAAAGATAGGGCATTTGCCAGGAGTTTTTAGGAAAATAACAGGAAAGCAGGTTTACCTTTAAATAAGTCCACAGAACACATAATGAAATCTCTGGTGGTTTCTCTAGTGGTTGAAAAAGTGGTCAGTGGTCACAAAAATTTCCAAACCTGTGACCATTATGTGTTGTGGACTTATTTAAAGGTAAGCCTGCTTTCCTGTCAATTTCCTAAAAAATCTAGGATTTAAAAACTTTTTCTAGGATCAAGTGAGGTAAATCATTAAGACCAAAAAATGAAGAGAAGAAGGGAATGTATGCTTAATTGAAACTGAAAGATTTGATTTGAACATAAAAAAAGATAAATAAATGTGTGGCTTTAACTTTTAGTAGTAAATGGGCGCTCAGCCGCAGTCACCAGCTTACCAGTTATCATAAGAGTCCTTAATAGGCAAATCCACCGAATCTTGACAATCAACAATGCCCGGTTACTCACTGTATCCACCGTTCACTAATTACAGGTTGGTAGACTACTCACCGGTGACTGGTTAAACGTGCCCAATGTGTCATCAATTTCAGATGATAGTGCTTTTACTTATCGGTACTATGTCCTTAATTTGATTGGTAGTGAAAATTGTTCATTTATTTGTTGATAAATTTCATTGTAAAGTATATAATTAAATCTGTAAAAAGACTATGAATTGTGTTTTTGTAAGATTTCCACAGGTTTAGTACTTGTGTGTGATCGCAGGCAGCAGATGCACGTGGAGCAGCCACAGCAGAGCGGGATGTACCAGCAGCAGTCGGCGCCGCAGATCTACCCCACCATGCAGCAGCAGAGTGAGTCCCCGCCCGCCACTGCCAAGCGCCAAGCGGCCGTGTTTGTTTATACATCTGCAACAAATTTTGCAACCAATAAAACTATTGTTCTTCCAAAGTTATTTTATAAAAAATTTTACAAACCATTGTTTTTAATTACAGTACACTCCCGATTATCTGAGGTTGTCGGGACCGAGGCTGCCTCTGATACCGAGAATCTCAGATAATACGGAGGCTGCTGATATTTTGAGGTTTAAGAGTTACAAGACCAAATAGGAAGGTTATTGCTGGTGAAATATTTGTTTTAGAGTATCTAGGCCGGTAAATTAGAATTTCTAGTAAAAAAATTATTTGAATTTAAAACCAATATTTAAAAACAATGAGTAATAAAATAAACTTTGTCAAGGAAAATCGTCATTCGTCTTATTAACGTCTGTATTCGTATGCACGTTTGTTTATGGGGGGAGTTCACTATTGGAAAGCTCAGTATCACAGGGTGAATCTAGGCCAATACGAATATATATTTGTCAAATACCACTCATCTATAATTGCATAGCCCAAACTACTTGACCTACAACCTTGAAATTTTGCATGGACGTTCCTCTTAGTCCGTAGGCATCCACTAAGAATGGATTTTTAAACATTCCCTCAGGGCTACGCCCAATGGAGCATCAAAGTTACAATTTTAAACTATACGGAAGCTTATGAAGTTGTCTTGGCAACCTAAACATTTAAATCATGAATCCAAGGAAGTTTTTCTGTTTTTCCACAGTACAGGTGAAACTCACCATTGTACGATGATTGTGAACTCCTGCCTTGCATCCAGCAGAAAACGACTCGGTCAGTTCCTTCACTAATAATTTTCATTCAAAACACAAATTTAGGTTATTAGTAGTATTTGTATCATAAAATAATAGGCCTTTCTTTGAGTGTTTATTTCAATTATAAACTTCAACAAACGAATAAACTAACAAATTACAGGTAATTTATATTTACTTTACCAAAAACCAATGACAATCCACGTTATTATTATGTTTTGATCGAAAGTAAAAAGAATATATTAGTATTTTTTAGCTTAGAACGACCTCGGATAATCCGGAGTCTCGGATAACCGGGGCTCGGATAATCGGGAGTGTACTGTAGCTGATTTATGAAACATTGGGTAATTTATTAAACTGGTTGGTAATGGTTTTGATTTTGATTTTTGCAGAAATTTTTCATCACTGACTTGACTAGTATGAACTAGTTGCACAACATTTTGGAATGTGATCTTGTCTTCAAATGGAAGTGAACGTAGAATTATTAACACGGTTGTAACAACCGAACAAACTGGAATTGAATGAAATGAAATGCCAGGAAAATATACTGTATGTATTGCTGCCATATGTTATAAATTTTAATTGCTATTCATAAAAACTCTTTCTACAGTTTTGAACTGAATCTAATAAGTTCTGTTCCTTTGGAAAGAGTTTGGCGACAAATTATGCTGGAAACAAATTTTAAAAGTGGGATTTAAAGCCATAAGTTAGATATCTCCAAAGTTTGGCAGGTCTCCATGAAATATAAAATTGGAATAGGAATAATTTCAAGTAAACAGTGATAGGTAAATTATAGGAATCGAGTGATTGGTAAATTATAGGAATAGGTATTACAGGAATAGAGAGACCTTTGTGCTATTACTGTTCATTGCAAGCAAAACTGCTGTTGTATCCAGTAACAATGAATACACAAACGTTAAGAGGAACAGGTCCTGCGGACAAAATTCAAAGTGGTTTTTATTAAGCTTGGCTTGCTAGTTTTTAAATAACTGCGAGGTAGCACTGCTGGGTGCAAGGAAGAGGAAGAGCGAGAAAGACTGTCACACATTGTTTACTTTCCCTGTCTGTCTTAAACACCTCTCATGTACTTCATTGCTCACTACTGTAAGTCATGCACTTCATTGGTCCTCAGCAATGAAGTTTACGATTGCCGAAATTCCCTATTGCTCAGGGATCGTACATAAAAGGTGATTTTTTTAGTGATGCGATTTTTAAAACAAAATAAAACAATGAAAAACAATTTGTTTAGTCATAAAAATTCATTTATTTTAACCACAGTGTTATGACATTAGTGTTTAAAAATGATTTCGGGCATATTGGATCCATTGCGTTCCCGTGGAAAGCCCCATCTAGCAGTCCATTTTTCAAATACCCTTTCCAGCAGCTGGGGGCGTATTCCGTCAATAACTCAATGAATGTTGGCTTCCAAGTCATTTAGAGTGATATCACGCTGATAGACTACTTTCAGTGCGGATATGTCAAGTCTCAAGTCTACGCTGACAAGCCAGACTCTAAATGACTTGGAAGCCAACATTCGTTGAGTTATTGACATAATACGCCCCCAGCTACTGGAAAGGGTATTAGAAAATTGGACTGCTAGATTGGGCTTTCTACGGGAACGTAATGGAGCCTATATGCCAGAAATCATTTTTAATCACTAATGTCATAACACTGTGGTTAAAATAAATGAATTTTTATATCAATACAGGTTGTTTTTCATTGTTTTATTTCGTTTTAAAAATCGCACCACTAAAAAAATCACCAAAAATCCAAGATAATTTCACAATTTCCACGCCAAACTTGTGTTTGTGCGGCGGCAGGCATGAGCGGCGGCATGGGCCCGGGCGGGTACGGCCCCGGCGGCGCGGCCGGCTACCAGCAGCCGCAGATGCAGCCGTCACAGCAGCACATGATGGGTCAGCAGCCGCAGCAGCAGCCCGGCATGTTCCCGCAGCAGCAGACGCAGTTCGGCATGCGGCAGGAGTACCAGCAGCAGCGCAACATCCGCCCGCCCTACCTTCAGGTGACGTTACTGCTGGTGGTGGATTTTTGGTTTGGTTATAAAAGTAATTGTTAAGTGTCAATAATCTACTATATATTTGTCAAATACCACTCACCTATAATCGTATAAACTGCTTGACCTAGGAAATTGAAACTTTGTATGGACGTTCTTCTCAGGGCTTAGGCATCCACTAAGAACAGATTTTAAAAAATCCTCAGGGCTACACCCTATTGAACACCATAGTTTCAATGTTAAACCATAGGGAAGCTTATGAAGTTGTCATGGCAATCTAAACATTAATCATGATTCCAAAGAGGTTTTTCTGTTTTTCCACAGGTAAAACCAGTTTGATGAGCTAGTTTGATATATGAATCAAATATCCGATTTTTTTATAAATTCATAAAATAATCTCTGTACGATCACAGTCAAGCGAACTTGAAAAATACAAAAGAAAAATCATTTGTGGCCCTTTGATTAGTCACAATTCACCTCTATATTTATAAATGTGATGGGTTTTATTTTTTTGGTTTTAACTCGATAAGATCTGGCCAGACTTTAATGTTTCAGGCACCAAATTAAAGGTATTTTTATGTAGATTGGTCAATACGAATTTCAAGAAACGGCTTAACTTGAGCACAGTAAAAGACTGAAGTTTTGGAACAGTAGTGCTTTCTGTCCCACACCAAACCAAACTCAATTCACTCGTTTACGCTAAACATCCAAGAACATAGTTTGAAAATAATTCTTATGGTCAGCCTCAGATTGCAGCGTTTCCAAGCCAAGCTGCAACTGAGTAATCTAGTGTACAAGTAACGCAATATAAGACCAGACCACTAGATCAGTTGATTGGTTCTTTTGTAGGTAGGTGTCTTTGCGTTCTCATAATTTTTCCGGCAACATGGTAACACTCCTATTTTACCCTATTTTTAAGTTAGCTCTAAACTCCATTTCTACCTCATGGATGGTAGAAAAACTTTAAGAAAAGGTTCAAAATCCCTAAAATGGAAACACTTATCTGCTGGTCCATTAGACGAGATTTTTGCTTAAACTGTACTGTTTAATGTGTATTATGTCAATGGAGGCAAGGTTATACAGAGTGTATCGTTGTTGACAGGCTCCCAACGTGACAATGAGCTCGATGGGAGGCCCGCTGAGTCAGACGCAGAACACGCCTCCGTACCAGAGACCCCAGCAGCAGCAGTTCCAGCAGGTAACCAACGCGATATAAATAATACCGGGTGTCCGAAAAATAATTCCCTCGTTTGGATAAAACTCTAGATTGTAGTATAATAGAAATAGATAATCTAAAAGTGCTGTATAAATAAAAAGAATACTCATCAAGGTAAAAGTTAACATTTTTTGCAACATGGCACTAAGGATTCAAAAAAGCTACGGTCTGGAAAAATTACTCAAAACTACAGTAAAATAATTTTCTTGAAAGTTGTAATTAGAGTGTTTGCTGTAAGATGCAAGTTTTTCTAAATATGTGTTAAAACTAAGTAGAAATCTTATTAAATTGTGTTTTTCGATCATCACCGATATACAGGGAAATTTTTTTTGTTTTATGTCTTCCATATGTGTAAAGTTACAAAAATCAAAAATTCGTGACTTCTAACAAAATATTGGTGAGTTTACAAAAAATATTGAAGAATTACTTATGATGATTGTTGTTTTATTGTTTTTTACTTTTAATTGTTTATTTATATAATTATTATACTATTATTTTGAGTTTGGTATAGGGTTAAGTTATTCCTGGAACCTAGGGATTAAGGTATGTTATACGGAACTATCGCACTACCACTACATCTCTATTTGAAGTTTGTCTATAATTCAGTTGAAACATTCAAGAACAATATGGTTCTTGGTAGGTTTAAGTTTCTTACCGTTTGCTTCATTGGTTGTCAAAGTGTACAATGTTTCAGTGATTTACCATCAGTCTTTTTTAATTGGGTTTAGGTTTTATTGGGAAGATATTTTTTGGAAAATGCCTAGACCAAATCAAAAGTTTTATGGTAGCGTTACCGTAGTAAAATTTAGATCTTCCTGATAACAACAATTTTGTCTCTAAGGTAAGATTTTGTCAGAATAAAATAATATTCAACAATCCAGAAAACTCTACCAATAATATTCATGTAAATAAAAGTAATAATCGTGTACTTAGGCAAAAATCTTTCAATCTGTGTGAATAAAAATGATTTATAATTCATGTTATAAATAAAAACCTTTGGTGTTAATAATTTTTAAGGGATTTTTTAAAATAGAAATCAGGTTTATGTTTTTGTTAGTTCCATTCTGATGGAGTTCTGTTGCAAGTGCTATTTTATTATTAGTAATTACATGTAGAGGTAGTGGAAACTATGATGAAGCCTTTTTATTTGTGAAAAAAGTGGTTTGAACCAGATTCTGTTGGTGAGAGGAAAAAAATTATGGTAATCAAGTGATTGAAATAGAAATCCTTTGAATCAGCCTAGTGCCAAAGAAAAAATACCACATCACCAAATTGACTGATATAAAAATGGTAAATAATTATTTAGGTTGTTAATAAAAACATGGTTGTTTATACTTCCCCTTCAACGATGATCTCCCCCACTCCTCTGTTTACACACCCTACTCAGGTTTTGACATCACTACTATAATGATGTAACAAACGCTGAAATGAGTTTGGTGCGGTTGCCAGCAGATGACACCGCAGCAGCAGCAGCAGCACAGGATGCGGCAGTTGCTGCTCCAACAACAACAGCAACAGCAGCAGCAGCAACAACAACATCAGCAACAGCAGCAGCAGCCGGGACTGATGGCGCTACATCGGCAGATGTCCAACCAGCAGCAGAACCCGTACAGTCAGCAGCCGCCGCCGTACTAGTATTGGTGAGTCTCGAAGAGGTAACGTCAATTTTACCGGGTGTTACGAACTTAATATCACAGTTGTGTAGCCCGAATTCAATTATATGAACTCGCAGCTATACTCCTTCCGATCAATAAATGAATATAATTATTGAACTTTTTTTATATTTTTTTCTTATTTGTCAGGTAAAATTGAAGGTTACATTTAATTTGTCTTAGAAAACTTAATAATTAAATAAATAATAATGAAAAAACTAAGAAGTGAAAGTATCTGATTTTTAGACATTGCAGGTTCATGGTCTACATGAAGTTTGGTTTAAATGCTGACTGTTGAGAAATGCTTCTAGAAGTGCTGAAATAAATAAGGTTGGCATACTCTTGTTGTAAAGTAGATCTTAAGTATAGTAATTATTGTTTTAACTTTGGTCGCCCTTACTTTCAGAATGTTAAAGTCATTAAGATGAAGCATGAAGATTTGTGGATGGTGAAAAACTTCCTACATCGGAATGGATGGATTACTGAGTTGCTTCCTTATTAGGTTCAGCTCACCGTTGATATAAAAACCAACACTCATGTCTCAGCTGAGATAGATTTGGTTTTTATTTTTGTTTTAACATACTTTACACTAGACAGTGTATGTTTTTATTTATGTAATATTTTTATTTGATTATTTTTATTTTGTGAACTAGTTCACATGTGTGGGCTTCTGTTTTCTATGTTGTTACCGCAAAAACATCTGAATATCCTTGTAATCAATTTTAATCATTTATCTATTTACTATTTACCACAATAATGTGCTGTCAGTATTTTTTCAATCATCTATGTATGAATTAATATAATTATCACTAAAAAAATGTGAATATGCTTCCAATATACTTAATGGAAATAATATATTTAATAAGAAATAATATCAGGTAGGAGTTTTACCAGTAGTTTGTATTTTTTTAGATTTACATTTTGCCAAATTCCAGTTTATAATAATTCTACTTTGTGGTAATTTTAATCAATGGTTTTTTCACTAAACATTTTGAACTTTAATTTAAGCAGTCAAACAGTACAAATTTAAGTATCAGTACAGATTATTTAATTTTGTTTAGTAATTTTATGTTGTGGATTTAGATTAAATATATATTTAAAATGGTTTATGTCGCAAATTGAGTTTGCATGTTTATGTTTCCATATTTAACTTATATCATACCGCTGGATATATTAAAGCAATGTTTCTAATTTTACAGGGACCAATAATCATTGGGAATATTTCTTCTATTCAGTTAGATTTTAGTTTGAAGTTTTACACATATAAGAAATAACAGATTATTAAATAAGTTTTAACAGATTATTACTATATTATGTAGATTAAAGAAGAAAGAAACTTATAAGATCAAAGTCTTGAATCATAGTTAGTCATATATTAATTTATAATATCACCTCTGAGCAGGTATATTGGTAGTATTGGTATAATATATAATAATAATGATGATTATTATTATCATTGTTGTTATTATTACTGTCTTAAAATATTTTATACTATTCCAACCGGTTTAAAATTTTGAACTCATATAAATGGCTGTGTCAGGTGTGAGGAGTAATTAAATAAAAAAAAGATTCATAAAACCTTGAAAATTTGTGCCTGTTTTCGATGTTGCATGGTAAAAAGGAATGTAAATATCATTATTTGGTATTTTTTGTATATAGTTGTAATTTTATCATTAGGTTTATTTATTTAATTTTGTGATTAGTAAAAGTACGAGAGATTAATAAATTTCAGAGCAGATTTTTTTATCAATTACATGACAGTGACACATGAGATATCCTTTAAGGTAAAATGATTAATCTAAATTATTTTGTGATTTATTTCAAACTTATTGTTTTATTAAATTTTGTTTTAAATTTTTGTTTTAAATTAATTATTTTATCTGAATGGTTTTTATTGTATCAAAGGAAATGTATACTAACATCACCAACATTGCTTAAAATCTGGTACAAAGATCTTTTCTTATTTTTGTCAAGTCTAACATTGCATTTTTGTAAATCAATTAAGAATTGAACAAAATAAAGTTCCTATTTCACTATATCATGTATAGTAAATATTGTATTAAAATGTGATCTTGTCGAGATGGTTAGCTTTGTATCTGTCTAATATTGTCAATAAAAGTGTGATAAACATTTACTTTGTATTGTTTTCAAATACATTTTTCCTTATTATCAAGTTCATTTTGCTGGCTATAAATTTATATTCTGATTTGATTTTTGATTTTTTTTTAGGTTATATAGAATTAGGCTTGATAAAAGTACACACAACTTTTAAAGTGAATGTTGGTGTTTCATCTTAGTTCTCTACATTATGCAAAAGCAGTGTCTGTGCATGCTACTCAATTCTAAAATCATACCATTAACCACTGAATCACTTTTAGTGATTAATGGTTTAAATAACGTACTGCGTTGTGATTCGTTAAGCAATTCTTCTAGTTCCCACTGCAGTTTACATTTGTTCAACTTCTGCAGCAACTGTAGGAATTACTTACCAGAGCACCCAGAAGTGAGGTTCTTAGAGCATTAGATAATTTTGGAGTAATCATCACTCAAAATTAGTATTTATGCTCTTGCATCGAAGATTTTTAGCCAACTACGTTTAGAGCTGTGGCCACTAGAGCACTCATAAAAAAGCTATTCAGTAGGAGGGGGGCTGTGAATTTATTTTTCCATGAGTGATCCTTCTTATTAAGTGAAAAGCCCACTTTGTGGTAAAAAAACTGCAGCTGATAAAAAAATTCAAACAAAGGTTTAAATTATACTGTCTCACTTAACAGTATCAGGTAATTTTAACCTTTATTTTATAAATCTGTGATCCTCAGCTATTCCACAATTATGGAACAATATTAAGAACAAGTTTTTCGGGAAGAGCGAGAGCAGTTTACATAGTTTAAACATAAAGTTAATCCATATGAATTTTCAGATCTCTCACATTCAATCATGTGCTTCCTCTAAATTGGACATTTTAATCTAAAAAGATATGTATTGAGATTTTTCAAAACTATTTCATACTGTACATGTTTTAACAAACAACTTTGTTATAAATTCAAATAGTAAGTTTAAAACAACTTATCACTTATGGAGAGAACAACTGGCTAAAGTTGAGTAGACCGTCAGAACACAAAATATAAGACACTAAAGAGATCCATAAGCAATAGGACAGTGATTTTAAATCAAGAGGAAAGAGATGGAGAGAGACTGTTGCAGTAACAGTGTTTCTCCAGGTTTTCTCCATTGACAAATATCCTCAAAAATTAGACAAAAATATAGGACTTTGTGCTCTGATGACCTGCTGTACTTCTTCAAGAAGAAATCTGCGTATTGAAAGAATTACCTGACTGTTGATAATGGATGTGTTCCTCAACAACTACAACAGTCAATCAAATAATGCTTCATTTTCATGACGTTCACCTGAAATTGCTGCCTTTCCAAAACTCTCTCTTTCCATCTGGCCATGCAGTAATAACGGGTGCACAGTACAGCTACAGCGCCTCTGAACTACATGTACAGTGTTGAATTAGGTTGATAGTTGTTTTTTATTATTGTGTGGGATATGTGTTAGTGTTAAATTAATTACAAAGTTTGAAGTCAATATTAGGTCAAGCGGAAACAGTCAGTTTAGTTCTTATCAGTCAGCTGGTCAGTAAAATAGTTAGGCCTAGTCCGGCTTGAAAGTGAGCAGGACCTCCAGAGGCGGATTTGGAAATTTGCCGGCCCCGGGCTAGGGCGGGATTTCCGGCTCGGCAAAAGTGGTGGCCTTTTTTTCGACTTCTCTCTCTAATTTGCCGCCCCCCCCCCCAAATTCTGCCGCCCTGGACTATAGCCCTTTAAGCCCATATGTAAATCCACCCCTGGACCTGGCCAGACCCTGCTGGCAATGCTCTTAAAAATATTCTTTATTATCACCAACAATTTATCCTCTTTACTATTACCAAACGTTCGAAAACAATCATTGATCAAAAATGAGGCCTTTATATGTGAAGCTGCACTAAAAAAAACTAAAAATGTAGGCATACGGCTATGGTAATTCAATTTTGTAAAATTACATTTACATTACATTGATGCTTGAAACGACGAACTACCCAGGTAGTTATTTTAAGCCAAGTATAATTGAGAGATGAGTGAAGGATGATTGTTGTGATCTTGTAGTTTTTCTACCGACTAAGGGCGACATTTTCCTTAGACAGGACTGTTTAAGTAATAGCCTAACAGCCAATGGCAACAAAGGGCCCTACATTTTAACGTATGATCCAACCATTAATTTGCCTGGTTTACAATTATTTACAAACTGGTCTAATTATGAGGAAGGTCATATGAACCATAGATAAAATATATCTGCTGGGTATATTTTATGTATGTATGAACGTAAGGTAGCGTTCAATAGTGCGGACGTTAATCCCCACCATTTTATCTATGTCCCCACTAAGGAACGCCGCGTCCACAAGCTATCGCTCGTAACTATCCACAATTCGTGTTCTCCAAGTAGCTGGATTGGACACGCCACCGTCCCAGTCCGTAAATGGGATGTCCGTAAATGGATAAATAAATAAATGAGAGAAACATATAAAATAAATGAGTCATGCTGAACCAAGACCGCACTAAAAATAGTAATCCACCTGGGTACGTCCTAAATCGGCGATAGTAAACTTGAGCCATAAAGAAAAAAACATTTGCTTATATAATTCCGCAGAATGATGTTAAAAATAGCAAGAACGAAAAAAAATTACTTTCAAATATTAAACTATCATACATATGTCCCATTGAAAATTAAAACAGCTGCTATACGCTTGTGTTGTGTTGGTTAACCTTGCTTCATAATATTGCGCTTTCTTTCACAACACAAGGGACAATGGCGGAAGGCGCAGAGCAGTTCAATAAAATCCTTTCAACTTTATTATCCCCAGACAACAATGTCAGGACACAAGCTGAGGTTCGTATTGTTTTTAACTAATTCTTAAAATATTCAAATAGATAGTTTCCACAAACATACTTTAAGCACTTAGCCTTTAACTTTGCTCGTCGACTTGCCACATCAGCCTCGTGTTGTCAGTCATGTTTCCCGGGTTGGAGGGAATATGTTAATGAATTTTAATTAACAGTTTTATTTAGTCAACCAGTCATTTATCTGAGAGAATAACAATATTATAGAAATATTTACATGAGATTCATTGTGGGTCTCGAAAATAGCTCCATCATCGTCTTCATGTCCTTGGCTGAACCCTCTCAACCTAAGGAACCTCCCAGAACTCATGGATCTTTTGTAGGCCTAGCATCAATTCTATCTCGTAACCTGGGCCAGATTAATAACCTTTTGAGAAGATACACCTTATGGGGGGATAAGTAACTCCCTGCACTGAGAAAGACCACATCTTTTCATTCCAGCAAATTTAGATCCGCTTATTCTGGTGGTTTGGTTGTCATTTTCTGTCCAATTCCGTGGTACCTGTTTAAATACCAGTAGTTAACGTAGGATTATGTGGGGACATGGAGTCGGTCTGTAGATAAGGTATGTAGGTGTAATGGTCTCTCAACATAGGCCCTCATGCTCAAAGAAGAGAGGGTAAGGTTTGAATAGCTTTGTTATGGAGAGGGAGAGGGAGTTCAAAGCAGTGTTAGACTATAACTATTGAACCTATAGATTTAATATTCTCAATTAAGGTTTAACTTTAAAATTATTTAAATATTGAAGGGTTTTACCAATTAATTGGGGGCCTGTAAAGGCTGATTTAGTCTTATCTGTTTTAAAGATGGCTTCTTATTAATAAGTTAAATTTGGTGGCTTCAATGTGCTGATTGGAGTATTTTGGCAGTTTCACCTTTTTGGTCCAGTTCAGCCCTTGCTGTCTGATAGGCCTAAAGCTTAAAACCTGCTTATGAACCAAATTAAATTTAGCCCAGTGATTTCTAACAGCTAACTGGATTTGTATTAACAGTTACTCAATTACTGTTTATACATTCTTTGCAACTGGACATATTTATTGAAACATTCATAATATAGAGGCCAGCCAAGGAGGTTTTATACTCTTTCTGGAGTTAATAAATTATGCAGTAATATATTTTGCGGCCCTTTTGATTTTGTCAAGTTGGCATTACTGTTCATTGCATTATTAACGTATAACTTAGCCTCAGTAACTTAATGGGAATCACACATTTGAATGATATAATCATGGGGGCCAAATAGGGCGGGCTGCTGGCAAAATTATTGTTGATTATTTGTTTATTGGTAGTTAATCAACAAAGTTAAAGTAGCCTAAACACATATTTACCCAAATTTTTAAAGGCCCTGAAAAAGTAAACAAAGTTTTACATTTCAAAAAAAAAATTAATTTATAGTAACTTCAGCTGAAGAGGTTTAGCAGACAATTTGATGAGTTTACGGTTTTTGCCGCCCGCCTATTTCGTGCACTCTACTTTAGACTAATCCTAATAACCATTAATTTTCTATGATTCAACTAGGCTGTATTAAATTGGTTTGATTGTGATCTTGTATTTAAATACAGTATGTACACCTCGGATTATCCAGATTAATATGGCGGAACACCCTCCTGGATAGTAAAAAATCCGGTTAATCGGAGGTCATTACAATATCCTTCAATGACCTGATCCTTCACAAACTGGAAAAAATAGGTGTCAAAGGCCTGGAAAATGCCTGGTTCAGAAGCTTCCTAGAGGGGCGAAAACAAGTAGTAGAAATTAAACACAGTCTTAATGGAACAACCCAAAATGTAACATCAAAACCTATGACGGTTAACAGAGGAGTGCCACAGGGATCTGTTCTAGGCCCTGTACTTTTTATCCTTCTGCCAAATGAGCTGCCTCAATACCTGGAAGCCCACTGCTCACCCTTGATGTATGCTGACGACACGACCCTGCTAATTGCAGCAAAGACTCCAGAAGACTTGTCAGTGAACTCATTCATTGCACTCAATATGGCATATCAATTCTGTCATAACAATGACCTAGCACTAAACGCCAACAAAACAAAGCAATTAAAATTTGGCAATAAACAGGATGACATAGAAACAATGCCCGATGTGGAAGTTGAAGACTATACCAAGTTCCTTGGTGTAGAAATTGACGGACAATTATCGTGGAATCATCACATTGACACTTTCTCCAAAGAGCTCAACACCAGTCTCTATGTTCTGAAGAGAATAAAATACTCAAGTGACGAAGCCACCACAAAGACCGCATACCATGCCCTATTTGAGTCTCACCTGACATACGGCCTTGGAGCCTGGGGAGGAAGCACAGCTGGAAACCTTAAACGGATCCTTCTTCTTCAGAAAAGAGCCATCCGAATTATCAAAGGATTAGATTCAAGAGAAAGCTGCAGTCAATATTTTACAGAACTTAACATACTGACTGTCGTAGCTCTATACATCAAGGAGGTGATTCTCTATGTGGATGGAAAACCTCTTCTAAAGTGGTCAGACATCCACTGCCATAACACCAGGCATGCATCAAGTTACCAGCTACCACATCACCACAGCACACTGTACGAGAAAACACCTTCTTACAGTGGAAGGAAGTTCTGCAATGCACTTCCAGAAGATCAAACAGGAAAAAAATTGAAGATCGCCCTCACCAACTGGCTGACGAGAAACACGTTTTACCCCCTGGATGAGTTCCTGAAATGGAAGCAAAACCTCCACAAATACTAATGTACTTTATTGAAACTCTAATTAATTTTGGCCTAACTCTAATAACGCCATTACAAATCTTTATGTTTTGTTAAAAAAGTGATTTTGATTTTGATATCGCCGATATAGCGATCGCATACCTGATGCTAAGTGCTGCGATCGCTAAGTTGATGCTGCAAGTCGTCTCAAGACTGTAAAACATGTTAGTCTTTCAAACTTTACGGAGTTTTGATTTTGAAACAAATTTATGATCTAAACTTTATTATTAATCATACGTATATAATGTTAACTTTTACTGAAGGCCCTAGCCTACTTATGGTTTAGGTTTGGAATAAAACGCCAGATTAAAATATTTTGTTTAGCCTATTAAGATTAAATAATCATAACTCAAAGTAGCACAAACTTGAAATAATCACAACCAAACTTAAAATACCTAGGCCTAACTCAAAACTTTTTCCAGTAACTTTTCTTATGAAACATGATGTAGGCTTAACACATCAAATTACAGCACTTAAAAAATTCGCGAAATTTATGTAGGCTACGTCTTTGTTTATTACTGCTTAGGCCTAAGCGCCCCAAGTAACAATCCAGAAAACTACTTAGACGAAAATGCTGTAATGTACTGTTTAGGCAAAGCGGTTCCTTCAATTGTTGTGATTCCAAATGCCAAAATACAAATGGATACATTATTGTCTTATTCTCATGAACAGTAGAGTCCCTCATATGCGCCCTCGGTTTGACACTTCCTTGGATTATCCGACCGCGTCTCAGAAACCTATATCAAAACAAATTTCTCATGCTTACAGACATGCAGTGCATAGCCTACGATTCTCCCGTAGATGTCTCTCTGTTTAAGCTGTATTACCTTTTTGTTTATTTATGGCTCCAGTTTATTACCAAAAAACAGAATGATTGAGGTTAATGCAGAGGCGGATTTGGAAATTTGCCGCCCCTCCCCCCCCCCCCCCACGAACACACGCCTTATGTTGTAGCCCATTGTATTCCCATCAAAACAAAATTTTAGGCAGACTCCGCAAGGCAAGAGAGCGCTAGCTGAAAAGAGGGATTTGTTTCCTTGATTTTTAGCAAGCTGCGCGGCAAGTCTGTCTCATTCCCTCAATCCTTAGCCTGTTTACATTAGGCGGGTTGCTCACGCGGGCGATCAGGTGTTGCGAGGAAGCCGCGACCAATCGCTTAGTGCGAACACTAAATTCATCGCTGATACAGACACTAACACATTGTTATTTCTGCAGCGCTACTGCAAGCCGCTACTAAACACGTAATCACCTGGCAGGTGGGCAGGCCCGAGCAACCCACCTGATGTAAACGGGCCTTTACCGCACTGTCTCTTTTGATCTTTCTAGTATCGTACCTAGCAGCACCGCAAGGTACACGAGGCGTTCACGTCAAGCTTGTCAAATTGCACTAAAACTGGACTGAACTCAACTTAACAGGAGCGGCGGCCGCAGCGCAGAGCGCGTGGTTGGTCGGGAAGGGGTAGCAACCCAGCAAGCTCACCTGACGGCGCCGGCGGGTGCGGCAACTTTAAACGATACTGCCTTCCGCTTCGAACGCCACTACCCCAGAACTGACGGCTGACGATTTGCGGGCAAACTCGATCGCGTCTCGGAATCCCGCGATCTGTTTTCGGGAGTACTTGTAACAATAAATACATATTTTACAAGTACTAATGTCAGTGCAAAATAAAGTTTTTTGTTTGTACTTTTTTAATTTTTTCTTCCCTCTAAAATTTGCCGCCCCCCAAATTCTGCCGCCCTGGGCTATAGCCCTTTAAGCCCATATGTAAATCCAGCCCTGGGTTAATGTGAACGTTAACTGGTACGTTCGGCGTGGCTCGTCCTTCATCACTATCAAAAGGCTTCACGTGGCAAATTGCTCACTGAACGCTTTGGTATGTCGGATTCGTCTGATTCGGGATTGGCGAACTTGAGATAGTAATTTTAGCGAATTTCCCCTATAGGGAAGAAGCTATTACCGTAGGTCTCATGGTAAGACCTAAGCCCGAGACCATGATAACTTTTCGTTTTAGGGCCACCAGAAGCAAAAATCACCATTCGTTCGAATTTTTATATATCTATCTATCTATCTATATATATATATATATATATATATAAAGGAGAAGGGGTTTTCTATCGGACAGCAAATCTCCAAAACTATAAGACCTAAAGAGTTTAAATTTGGCACATGTGCTCCCCTTGGGTCTTAGATGCACACTAAGAAACGGTTTTACAAATTTCCCCAAGGGTTTTGCCCTATGGTACTTCAAAGTTTTAATGTTAAATTATAGGGAAGGATATAAGGTTGTCATGGCAACCTTAAGAAGTATGACAAATTAAATCCTAAAAACAAAACAGGGGAAGTTTTTATTTTTTTCCACGGGTGAAACCGTGTTGATCAGCTAGTATATATATATATATATATATATATATATATATATATATATATATATATATATATGTGTCTGTCAGCACGATAGCGGCCGTAAATATGATCCGATCTTAATGAAATTTGGAACAGACATGTAAAGTGGTAATCGAATGGACGAGTTCGTGAACCAGCCCGATCGGACCACCGGAAGGGGGGGTAAGGGGGAATAAACACCCCCAAAAATGGGGTTTTTGGGTTTTTTACTTATAAAAATAAAATTTATCGAATCTTTGTTGGCACCATTGAATTCAGCTCAAAAAAACAAACACTTTAGTGTTTTGAATCATTGCTCTATGTCCATTGGTTACCGAGATATTGAAAGTGGTAAACACAGTACGTTGTCCCAATGTTAACCTTATGGGGAATAAGTAAAATTCTATATCTCGCTTATTTCTCAACATATCTGGATAAAACTTGGTTTGTGGCTTCATCTAGATGAGATCTAATGTATTTTAGTCTAAAATCCCCGAAATTTCAATTTTTAGTGGCAGCAAACCTGCATAATCATTCCCCATGTTATCCTTATGGGACATAAAAAAATTCTATATCTTACTTATTTTTTAACATTTCTTGACAAAACTATGGCTTCTTCTAGTTAAGATCTTCCAAAAAAATGAATTAAAACCAATCAGTTTTAACATACCTGTTGCAGCAAACCTGCATAATCATTCCCCATGTTATTCTAATGGAGATTACAAAACATGTAAAATCTCGCTAAGTTGGATTGAAATACCATTTGTTGAGTTGCATCTGAAATTCGCTGAGTATGCAGGTCTGCTGCAACGGGGGTATTTATATATCTATCTATCTATCTATATATATATATATGTGTGTGTGTGTGTCTGTCAGCACGATAGCGGCCGTAAATATGATCCGATCTTAATGAAATTTGGAACAGACATGCAGGGGTGCCTACAGGGGGGGATTATGACGCCAATGGCGTCATAGAATTTTTTGGGGGGGATTTTTTCTGGTTTACTGTACAGGTAAAACGTACTACTACTAATTTTACCAATAAATTGTCAAACATAAATTAATTGCTTCACTATTTGAATTTGTATGTATAATACAAAAATAAAATAATAAATAACATTTTTATTTTCAATGTACGAAATAGGGATACACAACACTGACATGCCCGCACGGCACGACTGTCCAGTGTATACTGTCAGCGTTCCTGTACACTTGTTTCTTCCGTGGCGGCCGCGGCACGCAAGCAGCCACACTGGCTCAGTCCACGAGACTCTCTTAAACCGGACACAAATTCATTCTTTCAACCTGTCCTGTTTCCTATCGATAAACTACTCAAACTACTCTAGGCGGAAATGCAAATTTGCTTTGGTATACTTCAAAAAGTAAAATGAATAATTAGCCCCAATATAGCTTTGACGATTTAAAACTTATTTTGAGGATGGAGGGTGCATTGAAATGTATACAGTAATTACTTTTTACCGGGGAAATGTAAAACTGGCAACACAAGAAAAGCTTCATTCAGTCATCTAATAGCAAAATGAATTATTCCCCCCAAATACAGCATTTGACGTTTTAAGGATTATTTTTAGGGGGGGAGGTTGCGTTGAAATGGACTGTTACTTTTTAGCGGGGAAATTTAAAACTGGTAACACAACAAAGCCTTCAATCGGTTATCTAATAGCAACATTAATGATTCCCCCTCAATATAGCTTTGACGTTATAAAGATAGTTGTTTTGGGGGATGGGTGTGTTTAAATGAACAGGCCCTTTTTAGGAAGGAAATGAAAAAATGGTAATACAGCTAAAACTTCAATCATTCTACTAATAGAAAAACTAATTATCCCCCCTTCTATATAGCCTTGAAGTTCACAGGTTATTTCTAGAGGGGGACTTTAAAAAGAACCATCACATTTTAGGGGGGAAAAGTAAAAATGGTGATAAGGCAAAATTTTAATCGATCGTCGATTAGCAACAATGAAGATGACAAAAAAGAATCTGAAGATGATGAGGACGCAAAAGAGAATAATAAATCAACCGTTGATAAATGGATAAAAAGGGGTTTCATTAAGCCATATAGGCTTTTGCAACAACTTTCAGGCTTCCCCAATTTGAATGGGTTTTATAAAATATTTGATAGCGTAATGCGGGCCTTAGACACCCAGTTTATTATAGAAAATATATTATTTTACTCATTGTAATATTCATTAGATTTATAACTGAATAGATGTAACATGTGGAATACAGTCTGTATTTAAGAAAAACTATTGCCATAGTTGTCATTTAACTCTTCTTGATTAGCTTTGAACGTAAACACACATTTATAAGAAACGTAACTCAAGAAAAACAAGTCAAATGGAGAACAAGGTTTATTAACTCATTCTTTCACAAATACAGGGTGTTTTTTTTTTAACGCAACCCATTTTTAAGATTGAATAATGCACATATAAATATGAAATGAGTATTATTTTACTGACCTTAATATTTTATACAACCTATTATTTAAGTTTGATCACATTTATTTTACATTACATGCTCAAACAGTCCGCCATGGGTATTTGTACAGTTATGTTCTTTCCATCAAATTCCCAAACACGTGTTTCTCTTTGAATTTCTTGCATTATTTGTTGTTTTTTGAGGTGCTGAATATCCTGTGAATTGTTTTCGTAGGTCTTAATTTTTATGTATCCCCAAATAAAATAATATAAGTGGGATCAAATCCGGGGATCTTGGGGGAAATAATCCTTCACCGACAAAATAAATTTTTGGGTTGCGTTTTTAATGTGTATGTCTTTAAGCATGATAACTTGCGTAAAAGTGGTCCGATCTGAATGAAATTTGCCGCAGACATGTACAGTAGTATTATTCCATGAAAATAATTCACAAGATATTCAGCACCCCAAAATAAACATAACAAATTTAATGCAAGAAATTCAAAGAGGTATCTGCAACACATGTTCGGGAATTTGATGGAGAGAGCATAACTTTATACAAATGCCAATGACGGACTGTTAAACTTAAATAATAGGGTGTATAAAATGTAAAGATCAACAAAACAATACTTATTACATATTTATATACGTATTATTCAAACTTAAAAATGGGTTGCGTTTAAAAAAAACACCCTGTATTTTAATGTACCCCGTGAGTTTAATAACGAACTTTGAGGTCAATGACGATAGGCTAATACAAATTTTTTGTCATGGTAACAAAGAAACGTCAATAGGTAACCAAAATCATTTGGTCGCCTCTCTTTCTTAATTAAATTTTTTTTTTAATTTCATACAGTCATATTACTGTGTTGTTTAAATGTAAGTAAATTACAGCTGATTTTCGGGCCAATGCTCAAGAATGGTTAAAGGCCCCCCCCAGAACCAAACACTCTTTTTTTGTTGGGATTTGGTTAATGGCTTGTCCTCTTCCCCCAGACGATGTTCCGGAAATAACTGACGACTAATAAAATCAAAGTTTAATAAGAATAATAATTTTTAAGTAATTAATATCATTAACTTTTAGGCGAAAAAATGTTTATAATTTGAAAGTGATGTAACTTAAATTAACCCAGATTATTTTTAATGTCCTGTGCTTAAATAGGATGTCATAAATATATGTTGTGCGGAGGGGGGATATTTGATAGATTCTGAAAATTTGGGGGGGATTGGCGTCATAGCTCTTGGGGGGGATCGGCACCCCTGCAGACATGTAAAGTGGTAATCGAATGGACGAGTTCGTGAACCAGCCCGATCGGACCACCGGAAGGGGGGGTAAGGGGGGATAAACACCCCCAAAAATGGGTTTTATGGGTTTTTTTACATATAAAAATAAAATTTATCGAATCTTTGTTGGCACCATTGAATTCAGCTCAAAAAAACAATTTAGTGTTTTGAATCATTGCTCTATGTCCATTGGTTACCGAGATATTGAAAGTGGTAAACACAGTACGTTGTCCCAATGTTAACCTTATGGGGAATAAGTAAAATTCTATATCTCGCTTATTTCTCAACATATCTGGATAAAACTTGGTTTGTGGCTTCATCTAGATGAGACTAACGTATTTTAGTCTAAAATCCCCGGAATTTCAATTTTTAGTGACAGCAAACCTGCATAATCATTCCCCATGTTATCCTTATGGGAAATAAAAAAATTCTATATCTTACTTATTTTTTAACATTTCTTGACAAAACTTGGTATATGGCTTCTTCTAGTTAAGATCTACTAAATAATGAATTAAAACCAACCAGTTTTAACATACCTGTTGCAGCAAACCTGCATAATCATTCCCCATGTTTTTCTAATGGAGATTACAAAACATGTAAAATCTCGCTAAGTTGGATTGAAATACCATTTGTTGTGTTGCATCTGAAATTCGCTGAGTACGCAGGTCTGCTGCAACGGGGGTATTTATTGATATGTGTACACTAGGCCTACTCAGTTGAGCTAGTAACCTCTAAACAGTTGTTTAATATGCATCGTAGCATGAGCATTAATTGTTTTATTTCGTTAAAACTCTTTGTATGGCATTATTACTAACACCCATGAAAGATGTGGCGGTAGGGAATGCTATTGAATATAGAAATTATTTGTTTGGAATAATTAATTCATAAAAATCGATGAAGCAAGATCAATTAGTGCTAAAAGTGATGTGTTGTGTTGGTTTTACTAACATGCGTATTTTTGAAATACCCACAAAGACACTTAGAGCTTTACAGGCGTAATTCATTAGCTACCGTATGTATTATTATTTACGTATAAATCATTGTTTTCATAATATTTTGGATTATCCTGCCAAATCTTCATTGGGCTGGACTCGTTCCCGTGGACGCCAGGTATTAGGGGCCAACTGTACAGTTAATGACACAACATTAGTGTGCTGATGATCTTATGGCAGAGTCATGGCATACAAATCTAATCTATGTTGCATGAGAACAAGGTTTGCTACCGTGCAAAGCATCAAATCACAGCATATTTGTGAAACGACTGATTTTTGGAGATTGAACCTTGAATGCTCAGATTTACATTATATTACCATTTTATTGTTATATGACAAGGATTCTTGTGCACATTACAATGAAACTAAGATTTTTTAAATAGGATATTCGAGAGAAAACCCACATTTAATCAGTGTTATTCTGTTTCTCAAGCTCTCCCGAATCATCCCGGATCCTGATAATCTGCGATAGTAAAGTTATTATTTGGTTACCAGTACTCTAAATAACAGAAATTGCAAAATTATAAACTTTAAGGAAGGTTTTTTTAACTGATATCACTTTAACTAACAGAAATATAGTCAAAACTAGGCCTATAACAAACTACTTTTTGTTAGGTGAAATTAACAATGCTCAATGCCTTAACGGAAACGTTTTTGTTTGTTTGGAAGTGCATCCCTGGCAGCTTGCGCCCATAAGGCCAGGGCCTATTAGGCCTGTTGGGAAATCTGGCCCTGTAGTCAATGGATGTAAAATCAAAATGTTGTAGGGCCCATCAGACTTTTGCACGCCTGAGCACCCATTCGGGAATTCAATAAGCAGATATTTATTTAAAAAATGTTAATTTCAATATTTTTCATCCCAAAAGAACTTATAACTTCTGATTATTGTATTCCTATTTTATGCTAGTATACTATTTAATTCTACCCCTATTTAAAACAATGTCAGCTTGTAACTAATCTTAAAACTTCTGTAGCATAACAACCTAACAATCTGAATTGAACCAAATTATTATCCAGAGTTAATTGATTAAGCTATTTAAAGGCCTAGTTTACTGTCTACAATATTTTTTATACACAACGATATCTTGTGATTTATTTTCAAATTGGCATCAAGTCTGTCTTGACATTCATCCTAATGAAAAAAAACCTTAATTTACAAGCAGGAAGCCTAGTATTTGAAAAGCTTCCTTTGTGTGTCACCTAAATATTCTAGTAATGTTATTACATTCAATTATCAGCTAGCAGTATGTTTGCTCATTATTTATGATCGTTATCTTGCGTGTTTCCTTCAATAATTCATTTACCTTGCAGCTATTATTAGAAGTTTTTAACTGTTTTACTCATTAATTAAATACCTATACGGGGACTTATCAAGTTGATAACAATTTTAATTTGTCTTTATTAATAACTTAATATCAATCTTAAGTTTTTGAATGATACCATTAATCCTTTAAGCTAGTTTTTGCTCCTTTATGATTTTGTTCATCAGTAATTTAACGGCTCTGAAAAATAGCCTTAATTGAATAAAGTTTGTGAGTTTTACTTAATGCTATTTAGAACATTTAGTGAACTTGGTTGATATTCGCCCAGATGAATGTTGTGGGAATCCCATCTATTTAGCAAAAATTCCAGATAAACATAAGTCACTTCAGGTAACTTCAGGGGACTATTGCATAATAAATCACAAACCAGTAATGTTAGTAAAGTATCCAATCAGACTTGATTTTAACTTACTATGGATAGAATCTCACAGATAGGCTAAGTTCATAAATCCATAAATACAAATAAGTCGAATAATCAACCTTTAAATACCTATATCGTTTATGACTCAGTGTGTTTAAAGGATGGTTATAATTAGGCTTCACAGAGCAAAGTAGTTGGATTAATATATACACACAGAGCAAAGCAAAAAAATATTAGATTTATGCTCAAGTGTAAACTCGAGAGTTCAGCCAAAGATATTTAAAAGCAATAAAATTTATTTGCCATCAAAAGTCCAGTATATCTTTAAATCTATTATCCACTGTTATAATTATAGAGAAGACAAGTGAGATTATTAGGCCTATGCCTTAAAGTATTTTTTTCTTTATACAAAAACCTCTTTCTTGCTGGTTAATACATTATTAAATATCTTATATTCTAAGAGCATAAAAGAAATTAAGAATAATTTGACCTGATGAATGACTACATAAAGATTTAACACGTAAAATTTACTTCTACCTCCTATAAGTGGTCAGTAGGTATTAATAATTTATTTGTAATGGAAGATACCAAGTTATCCAGTGTAAGAGCCAGGTGCTGAACGATATAAGTACATTAGCGACCAACCCTGAGGCAGCCGAGGACAGAGAAGAGTCGAGAGGCATCGTTGGCGAGGCCAAAAACCTGCTAAGGTTTCAGTTGCCAAGGAGGCAAAGAAGATACCACGAATGCCTTACCCTTTCGCTGCATAAATGACAACAGAAGGCTACTCTGTAAAATATTTAGGAGTTTATATCGATGGTAATCTAAAAGGGGCCAAGCAAATTGGATACTTAGCTGGTTAATTAGAAAAAAATGTATTTTGTTCTTTATTACATGGGAAATTAAAAAAAGAGTATTTAAAGTCACTGTACTTCTCATGGTTTTAGAGCACAGTTAGGTATGGAATCATTCATGAAGGTGGTACTTTTCATGCAATTTTAAAACCTATTGTTATGGTTCAAAAGTTTGTTATCCACACCATTCATTTTGTAAAAAAGACTGATGAGTTTCATATTTATTTATAGAAAATAATTACCTAAAATTAGTCAGTTATATTTGTTGGCAAGTGCAATGCTTATGTATAAATTCTTTGATAACTTTTAATTTTTGATTAAAACCTTTCTGGATCCGTGCTTCACAGTTTATAACAATTGAGACTGTAATGTTTAGAAAAGAATTCTGTACGAACCAATTTTGTTTTAATGGCAAAGTCATGTTCAACAAATTCATAGCTCGCTTTGGAAAGATTATTTTAGACAAAGAAAAGTCTAATTTTTAATTGAAGATCAAAACTGCCGTTGTAAGTAACTTAATTGATTTCTAACAAGTTTCTTTGTTGTTTATTTAAAAACAATTTTGTTATTGTGTGGTAAAAATTTTAATTTGTTCTATTTTTTTAATTTCTTGATGTTAAACCAATTTAAAGTTTTTTGTTATTATTTTTCTATTTAAATTTTATCGTATGTTAAATTTTTCTGTTAATCTGATCTAAAATTGTCATTAGATTGTTATGTAAGTGAAGTGAATATTGCTCAGGACCACCTAATTTGAGAGACTTATTTTGTTTTCATTTCTAAATTCCTCCAAGCGACCTTTTATGCTCTTGGAGATATATATATATATATATATATATATATATATATATATATAGCGTTTTAAAAAGTAGTGATCATGTTTGCTATGTCGCAGGAGGCCTACAACGCGCTGCCTCTCGGGTCCAAGGTGGTGCACCTGCTCAACGTGGTGCAGACAACGGGTCAGGCTGAGGAGGAGCGCACCATGGCCGCCGTCCTGCTGCGCCGACTCTTCACAGCCGAGTTCTCCGAGTTTTACGCCAGCGTGAGTACAGCTGTGACATAACTGGCCGTCAGCTTTTGGTAGCGTAATGGGAGATAAACTCGTGTTTTGGAGTAATCCTGCTAGAAACGTTTTTGGTGGGAGTCGTTTTATTTTTGAGTAGGTTAGTTTAATTTTTGCAAAGGAGTAGGGTGTGCTTGAAGTTGCAGAAGATTCTCTCGAATTTGACACAATGTGATGATTCGTCACAGGACACTGTCGGATTTGGGGAATGTTCTTGGGTTTTCCGAAAAACATTATGGGGTATGAAGAAAATAGTTCAAGGGTTAGTGAGGTTCTACTTTAATTAATAAGAAAGAAAGTTATTTGATTTTAAATACCAAAACAATAAAAGGGTTGAAGGCTATGTTTTCATTACCAAAAAAACTGTTCTTTACACAAAAATTACAGAAACATGGTCTTACAAATAACTATAGATCCTTGTATCAGAAAATGTTTCATTACGTTATATAAGAGTTATTTTGGTAATATCTTTTTCCAGTTTTTGTATTTTGAGGGAAGGTAAACCGTCCTCTTATTAGGCCCATACGTGTACCTTATCATTCATTTATAAATAAATAATTCGTTAATGTCACATAACTTTTCATAAAATAGCAAAGCTAACAAACAGGTGACACTGTCAAAGATACATAATGTTAAGAATGTAATAATCACAAATGGTACAAAAAATAGGAAAAAACTAAATGGATAATGACTGTTGTAAAACGTATATGTCTTAACAAGAAATATTTTAGGTTTGAAGTAGGCTGAAAAAAAAGTTACAACGACAAATTGTCATCTAAAAACTCATTTACATCATAATAAGTCTTAAGTTGGACTTATATTTTCGTTAACAGTTGTTATTTCTTTATCGAACAGTTGAACCCGGAAGGTCAGCAGCAGTTGAAGGAGCGGCTGCTTCTGGCGGTGCAGTCGGAGCAGTCGGACGGGATCCGGCGCAAGATCTGCGACGTGGTGGCCGAAGTCGCTCGCAACCTGCTGGACGACGACGGTAACAACCTGTGGCCCGAGTTCCTGCAGTTCCTGTTCCAGTGCGCCAACGGGCAGTCGCCTCAGCTCAAGGAGGCCGCTCTCCGCATGTTCACGTAAGTGGCTGCTCACCGCGTAGCTCAGAGAGGTCTCATTACTTACTTACTTTTACTCCGAAGGCTGTTAATATTGGAGCTGTACCAACAGAACACCACCATCTTGACCGGTCTTCTGAGTCTTCTTTAGTTGCTCCTATCCTTCCCAGATCTTATTATTTTTATATTTATTTTTTTTCCTAGTCTCATATTTTTTTGTTTTTATTATTTGTTTTTTTTTTGTGAGTTTAAGTGGTATTTGATAATGTGGTGTAAGCATTGGCTGTTGATTGTACGTCCGATGTTTTGTCTGCTATTTGGGTGATAAGTGCAACAGTCTTTCTAAGAATTCTTCTGGTTGCAGTATGGCATATATTAACATAACTTTTTACTGGTCGGCAAAATGGCATAGTTAATTAACCAAATTAATAATAACTTCAAATAAAATAACCTTAGGCCTATCATTATAATAACAAGTCTAAACTGTAGAAAAAAATTAAAAATGCGGGGGCCAATAAAAAATATTCATTCAATCTCAACATTGAAAATTTAAATGCACGCTAGTGTAAATCTCTAATGTTGTGGAGATTGTAGTCTGGTTAGCCGGAAGAATAAAGGAAGTGCTGCAAATAGTTTAACTTTAAATAAAACTCAACTAAGGGTGTTCTTTAGTTTTTTTAATTCCTGGTGTTAAAAGGAGATGATTAAGAAATGTAAAGGTGTAATGTTTTATTTCTCAGACCCAATTCATCTTACCTTATTATGGCACAGGTTTTACTATTATCCTAACATAAATAATACCTAGATATTAATTTAACTTAAATGTAATTCAGATAGTCATACTGATTTCATAACATTTGCTGTGTATTTATAATCCCTTGTGAAGTCAGTGTTCAAACTATTCAGTGTTAGAAATTCTTGTAAATGATTTATGAATCAATAGACAGAAAAACTCAGTAATTAAGTGTATAAAATTATTTAAATTACTATGAAAACATAGGCTATTTAAAATAATATTATTTTTATAAATAAAGTCTAGACAGCTTGAGTTTGTCTAAGAACAAATCCGGATTCTAGGTATTACATCACTTGGACAGTCTCAACTCGGGGTGTTAAGATACCAACAATGGAATACTCTTTAGTTACTGGGTTCCTCGTTTCACCAACAAGGTTATTTGAGTTTGGAATTTTGAATCAAAGATTCATAGCAAGTTTTGGTGGTGGAGTTTTTTTTTTTATATGCTCATTGTAAATATTGCAGTCATTTTATTTATTTAATGGGCGAATCTCACAAAATAAGAGAAACTCAAGTGCGATTGGCACACTTAATGCTAAAAAGTGAGAATTGAAACTTAATTTTTTTAAAGCATGTCTAGAAGTGCAGAAACAATGTAATTTAAATATTAATGTTCCAGCGAAATAAGCTTAAATGAAGAAATTTAGTTAAATAGTCCCAGCCAGAAAAAAATATTTCTTAAATTCTTTTGTTTTGTGAGATAAAAAATTGTGTGGGTTTTCATTGTTTTTGAGTTTGATTGTCCATTTTAGGTGGAGGTTGATTTTTTTAAAAGGATATTTTGTAATAAAGGCTTTTGACCCATAATTGACTCACAGTTATTTATTATTCAGTGATTGCCGAAATATTGTGTTCAGAAGAATTGAGTAGCATATCTGAAACTACATCACCAAAAATTGCCATAACCTTGTGAAATGATTTAATTTGGTTCGTTCCCCCTCTTTCTGTCATAATTTTACTGTTATTATGTTTTCATTTAAATAAGCCACACTTGATAAAACTATTATCGAATTTTAAAATTTCTCCAACTCCCTCTGAGTTTGAGAAAAAGAATATTCAATGTAAAATTTATTTCCAAATCCAAGACTAAAGGAATACTGATTGAACTATCAGTTCTATTTAAAAGAAATTAATCAGGACTAAAATTGAACTATAATTTATAAGATGAATCTCGATAGTTGTTTTATTTATTTTAGTTTCACAATTGCTTAACTGCTTGCAGATCTGTCCCTGGAGTGTTTGGTAACCATCAGACGAACTACTTGAACTTGATCAAGCAAATGTTGCAGCAGTCGTTGGTGGATACCTCTTCTTACCATGTAAGATTTACACTATTGATTGTTTTGACTTATCTATTGAGTCATACATTTTCTCAAAATTTATTTTAATAATGATTTATTGTTCTCATTACTTGAAAAATTATTTCGGCAAGTAGGCTTGAAAGTCTAGAGTTGAAATGAAATTGGATAAAAGATGTATAGTTCATATTTTTGAACCTTTTTATTTAAAGTAAATCTTATTTAACTTTAGTTCTTATTGGGGTAAACTCAGTTTGCTTTTAATGTACAATTTCTTATGAAAACAAAAATACCATGAGGAGGTAAAGTTATGCAGAAGGAAACTGATAAGCTTGTTAGTGCTGATTATTTTGTAGCAAGCTTAATAACTATTACCTCATGTTAGGAACCTTAGTAATGTTAGGGCAATGCCATTAAATTAGGAATTAAAAGAGTTGATAAAATTAATCTCACAGAATACATTTGTTTCAGGTCCGTTTCCAGGCAGTGAGGGCTGTTGCTGCATTCGTTCTGCTCCATGAAAAAGAAGTTGATATTCAAAACCAATTTGTTGATCTTTTACCAGTCATTATTCAGGTATTGATAATGCAATTATATCAGTTTGGTCTATCAGTATCACCTGGTCCTTTGTGTTAGTTACAAAGTGGCATATGAAGGTTCAAGTCAATAATAACCTAAATAAAAATAGTTTACTTTTTTCTCTGTCATTGGTTATTGCTTGGGTAGGTTTAGGCATTCATCCCATCAATCGACGGTTTTAGATTTCAAAGATCAAGGTAAAGGAGAAATGTTATTTTTTGGTGGATGGAATCTCAAGACCACATACTTCTTATAAAAGAAAATTCTTTTTCAGTAAAAAATACTTTATTTTTAAGTTGAGAAAAATTCTGTTTCAAGTTTCAACTATCCTTAATTCAATTTTCTTCCTTGTATTCATGCATAATTGATTCACCAAATTGACATGTAAGTAATCAGGACAATACTACTTGGAGAAAAACCCTGGCTTATACCTTACTCTCAGACCACTACCTATTATTTTTGTTAGTTTCCATCATTAATTGAGTATTTTACCATCCAGTAATTTTGTCGATGTCCCGAAGGTGATCGCAGAGAGTGTTCAGCAACAAGATGATGATGCATTGTTGAAGAGTCTCATCGACATGTGTGAATCAACACCAAAGTTCCTTCGACCCCAAGTGGTGCAAATTATTGACATGTGCTTGAAGGTATCTGTTGTATTGTTTTTAAAATAGTTAAGACGAAATAAGATAATAGTACTTGAAATGTCGTTCTGAAACTAAATCAAAAGATGTAAAGTTAAGGTTATTTGCTTTTACACAAATTTCAATATCTATCATATAAAATAATTAATAAGTAATGTTCGGAATACTTTTTCTGCTGGTGATATAATATTTTTACAATACTATTACTTTGTACAGTGAAACGTTAGGAATATTCTTGTACACTTTTAAAATTGAAGTAAATAGGTTTTGAAGAGATTTTTCACATTTACCCAGTAAAAATGCATCAAATTTATTCTTTAACATGGACTTAAACATTTTGAAAAACAAACTAATTTAGGCAGACATGTCATTTTGAAAATAAAGTAAAAACAAATTTGGGTAGACTTTGATTCTGATAATATTCTTATGATTTTTTTATTACAGGTGTTTTCGAACGAAGAGATAATGGACTCTTGGCGTCATCTGGCACTGGAAGTGATTGTAACTTTGACGGAGACTGCACCGGCAATGATGCGCAGGGTGAGTCACCCAAAAAAAACCATGACAGTATTTTTGTTGACAAATCCCTAATATAGGAAAATAGTTTTCTCCCAAATTTTATATAATTCAGGGAATCATTTTTTATAAGCATCCACTATTTATCTTTCGTCTTTTGTTAGTTAAAACCCCAAAAAATGGGGGAAAAAATAACTGATCGAAAGCAAATTTAATGTTGTATTTTTAAACAAACCAGAGGTTCTGTATTAATATCCTTTATTTAATGATGGGGTCTGGGCAGAATACTCCAATACATGTTGAGTTGTTTCTTAGACGCCTGTCCAAGGGCCATTCAAGTAGATAAAATAAATAGGCTACTTAAAATTTTTAGCTTAGAGATTAGTACAGTGGAACTTGGATAATTCGAACCTCAAGGGACTGATAAAAAAATTCGAATCATCCAAAAATTTGAATTTAAAAGGTTTAGTCTAAAAGGCTTAAAACAATAGAACTTTTCATACCTGCATAAAACCTTTATTGTGAATAACTTGAATTTACGTTTTACAGTACATTCCATCAAGTAGCCAACAGTGAATGATCATTGTAAAACAGCAGAAATGTTACAACGTGTTATAAAATACAGTACTGTACTACATATAACAGGAATACAATAGCCTACATTCATGGATACATACATAATTGGTAAATATCAGAGCTGATAAAAAGAACATAGTTTACTACTGGACTGTTACGTTAAGCAATGGATCTAATGATTTTACCAGACGGTGTAAGGGATGACACTGTTATGAGCTGTGACAAGTGGAGTGCAGCAAAACAACAGGATTGTGGGAGGGGTTAGGCAATGACATTGAAAAGAAGCCGAGCCGTAGGGGTGAGTCACGTCGGTCAAACAATGGAGTCGGCCAAAGGTGCGGGTGGGTCCAACGACCTTCACAATACGGCCGCGCTAAGGGGCTAGGGAGGGATTTTAACCGCATGCCAATGATACAAAGTAGTTTTTTGGGAATCTTGGCCCAACGGTAGACTTTCAATTGTATTTTTTCACGTTAAAACTTAGAATTATCCTAAATATAATTCTATTATAATAGGATAATAGAGGAAACAACTGGCTTACCTGAAGTTGAGTAGGCCATTAGAAACACAAAACACTAAACACAGGAAAAGTCCCAATATTTCGGTCCATCTAGTAGGACCTTTCTCAAGGGTAGAAAGATAGAGAAAGACTGTTAATGGTGGTGGAATTTGAAATTGGAAAAATGCAGTTCTGCCAACACAGCAAATGGGAAAATGTCTTTTCAAAGGTTATATTACATGTAACACTCTAGGCACAGTAACTATGTACATTCTATACACAACTTATAAGCACAGTAACTATGTACATTCTAGAGAATGTACATAGTTACTGTGCTTATAAGTTGTGTATATAGTGTAGTTTAATATTGTATATGTGCCAAAAAATCAATATACAGCCTAGAGTGTTACATGTGATATAACCTTTGAAAAGACATTTTCCCATTTGCTGTGTTGGCAGAACTGCATTTTTCCAATTTCAAATTCCACCACCATTAACAGTCTTTCTCCATCTTTCTACCCTTGAGAAAGGTCCTACTAGATGAACCGAAATATTGGGACTTTTCCTGTGTTTAGTGTTTTGTGTTTCTAATGGCCTACTCAACTTCAGGTAAGCCAGTTGTTTCCTCTATTATCCTATTATAATACCTACCCTTTAAGGGCCTTCCTACAAAAAATAACCCTAAATATAATTCGAATTAACCACGATTATTTAGCATTGATTGTATATATATTTTTTTATAAATTTATCTGTTATACAATATCTGTATATTTATCTGTTGTATCTGTTAAATACTTTTTGTATAATTTATTATGTACTGCATTGTAATTGGGCACCAGCCTGTTATGTAGTATTTCTAAATAAATAAATAAATATACAAAATTCTAGGGACCGGAAGAAATATTCGAATTAGGCAGGTTCCACTCTACCCAGGACCGCTGTTAGTCTACAGTCTTCTTCAAGAACACAGCAAACCTCATGAAGAATATATGTTTTTTTTTATTTTAGTTTGAGAGTGAGAATATTTAATTCTTTTTTAGGGGTGCCTTTCTTTTAGCGAATTTCCCCTATAGGGAAGTAGCTATTACCATAGGCAGCACGGTGAGACTTAAGCCCGGGACCATGTTATTTTCTCATTTTGAGGTCCCTAGACCCCAAAAACACGGTTCGTTCATTTTCATATATATATATATATATATCTGTCCGTAGGCGCGATAACTTTTGTAAAAAAGGTCCGATCTTGATGAAATTTGGAACAAACGTGTAAAGCGTCATTCATGACTTTGAGTTCAAAAACCAGCAAGATTGGTTTACTCCAAGAAGGTTTTTTGATAAAATAAAATTTATTTCCAAGATTTAACACCTTTTTAATAATTATTTTTAAATTTAATTGTCAAAATTGAATTCAGCTTAAAAAAACAAATAATTTAGCATTTTGAATTATTATTCTACGTCAATCCGTTGCTTAGATATTGGATAGTATTGGATGTGCTAAACACAGTACGTTGTCCAATATTATTTTTAAAATTTCCCTCCAAAATGTATAGTCACCCTGATTTGAGATGTTTTTAAAAAAATACAATTCTGAACATATGATTAAATTTTCAGGTGATGAATATTTTATTTGTGTTTATTTTGAATAGAGTTCATTGATCAAGATTTTTCAGAAAATATATACTATATCAAAAAATACAAATTATTTTTAAATTTAGTAGAGAAAGTATGAGCATTTTGGGGGGGATGTCTTGGTCTAAACTGCCTGAAAATATAGCTTAATATATGGGATGTTTACAATGTTGAGAATTGTTAATATGTTTTATTGAAATTGGCTGGATATGTAGGTCTGTTGCAACAGGGATGTTTTAATTACTGTAAAACTGACCATATGATTGAATTTAATTTTTTCATGATATTAAGTTATTTGTTTGTTTTGAGTTCATTGATTATATGTTTGTTGACATTTATATAGGTACTATAACAAGACTACAGTTATTAAAAATTAAAAGACTAAGAATTATATAAAATACAAAAATGTATGTATTACTATTGAAAACCAGTGTGGTCTCTTTGTTAATTTTCCTCATGTTTAAAGCTCATGAATGGTTAAATATGCGTGTTTAGTATATTATTTACTTAACCTCTTGAAGTCCGGGTATTTTTACTACGATATACATGCCCGGTCCGGGTTATTTTGGAGATTTTTGGAGATTGTCAATCGGTAAAAATAGCACTTCATATTCATGATCACTTTCACTACACTCAGATCTGTCACTAAATCTATCATTAGTTATAAATTCCGCTATTTCACAATCGCAAAGAATACGCCGGTCACTTGAAGCCATTTCATTTTGTTTACGAACTGAGCAACAGCTGACGACGCAACTAAAAATGTGCAGTTCATTTAGTTTCCCAGTGTTCCCACACGGGAAAATAACAAAACCAAATATACCATTAGAAAGCTCGTTTTCTGACGAAAAAATACATATAACTTGTGACAGAAACTTTGTTAGTCTGTGAAGTCAAGGACCGCTGAAACCGAACGATGTCTGATCCCGCCTATCGGCGGGCTGGGGGTCATCCCGCATATGTGCGGGCGTGGACTTCAAGAGGTTAACGTGTTAAAATAATACTTTCCTTCAAATAAGTTAAATGCTCACATATACAAAATAAATCCTATGGAAATTCGTTGAGTACGCAGGTCTGCTGCGACGGGTGTATTTTTATATTTGCCCATCGCCTATAATCGGAAAATGTAGCCTAGCAAAGGTCGCGGTCAGCCATGAAAAACGATTGCATGTATTTGTCGATAGTGAATAAACTAAATGCAACTTTGCGGAACTAGCATTCGGCCACAGTTGACCAGAAAATGCTGTTTATTTGTGAAACTAGGGAGCGTTGATTGTGGATAAATGGCAGGTGTAGCTTTGTGTAGTTTGCGATCGGATGTAAAATTTGATCGTACACATGTAAATTGCAACTAAATTCGATCATCGAGTAAACGGCGGGAGTAACTAACTACTCGACTTGTTTGAGTAGAGTACTTGGAACTACTCGACTTGACCTCGAGTAGTAGCAACTACTCGAGTAATTACTCGACTGTCGAGTACTCGCCCACCCTTATCCTTTTTTAATTAAAACTGAGAAGTGATATTGAAGAAAAATACGGTATCGTAAAATATGAACAATCAAAGCCAGTTGTTTAGTTATCATACAGTCGTAATGATTTGTTTTTATTTGACGTAAAAGTTTAGACAGTCAATATGAAATAAAATTACCTTATCCAATCACTGTTTTTCTTATGACGTCATGTTTCGTTGTCATACCATGATATGCTGCAAACCATGATCATCAGGTCATGGTATGCAGCCACATTGATCAATGTGTCATTACATTGTGGCAAGTCAATTGATTCTTTAAAATATCATTGTCATTTATTGTTCAACATAACAAGCTAGTTCTTGTTCAGTCTGTGATAGTGATTAGTGCTGGCCAGCATAGCTCAAGATTTTACAATTGTTAACCTTTAAGACCATGACAACTTTTAACTACAGTGACCATGACTACATTGACCATGACATTTTATTGAATCAATTGACTTGCCACAATGTAGACTTGATCAATGTTGACTTTTCACAATGTTGACTTGATCAATGTGGCTGCATACCATGACCTGATGATGTTCTAAGGAACGAAACAAGTCGTCATAAGAAAAACAGTGATTAGATAAGGTAATTTTATTTCATATTTTGTATATTCCAATCCAGGGTCACAACGAATAATAAATCTAGACAATCATTGCTTTGTCGGCAGGAGTCGCCGAAGTACCTCTCGGTCCTGGTGCCGCTGATCCTCCGCATGATGACGGACCTGGAGGACGACGACGACTGGAGCTCGCAGGACGAGATCTCCGACGAGGACAACGACAGCAACAACGTGGTCGCGGAGAGCGCGCTGGACCGGCTCGCGTGCAGCCTCGGCGGCAAGACCGTGTTCCCGCACATCGCGCAGAACATCCCGGAGATGATGAAACACCCCGACTGGAAGTATCGGTGAGTCAGATGTTACCTCAAGGGTGGTATGTGGTTTGAAGGTGAGAGAGTTAGAATGAGGTGTTTCCGGAGAAAATGAAACACCTCGACCGTAAGTATTAGTGAGTCGGATGCTTCTGTTTGGTGTTCTTTTTTGGTTTGAAGACGAAAGAGTATATCAGTAAAATCTTGATGTTCCCAAGATTGGTTGATTTGACTTTTGGTTATTTGAGAACATTTTATGTATTAAAAAAAATTTGGTTTCTCATCAGAATGCTTTTGTAAACTTGCTTTTGAAAACAGTTCTCACTTTTTCCAGTTTGTATAGCTCCCTCAATTAAATAAACATTTTGCACAGTTTTAATAGTAAGCTCGATAAACCATAACACTTTATGGAAGTTAGATTTTTGGATTTTTGTTTGAAGCCTGCAACTCTTGACAAGGCAAAATGCAAACAGCCATGCTTCACAAATTTTATCGGCCGGGTATGAGTGTGTATCCCTTCCAAGAAGTTTGGTTAAGGGGATCAGGCTTAAGTAGATTTTACAGTTAGACACAAAAGAAGTATCATTGGTGTGAATAACTCCAGCTCTGTCTCCACAGGCACGCTGCTCTGATGGCCATCTCCGCAGTGGGCGAGGGGTGCCAGAAATACATGGCCGACCATCTGCCAATGATTGTCGATGCAGTTCTGCACTTCATCACCGACCCGGTAAGTTCTTCATCTTTTCGTTAGTTTCTTGTCACTGCTTTTTCACCCTTCAGGAAATATTGAGAGGGCACTTGAGCCTTCTGGTCATTTTATGTTGGCTACCAGGAGGAATGGTTCCCCCACACTAACCGGAGGGCTACGACAGCCCATTATAGGATTAACACATGGATAGCCAGTGACCGAAGGCTAACGTAGCCTGGCAATATTACGTAATAGTTTAAACCAGCCGGCCATGCTGATGGTACCTATGGGTTGGGGTAGCCGCTGTGGAGTCACGACTCGGGCTGTGTCACATGCAACTGCACTGCTTCTGGCAAGCTTTGCCCTGTCAGTCACTAATTCATTGTACAATGTGGAATTTATTGTTTCAAATAAATAAACTGTACTGAGTATCTCAATGATTCTGAAAGCAAGTCATGAGTCTTCTTATTTTGTAACTAATAATTTTTTATCATTAAGGGAAAGTTGTCATATTTGACTCTTAAGGACGTCACGTAATTAACATAGCCTAGCATTTTTAGTCATAAATGTATTTTTCGTGTTTACTTAAGTGGTTGAAACATTAATTTTTCATCAAACACTTGTTTCAGCACCCGAGAGTAAGGTATGCGGCTTGTAATGCCATCGGACAAATGTCAACAGATTTTGCTCCAAACTTCCAAAAGAAATTCCACAGCAGGGTTGTTCCTGGACTTCTCAACTTTTTGGAGGACAATGAAAATCCCAGGGTGCAAGCTCATGCAGGTACAGCAGTCTGCACAATGTATAAACCTAATATAGCTTTCATTTTTAAGTTGTGTAATTATTTTGTAATCTTATTGTTTGTTCCTCATTTTAAATTAAATTCATCCCAACTTAAACCAGCGAATTTAGTGATAGGTCGCTTATATTTTTAAACTTCAAAACTTTGTTAGAAATACAGATAAGCCTCATAGAAACTTAAAAACTAAATCCGCAAACTTCAAAAACTCCTTTGAAAATTCAGGTTCTGAAGATAATAACAGTTATAATAAAGATTTTGTGACAGGTGATTGAATAACATACTTTTTTAGGAATTGTTCTTTTGACCCATGCTGTAGAAGTTTGTATTCAACTGGTTTTTTTATGTTTTAGGTGCTGCTCTAGTCAACTTCAGTGAAGAATGTCCCAAAAATATTTTAACCCAGTACTTGAACGCAATAATGGCTAAACTGAACGACATTCTTGGAAACAAATTTATTGAGGTAATTTTGCATTTAAATTATTTATTTTTGTTTGTGGTCCAATGTCTGGTTTTGTAAACTTAAATGTATGATTTTAAGATTTTTGTTATTAAAAAGGCTAAATATTGACTTTAACCATATACAAAATCAAATTTGTTACAGAATCTGATTTCTGGCTTGAAATGTTTGTCTTAAGTTTATTAAAAGGTAATTTCTCGCAGATTCTTTTTTGTTATAGCTCAAGGATGTTGAATCTGTGTAGTTGCACCTTATTTATTTGAATGAATGAATGAATGAAAACGTCTTTTATTTAGCCAGCGTTATTCAAAGTACAATGCTTTGCTTTTCAATACAACTGTTGTCAAGTTATTAACTTATTAATAAATTATTCTTAGCTTCTGTTCTTAAATTATTATTAATATAATTCTTTCAAACCCCTTTTGAAAACTGCAAGGCTTGTCAATCTGAGGTCAATTGGAAGGGCATTGTAGCCTTGGGGCCCGAAGTATGAAAAAGCTTTTTTCCCAAGTTCTGTTTTGACCCTTGGCAAGTGTAACAAGCCTTCCTGCCGAGTGGAGCGAACGCTCACCTCAGACCTGAAAACCAGTTTCCTTCTTAGATATTTGGGACACTCCGTTAACAAAGTTTTATGAATAATGAGATTTGTTTGGATGTCACAGCATTGTTTTACAGTCAAGATGTTTGCCTTTGACCTATACTCGCTGATATGATCTGACTTTTTTAGGTTGAAAACAAATCTCAGAGCACTATTCTGAAGTCTTGTGAGAATATTCATCTTTTCCTGAGTAAGGCTGTTAGCAAAAGAGGGAAGAGCATAATAAATAGATGGAAGGACTATAGCACGAACTATCTCAAGTTTGGTAGAAACTGGAAGAACAAACCTAAACCCATTAAACAATCTTAATTTAGCAACAACTGTTTTACAGATGTGTCTCACATGTTCAGAAAAATTGAGCATAGAGTCTAATCTGACACCAAGAAGTTTTAATGAATTACACACAGGTAAAGACTTATCATCCAGAAGAACTTCCCAATCACTATCCTTATTGCGTTGGTTTTGAACAGAGTAGTTTACGATTCTTAAAACCGAACACTTGTCAGGATTCAGCTGAAGACCGTGATCAACAGACCATTGATTCACCCTTCTCAAGTCGTCATTCATGCAAACGATTGCCTCCGGAAATTCAGCCAACGGGTAAGATAACACAAGATGCGAGTCGTCAGCATAAGAATGGACAGAACAGTGACCAAGTTGTGACTCAAGGTCGGCAGTGTATATCAGGAAGAGGATAGGGCCTAAGCAGCTGCCCTGAGGAACCCCGGATACTTTGGGCAAAAAACTTGAAACCTGATCATTAACTCGAGTTTGTTGAGACCTATTATGGATGTAGGAAGAAAACCAGTCCACAGATTGACTATCAAAATGGTAAAATCTCAGTTTGGCCAACAGAAGATCGAAACTAACCGAATCGAATGCCTGTGAAAAGTCCAATCCAGCTACAATACTACCCCAATTTCTATCTCTAGCACAAATCAATTCATCCATAACATTAAGAAGAGCTGAACTAGTGCTGAAGCCTTTCCGAAAGCCTGATTGTGTTTCAGGAAGAACGTCCTCTGACTCAAGGAACGAAACCAATTGCTCTCCAATTACCTTTTCCAATATTTTGGAAAGCACTGGAAGAATTGAAATGGGTCTGAAATGAGAAGCACACAAAGCATTAGCCTTTTTTGATAGCGGAATTAAAATACTTTGTTTCCAGGCACTGGGAAAAATGCTAGTAGTCAGGGACAAATTGACAAGATGACAAATGGCAGAAACACAGTAAGGACTTAACGATTTAACCATGTCAATAGAAATGCCGTCCACACCAACTGCTCGGGTTGTGATGCTGTTCATGACATCCCTGATTCTTTTCTCTGTCACCGGACTGAATGAGAATTTGCTCTTCACTTGGCCACTTAGATTATCATTGTAGAACTCAATCCTGCTCTTGTCAATACAAGCTTTGCCGCCCATTGTGGAGAAGAATTGATTCAAGTGCTCAGGAGAGAAGTTACACTCATTATCTTTGATCGAGCCCAGTATGCCATTGCTTCTTAACGATGACCAAAAACCTTTTGGGTCTTTATTCTTAAATTGACTTGAAAAGTAGCGCTTTTTTGCACTTCTTATGGCTGAGTTCAATGTGTTTCTTGCTTTTGTATATGCAGATCTGGTTGAACTGTTCCTACAACTTAAGAGCGCTTTATGACATTTGTTCTTAATTTTTGTCAGAGACAAAATATGATCGTCTCTCCATGGAGCCCTTTTCCTCGTTACACGCTTTCTCACAACTGGGGCACAAGAGTTGAAAATATGCAAAATTTTACTATTCAGAGCATTTACAACTTCATCCACTTCTTTCAGGGAAGATATTCCATTCCAGTCAGACTTTGACGCTAACTCGGTAAAGAGGTCCACATCAATGTTTTTCAGATTCCTGTAGGTTACATATTTCGACTTGCTCTTCGTTCTACAACATGGGAAATCACAAAAAATTAAATTGTGATCCGTTATTTTTCTTCCAGCAGAATCAAGAATCTTCGCTGTATCAATCATTCCAACATTGAGTTTGACATTCTTGTCGGCAATTATCAGGTCTATCAGAGAGGAGGAGGATTCAGTCACACGTGTTGGCTCCTTGACCAGTTGATTGAGGTTCAAAGCTTGGAGAATTGATGACAGATACTTGGAATCAGGTCTTGTCATGTCCAACAGATTGACATTGAAATCACCCTGAAGTATGATGGAATCCACTTCTGAGGCCTGATCTATAAACAAAGCATACAATAACGAACTGAGAGAGGAATACGGAGCTGAAGGTGGTCTATATGCAAAGCAGATACACAACTTTGTATCCTTGAAATTGATGACTCCGCATATATATTCGATGCAACAATCGACATTGTGGAGTTCCATGGGAGAGAAGTTCAAACCATTTTTTAAGTACAAGGCCACTCCACCCCCTACTTTTCCAACTCTGTCACTACGGATCAGATTGTAGCCAGAAATCTCATAAACACTCGAGGAATCCTCAGGTGACAACCAAGATTCCGTAATGCCCAACAGATCAAACTGAAAGTCCTCCATAATAGTACAAATCTCTTGAAAACCAGTGTTCAAGGAGCGAAAATTAACATGAGCTATCTTAAAACTTGAGAGGGTAGCCCTGTCTCGTTTCCCGACTGAAATGTTGGTTGCGGGTCACTTGGAAGACCAGATGGGACTGATACTACAGAAACATTAGTTGGAGTAACTTGGACCGTTTGTGAGTCTTTGTTCTCATGAGACTTCATCATAGCTTGACAAAGGAACTCACTAAGAAGATGATTTCCATGATGACTTAAATGCCTACCATCACGAGCCAAGTGACGCTTAGAAATCAGTCGAGATGCATCAACAAACTCCACTCCAAAGTTGTTGCACATGAGAAACAGTTGCTCATTGAAAAGCGAAAGTGCTCGATGGCTCACATCACTCCGAATAAGGACGCTATTCACAAGGATTCTAGCTCCACGAAAATTATTTATAAATTTTGGTTTTCCAGATTTTTATTAATTTATATTATAATATTTCAGCTAGTCCAGAAAGGAACCAAGTTGGTGCTGGAACAAGTTGTTACCACTATTGCCTCAGTTGCAGACTCTTGTGAGGAACAGTTCATTGCCTATTATGACACGTAAGTGAACTTAGTGATTTTTTAAAAATATTGTTGAGTCATCAATGGATATCTGTTTGAATGCTTCAATGATTATACTGCATTGTGTTATTTGTCGATATGAAATATTAAGTACCTATTTTGTTGTTTATTTCACTTGCATTCCTGTTTTTAACTGAGTGTAAGTTGATTGTACTTTTTTGAATTTTGGTCTGTTAGTTAAAATTCTCAAATTCACAAGTAAATTTTAATTCTCTTTCACTTTCTGTAGAATTAAATCCAGATGATGACAAAGTTATTGCCACTTTCTTTCTTCCTGACTAAAAGCTCAAAATTATACTTGCTTGTCTTTGATAAGCAATTCTTGATTAATTAAGAAGGGATAAGGGAATTCTCCAGCACTGAAAACATCTGTTATTATGGCACACTTTTACATTTTTGTATACTTAGTAAAGTAAGTTTTTGAAAGTCGTAAGGGTTTTTTTCAGTTAACCCTGCTGTAACTTTTTTTTTTAAGAAAGTTTCTGCAAATATATTATTTACAAATTTTTTATGCCATTGTAGGCTGGTGCCTCGATTGAAGTACATCATTAAAGAATCAAACCAGGCCGAGTTAAAACTTCTTCGAGGAAAGACGATCGAATGCATCAGTCTCATTGGGCTGGCTGTTGGATCTGAGAAGGTATGGTACATTTAAAATTCAATTCACATCATATACATAAACATTTAGCATACGGAAAGCTGCTGGCTATCAATCAAGAGCATCATGGTTTTCTCAGCCTTAAATTGTTCTCAACAAGGCTGGTGAAGAGAACTTCTAAATATGACGATGTTTCATGTAAATGCTCTAAATAATTGTTGCCAAAGTAGACTCTATCTTATTTGGAATAGGATTGTTTGAACTGTTATTAGTCCGTAAGAGGATCTGGTATCGAGATGTCTGAATTACAGAGAGTTTAAGGTACTCAGTGGAGTCCCAATAATTGCATCTTGAAATACTAAATGCCGCTTCTTCACCCAAAACACTCTTGGGAAGGGAAATTTTCCCAAATCTTGAGTAAAAAGTGGGTGAAATTCTGTTAAAGATGTAAGTGGCCTTAAAGTTGTTTGCACATAAACTTCGGGAGTAATTTTGCGAACGACAATCGCACCTGTTTACAGACTACTGATGGGTAGACGAAACATATACATTGCAAACTCAAATTTAAAATTTCTTTATTCACAATATGTAAACATGGTACATGAAAATAGCGTCAGTAAACTTAACCTAAAAGTGGAAAATACAACTAACTCTACAATTTATAAAATTTATCAAATCAGTACAATGCTTTCTCTGATAAATAATTTTTTACATAATTTTTAAATTTATCAATATCACTTTCTGACTTTAAATTATTCGGTAGGTTCCAAAAAAATTTTGTCCCGATATGTGTTGGTTTCTTATTATAAAATTCCAATTTATGTTGAGCGGGTACAATGATATCCCTGTTCCGTGTGTTATACGGGTGAAGTTTTTCAGTTTCTTCATTTGTTTGGTTTGATTTTATAAATATTAACAGAGTATCATAAATATATTGTCCATACACAGTTAGTATTCTTAAATTTTTGAAATAATCCCTTGCCGATTGGTCAGGCCTTAATTTAAAAATGATCCTAATTGCTTTTTTTTTGTTTTTTTTTCAAAATTTCATCAAGATTATCTTTTTTTGTAGCCCCATACAGAGCCAAGCCGTATGAAATATGTGAATGGATATGGGCATGGTATATCATTTTCAAAGTGTTAACATCATTGCATAATATTGACATTCTGCGCAAGGCATAAATTCCAGAATTTATTTTAGAAAGAACTTTTTGTACATTATTATTCCAATTTAAATTTTCATCAATCTCCAATCCTAAAAAACCTGTTGTTTTTTCTATCTCTATTTGCTCAGAGTCAATTGAGATGGTTGGTTCAAGATTCCTTTTACATTGGGAAGTCTTAAATGAGAGAAAATTAGTCTTTGATGGATTTAACTTTAGGTTATGGTTGTCAAAAAATTCTTTTATGTTTGCCAGTTCTATGAAAGAAGAAATTTCTACGTCCTGAACAGTTTACCTGATACTTGAAGATTGGAATCATCAGCGTAAAAAATAAGGCTGTTTTGTGGTGTTTTTGAAAAAGACTGTACTACATTATTTATGTAGCAAATAAATAGCAAACAATGTAGGAATAACTTTCAAGCATGTGTCATACTAATAAAGAAATTATAGGCCTATATGAATAAATTGCAAATAAAGTGAATGACCGTGAAATTTGATTATATGTATTTACTGATTGCAGGAATAACTTTTCAAACATAGCAGATGGCCATTAAATTAGATTTACCATTCATTTGTATTTAATTCAGAATCGGTGAAAGTAGGTTTTCAAAGACGATCGCACGTCTTTAACAATTATGGAAAAATATTAAAGTAACCCTGCAGGCAACTTTGAAAAGTAAACAAAGGGACGTAAAATTTAATCATGTTTATTTGCCAATCACGAGTAAAGAGCAGAAATTAATTAAACACTGTATTTAGTAATTTTTTGTCACAATTCCGCTAAATCCGAAATATTTGGTGATCCGGAACAGATCCAGTCCCAGTTATATGGAATTGCCCAGTCACTGTATTAGAAAACAGAAAGAAATCTCAGAGTGAAAAGCGGCACTTTGGCGTGTAACCATCAAGTCTGAATGTTGGCAGTTCATGGCGGACGCAGTGGAAGTGATGGATCTGCTGCTGAAGACACACACGGACCTGCCGGACGACGACCCGCAGACCTCCTACCTAATCTCCGCCTGGGCCCGGATATGCAAAGTCATGGGTGAGTGAGAGTCTTTTTTAGGCGAAGCTAATGGATCGAGTGTCCCGAGTATCGTAGGTATCATTTTTCCCTGTGGTTGATGTGGTATCCACCCAAGAAATAGTGAAGCATTCTATAAAATCTGGATTTTCATCTAACAGAAAATTAGGTTCTTTTTCCATGTACTTTATTTTGTTTTCCTTATGTGTTGTTATTACGTAGAAATTTTAAATATTTGATTCGGTCAATGTTATGGTATTGTTTTAATTGGTATAAGAGGAGTAGCAGAATGGAAGGGCTTGAGTGGACCCCTCAAGTTTGCCTGCATTGTGTTGTTTCGCTGCATTGCTTCTATATTAAATTTGCTAACATCAGCCAGTAGCCTATGACAAGTCGCAACTATTTTCGGAAAGCCACTCTTAGAGATGAATTTTTTGAGCCCTCCAACTTTTTTTTATGTTTAAGTAACTTAAGTTCTTAGATTGGCGTGGTAAATGGAATGGCCTTTATTATCTTAAAGTACGTACCTACTGCTGGTTGGTACACCTCTGACGTCCAACAGTTCAAAGTTGAGAATGAATCACTTTGTCTCACTTTTTCAGGTTTTTTCTAGTAAAGTTCCATAAATAAGCTCATTTGCTCCGGATTCATAAAAAAAACATTACAACACAAAACAAGATACATTTCAGTAGACCTACTGAACCTACTGTGATCTCATTTGAAAATACCTGAATATATGAATTTGTAGATTCATTCTCTATTTTTAACTGTTGGATGTCAGATATATAATAGTAGTTTGGGGTATATTGTAATCTAATTTCTCAGTTCAGGGGCTAAGACAAAGAATTTCAACTGTACCAACCTTTTGGAAGGGAAAATATCAAACAACAAAACTAAAATAAATAGTACTAATATCAAATCCTTGTTACAATGTGCAGGCAAGCAGTTTGAGCAGTACCTGCCACTGGTGATCGGCCCCGTGATGCGGGCCGCGTCCATGAAGCCGGAGATCGCTCTACTGGACAACGATGACATGGAGGAGATCTCACAGGATGTCGAGTGGCAGTTCATCTCTCTCGGCGAACAACAGAACTTTGGCATCAAAACTGCTGGTAATTACTTGGACATTGAATTTTGTATATATTTTATATAAAAATATATATATAATTGTACGGTCAGTCCGTGACCATGTCATGATCACTGACGGAATAAGGTATTTTAACCTCTAGAATAAATTCAAATAGTGATCGGAGGAAAAAAACAACAAATTAAGTCCATTCCTTGTTTGTAAATGTAATTTCTCATACCTTTTCCTCTGTTTTTCAGTTCCTTGCTGTTATGTAGTGAAAGGAATCAGGAAAACATAAGTGCTTAAAAGTATAAACATAAACTTCTTTTTTTATGTGGGTTCGGTCATGTCCCATAACTTGATTGTAAAATGTATTTTCACATACTTTTTCCTCCTTTTTTCATGTACTTGTTTTGTAATGAAAGGAATCATAAAATCATACAAGTGATTAAAAATATTTGCATAAAAAATTAATCAATCTTTGTATGTTTAGGTGCCTCCTAAGTAAAAATTTAATAAGTGTGTCAATTTCCGCATTCATGTTGAAACTGTCTAAATTACGGCTTGGACTCGATAAATGTTTTACATTCTCATTCTCTATCTTTGCTTTATATCATTTGATGAATCTTCACATAAACACATCTTAATAGATCTCATAACAGGTAAAAAAAACAAGTTGTGAAAATAAATCGTGAAGTAGGCTACAACTACTTCCCAATCTCATGCCAGGGACTGTCTTTAAAGCTATGGCTACTAAAACTACTTCTCTATTCCTAGTATGCAGTCTAATTTCTGTTACGGTGCATAGTTGTTAAATGGTGCTCATTTTTTATCAAAGGTTAATGCATGTTCCTTTGTTTATTTACAGATGATTACTACGATGATATGAGTAAAAAATATGTGTTTTGTAAGTTTTCCTTCCTAAATACCTTTATTCCTCCTGTAAGAATTATTTTTTTATAATGACTTGAATAACAAAATGTGTTTTTAATTTAGTTTTCCTTCCTGAATACCTCTTATTCCTTCAATAAAAATTAAATTTTTTTAGTCGACTCATCGTTAGTTTTCAAATAAACTGTTCTTTCCATAGTTAGAAGTGATAACTTCTAAATATTAATAACCCTAGAAAATATTTGAAAATATCTGTTGTAGAGAGAATGCAATTGAGAGTACAATTTGGAATGTTTATATAATGAGTAGCACTTTTAAAACTGAGGAATTTGGTATGTATACTGTATTTTCAGGTAATAATTCAAGTACCTACATTCCCATTAAATCTTTTATTTCCACATTGGTGTAGATTCAGAGAGGAATTTTTTATTTTATTTTCAGTCATTATTTGCATTTCTTAAGGTTCATAATCGTTCAAAATCTTGATACCAAAGAAATTCTATGGAAAGCTAACCAATCCACCCATATACAGCTTTAGGTTTGTAGCTTAACCTTAAGGTGGATTAGCAGTGGATACAAGAAGGGTTCGCATCAACTTGTGATTTTGTCTCCATTAGAGATCCATTCAGATGAAGAGACCTTGCGCCATCTGAGCGTGTCTGTGCAAAGTTCAAAGTCTCCCTTTTCTCCTGTTATCTGAAGAAGCAATCAATGGATAAAAAATTTTATTTTATGAACCCTTTGTCATCACCTGAACCAGCGCTTCAGGTGATCTAGCCTGATCATTCCTCAAAAACCACAGCTAAGATCTTTTCCTTGCCCGACCTTACTACCTTATTTGAAGTTTTCACTAGAAGTTAAGCTCTAATTCAAGTTGTAAGTTGAGCGTGCGACGTGCTGCCCGCAGGTCTGGAGGACAAGGCGTCAGCGTGCGAGATGCTGGTGTGCTATGCGCGCGAGCTGAAGGAGGGGTTCGCCGAGTACGCGGAGGAGGTGGTGCGGCTGATGGTGCCGCTGCTCAAGTTCTACTTCCACGACGGCGTGCGCACGGCCGCCGCGCAGAGCCTCCCCTGCCTCCTCGAGTGCGCGCAGATCAAAGGTGTGCGCGACTGACGGTGTTGATGGTCGGGAAGAAATCAGGGTAGGACAGGGGAATTGGCAGGCTTACCTGGTGGTTTAAGCTGCTGAAAAGTACACAAAAAAAATAAAACACAAAATCAAAAAGAATTTTCAAAGCCTCTAGCTCTTTCTGCAGATTGTAGGGAGTTCATGCATCTACTCCACTACGCAGGAGTTCCACTTGAATGAACTCCCTACTATCTGAAGAAGGAGCCAGTGGCTTTGAGAATTCATCTTGATTTTGTGTTATTTTTGTATGCTCTTTAGCAGCAGGTAAGCCAGCTGATTTTTCTATCCTACCCTGATTTCTTACAACTCAGGCCTAGAGCCCAAACCTCCCCAATATGGTGTTGATATGTTCTTGTTGACTTTGATTTTTTATTTGTTTTATGCTAGACACTGTACCATCTTCGATTAGTTGCAAATTGTATACAATCATTGTTTTTTTTTGTACTAACTACTACTACCAGCTTAAAAAAAGCTTTTCTTATATTAGCGAATTTCCTTATTAGCGAATTTCCTTAAAGGAATAAGCTATTACCGTAGGTCTCATGGTAAGACCTAAGCCCGAGACCATGTTAACTTTTCATATTGGAGCCCCCAGAAGCAAAAAACACTATTCGTTCGAATTTTTATATACATATATATATATATATATATATATCTATATATCTATAGATCTATATATCTATATATATATATTTATATATATATATATATATATATTTATATATATATATATATGTCTGTTAACACGATAGCGGCCGTAAATATTGTCCGATCTAAATGAAATTTGGTACAGACATGTAAAGTGGTAATCACTCGGACGAGTTCGTAAACCAGCATGATCGGACCACCGGAAGGGGGGGTAAAGGGGGGTAAACCCCCCAAAAAATGGGGTTTTTGAGTTTTTTACATAGAAAAATAAAAGTAATCCAAATTTTGTTACTACCATTGAATTCAGCTCAAAAAAACAAATAATTTAGTATTTTGAATCACTGCTCTATGTCCATTGGTAACCGAGATATTGAAAGTGGTAAACACAGTACGTTGTCCCTATGTTAACCTTATGGGAAATAAGTAAAATTCTATATCTCGCTTATTTCTCAACATATCGTGATAAAACTTGGTAAATGTCTTCTTCTAGTTGAGATCTACTAGATATTGAACTAAAATCACCCAGTTTTAAAATACCTGTAGCAGCAAACCTGCATACTCATTCCCCATGTTATTCTTATGGAGCTTACAAAAACATGTTAAATCTCGCCATGTTGGATTAAAACACGTTGTTATGCATTTGAAATTCGCTGAGTATGCAGGTCTGCTGCAACGGGGGTATCTGCTTTTATAGATGCAGAATCTATGGATATTTTTATTTAACATTTCTATACTCTTCTGTTTTTTTATTTTATAAGTTAAAGGTTATCACCAAAATATGCAGTCTATCCGAATTAGTGGGATAAAGTGATCGATAACCTCGACAGGATTGACATAAAACTATCAGATTAGTTTTTGGTTTTCCAATTCAAAACCGACTTTTCAGATATCCTCTCACCTCGAACCGTAATTCAATACTACACAGTTAAAAGATTTATCATTCACAAATCTTATTTATTTGGGATTTGGCTACCCCAAACTGTAATTTTACGCGGTTGGATTCATTTACAAATACTTCCGGACAGAAGACAACAAATATTTCCAAATGTACGATATTATGAAGGCAGGTTGTTTTGCACTTGCCCGACAGTGGAGTAACGTTGTCCGATGTGCAGGGCCGCAGTACCTGCTGCAAATGTGGAACTACATCTGTCCCGAGCTGCTCAAGGCCATCAGCACCGAGCCTGAGAGCGACGTCTTGTCCGAGCTCATGTACTCCATGTCCAAGGTGAGTGTCTGCCGGTCAAGAAAATGTCGGGGAGTTTGTACGCGATGAAATATCTGTTTTGAAGAAAAAATACTTCATTAGGGCGAGGCTTACCCTCAAATCAACTTTTTTAAATTTGCTAGTTGTATTTGTGTTTTATTGATGGAGTAGATCACTTGGTTCCAGCTTCTCTTGCAAACACTGCAATCTGTGGTTTACCTGTAGAACTATTTCAAAGCATGTTCATACGCTCAGTTGTAATCAGAGTGAACTGAGCTTGGTCTAGTGTCAGAGGATAGTGCCACTGTTTCAAAACTTCAGTCATTTACTGCACTTTAGTGATGCCTTTTTTTAAGTTCTGAGATCTATTGACAAATCTATACATAAATACTTAAAAATTGCTACTTCATACATTAAAATTCGCCCAGCCATTATCGAGTTATGACTGTGGAAAGAAAACCCCTCGCAATGCTATTTCATAGCAATGCGTCAGTCATGGTCAATTTTATTAACTAAACCATGTGATTCTGATTTCAGTGTATCGAGACGCTAGGTAGCGGTTGCCTGTCAGAAGCTCACATGTCGGAACTTCTGAAGATCCTGGACAAACAGCTGAAGGACCATTTTGAGAGAGAGGTTGAGAGGCTGGAAAAGAGGAAAGATGAGGACTATGATGAAGTGAGTATCAAGTTATGAATCAGGTCAAGTTTTCAGAATTAACTAAAAGTAAATGTACAAAAAAACGAGTTATGATTGTGTCAGCCTATGTCTTATAATTCTATGAGACTTATTATAAGTACCATCTTTTTCACATAGAAAATTCACTAAAATTTATATGAATGATGTTTGGTACCTTGAGACCTCAAAATAAAAAGTAATTTGTGGTTCAAGCTTACATGGCATGCAATAAGCTATTTTCATGTTTACTGCTTAAAAAATACCATGGTATTTTCCTCCCCTTAAGGTTAACAGAAAACGAGTTAAGGTTGCAATTTTTCCTAAATTATTTATGTTATATTCTAGGTTGTTGAGGAACAGTTAGAAGATGACATCAATGACGACATTTACATGCTGAGTAAAATCGCAGATATTGTTCACGCCCTTTTCCTTGCTTACAAGACAGACTTCTTCCCCTTCCTGGATCAAATCGTCGGACATTTTGTAAAATTGTTGGTGAGTAAACAACAGCATTAAAAGTAAATAAGTCATATTATGATTATCGTTTTTGGAATAGAAGGAAAGACAATAGCTCAGCTGTAAAAAGAGTGTGTAGACCATATAACTCATAGTCTTATAAAAATCACAGTATTTCACTCTATTTAGGGACCTCCTCAGTTGAAGAATAGAAAGGAGGCCAAAATAGTCGCTACTTGACTGCAGATGTGCAATGTTGTCACTTTTCACTGAATGTCGACTTTTTCAATAATACAGTAGAGTGCCGATTATCCGAACTAATCGGGGACAAGGGATGTTCGGATAACTGAATATTCGGATAATCGAACATGAAAAGACAAAATTTTAAAATTATTTATGTAACGTAATTCTTACTGGTAAAAAGGCTAAAAAATGATGAAACAAAAATTATTCATGCAATTTTATTATGAAATCGATCAAAATACATAGGTATAAACAATTCATCATACATAGATACAGTACTCTGTATACTTTTTATATAGAAAAAAAGTCCAAAATTTGTTTTTGCTTCAGCCCTGACACGCAAATTTGGCGCGCAAATTTGAATTGCTTGAGAATCGTGTTCAAAATATGAATTATTAAGGCGTTCGGTTAATCAAAGGTTCGGATGACCGACGTTCGGATAATGGGCGCTCTACTGTATTAAAAATAAACTTACAAAAAGAGGAAGCCTACTACATTTAGCTAGCTGCTATAATTAGAAATCTCTGAGGTTAAGGTTGAGAGTAGCGGTAGTTCTGGTGGTAGAAAATTTGTTTTATCAAATTAAATTTATCTTTCTCTTTGCATTGTAATAACCCAAACTTACTTTTTTTCGGGTGAAACCTATTTTTCAGACTGAAAGTCATACTTTTCCTTTTTGACATTCACTTGGGGGCCTGGAAATCATGCTCAGAAAAAAATAGTATCATCTATTTTACAACAAACACTCATGTATTGTGGCAGGAGCCGGACAGGCCGTGGTCGGACCACCAGTGGGGACTGTGCATCTTCGACGACGTGATCGAGTTCGGCGGGCCGGCATGCGCCAAGTACCAGCAGTTCTTCCTGGCGCCAATGCTGCAGCACGTGACGGACAAGTCGCCCGAGGTGCGGCAGGCTGCGGTCTACGGCTGCGGCATGCTGGGCATGCACGGCGGCGACGGCTTCGCAGGTCGGTGGAATCGAGATTGGTATTTACGAGAGTTGTCTTTGAAGTAATCTCCACACTTGCAGGAGGATAAACATTCACAGTATTGCTGCGAGTGGTAGGTGTTCTGTTCTTAATAATTACCTCGTGAAGGAATTTGAAGACAAACGTCAGTTCAAAATTATGGTATTTTTTGATAAATTAGGGACACATCGTGATTACAATTATGGATATTTACGATTATTTCCCCATTTCTTGAAAGTATTTTACATGAGATCATGAACAGAACAGTATACTGAATGAATTTCATTTGCTGAGTGGCTATTGAAAAAAAATCTTATGGCATAGCGCATTTCCAGTTTGGTGACATTTTCAATTGAGGTTCTCACGCTTTTGAGGTTATGTTTAGAAAACGTGCAGGAATACGATGTTCCGCCTCATAATTGGAAGTGAATCATGTCACTGGACATGCTGATGTGTAAATTATGGCACATCTGATGCAACTTTCCAAGCTATGCATGAGTGGATGTTACCTTCTGGACAGCCCTAATTGGTCACCTAGCTTGTTTGATAACAGTCTAGAATTTCCTAAAGGATATCATGTTGTATATTATGTTTAGAATGTTTCTGTACATGTTTGAGTCAGCTTTAATTTGTCAAAAGCCTTGGATACCAACTTAAATCCCTAAAGTTTATACAATTTCCATGACCACAATAGTTAAATTACTCTTGTAAAAAACTTTCAAGCTTCAACATTAATGAATTTTTTTGAAATTGTCCTCACAATTTCTAAGAAGTGCAGTGACACAACTAAACATATTAAGTTTACTACAGTAGAACCTCGCTAATCCGTCACCTACGGGACCGGGGGCATGGTCGGAACAGCAAAAAGGTCGGATTATCGGATGAACTCATTTTATTGACATGAAAATGTACAAAAACTGTATTTCGATCAGAAAAAATTGCATTAAGAGTGTTTAACAAGCTACTATACTGTAAAAAACGACATTAGGACAAAAAAACTAACCGCACCAAATGTTATTGCTCTACTGAACGATATACGCACTCCCAATGAGTAATACGTCATCGACAGGAACCAACCTGAACGGAATAATGCACTGGAATGTAAACAAACATCAATTTCCAATTGCGTGGTCGGACCAACCGATGAGAAAACCCCGCTGAGGGCGAACTAGCGGAGGCCTATTTCCCCGGCGGCATGGTCGGATTAACCGAGGAGTCGGACTATTGGAGGTCGGACTAGCGAGGTCCTACTGTATGGTGTTTGATGTTGTTGTAAACCCTTAGAGGCATATTTAATTTCTGGCTTAGATTTTGTCCCAAAGAGTTCTGTTTTTTCCAAGGTGCGTTCTTAAAAAATTACATCATTATTACTTTTATTCTAGCGTCATGTGCCGAAGTGTTACCAAGACTTGTAGAAATCATCACAGCTCCAGAATCTTGTAAAAAACAAAAATTTTTAAGCTTCAACATTAATGAATTTTTTTTTAAGTTGTCCTCGCAATTTCTAAGAAGTGCAGTGACACAACTAAACAAATTAAGTTTACTATGGTGTTTGATGTTATCGTAAACCCTTAGAGGTATATTAAATTTCTGGCTTAGATTTTGTCCGATTAAATCAAAGAGTTCTATTTTTTCCAAGGTGCGTTCTTAAAAAATTACATCATTATTACTTTTATTCCAGCGTCGTGTGCCGAAGTGTTACCAAGACTTGTAGAAATCATCACAGCTCCAGAATCGAGAGAACCAGAAAACATCAGTGCGACAGAGAATGCCATATCTGCTGTGACCAAAATCTTGCAACACAACAACAAAAACCTCAACGTTGATGAAATTCTTCCTCATTGGTAATATTATCATTTAACTGGATTTGTTTTTGGAGTAGTTAATGAACTGTATGATCATATGTTAAAGTGAACACAAATTTACAGAAAAGGCTCTGAAACACTGAAACAAAATTTTGACAGTTCAACAAAAGCAGTACATCATATCATTTCAGCTAAGGTTTAGCAGACATTTTGATGAGTTTACAGTTTTTGTCGTCCTCCCCTATTTTGTGCAGTCAATAATAGTGAAGGAAATTAAGATAAGTGAGAACAAGGATAAGGCAATATCTATAATTCAAATAGTTTTTGTTTGGACTGAGACAAATTTTATTTGCATAAAATCTAACCTAAACTATCTCCTAGTGAAGGATGATATGAGATTCTTTTTTCTAGAGGTGTGCGGATAGTGAATTTTTGGATCGGATCGGATAGCTTATGTTCGGATCGGATAACAACAGGTTCGGATCGGATAACACCGGACTCGGATATTTACGGTGCGGCGTAATGAGCAGATTTAAGTTTTCTCATAAGCCTAAGGTAATTGCAAGGAACTACCATATTATCCTTATGTGTAAGGTAAGGTTTGCCTTGATATGCTTGAGTTGTTGATTATTGTGATATATTGTTTCCAATATAGGCCAAATGTCAGTTATTAAAGTATGCAAAGGTACAACAACCAATTAATTATCTGTTAAGAATTTAAAATTTATTGATTCCCCTTAAGCATAGGTAGTATTTAATTGAATAAGCTTATTAGGCCTATACCAATTTCAGGATTTGCAACTTAAAAATTCCTTTTTCAATGCAACCTAAATTTGTTCCCTATTTGGCCTCTATATTTTTTGTTCTTTTCCTTTATTTGATCAGTGACTAGGCCTATGTGATTAGACAAAAGAGTTCAATATAAAACTTGATTCACCAATCACTTCATATTTTAAGAAAGCTTTACATTTTTATTAATGCATTATTTGCCTGACAACCAAGATTTTGATTCACTAGAATAATAGGCTACTATAAAAACAAAATAATAAGTCTGAGTAGTAACGTTAACCTAAATTTCAAGATAAGTTTCAAATGTTGTAGGTTTCAGTATTAAAGCTTGGGCATTTAATTAGAACATATAGGTCTATTTGTTTTATATAACAAACAACAAGCAAACTCACTAATTATTTTCATAGGCGTAGGTTGTCAACTCAGAATTGTACTATTATCTAAGAATATCCATTTTAATCGCGTATTGAAAATACGGCCGGCCGGCTTTGACTCGGCTTAATTCGACAAAGATTCAGCAAAATAAAAACTTATTTTTTATCGTTCAACTTTCAATTTCTAGGTAGGTAATTGCTTAACTGAAAAATATAGTAATCTGGCAATTAATTGAAAAGACGTTCTAGTCAGTTTTTAAGCAGACGGCAGATGACGACATTCAAAATCAAAAACGAGGTGAGATGAAAAGAAAAACAATGAAATGTACAGGTTCGCTACTCTTTGGCATCCCAAAAATATTGTAGGAATTTTATTTTATCGTATCAACAAGCCGCTTAATATATTTACGGCCTGAAATAGTCGTGCGAAACATCACACGACTATTTATTTATGGGGTATTTACGGGATATTTCATTTTGGCAATTGAAGTCGATTGTTGACACTGTCGAATGTCGGACAATGGCGTACTCTGATTTGTCTTGGTTGCGATTCTCTCTCATACCAATCGATGTTTCGTCGGTAACGGATACTGATCGAGACAGAACTAATAAAGGATGTATTATTATTTGTTAACTGATTTAATGCTACGATACAAGAATTTGTCTTAAGAAATTGTTTGTTATCGTGTCGGGTATTGTGCAGTATTCTGATCGTATCCAACAATCTCGAATTCTCGATCTAATCACGAGTCGCAATATCAGCAACCGAAATACATCGATTGATGCATACCACTACTTAATCGCATCGTGTTGAGGGGTTGTTTTAACCGCTGTCACAACCATCGCATTTCTAAGCGTCGTTTTTGCTCTGCGATGTTTTCTGTCACTTATGTACTTTCGTCGGCAGTGACTTCTTTTGTTTGGAAGACTTTCCAAACTTGAAAATTTGATCCTTCTTTCAAATTTACCCCAAAATGTGCTGTCTATCCGATAGAGTCGGATATCTAGTCAGTCTTACCGGATAGTCATAAAACCCTCGGATCGGATTTGGATATCTGATTCGATCCGAAACCGATCTGAGTTTTCGGATATCCGCACACTTCTACTTTTTTCCCAAATTGGCATATGGGTACAAAAATCAAATTTTGTCGCTCTGAAGCACTTTGTCGTTGGCTGCTCAGGCTGTCGTGGCTGCCAGTGTGGGAGGACAAGGACGAGGCGCCGCATGTCTACGGCTACCTGTGCCACCTGATAGAGAACAACCACCCAGCGATCCTGGGCCCCAGCAACGCCAACCTGCCCAAGCTGATCGCCATCATCGCCGAGGCCTTCAGTCGAGAAGCCATCACGCCCGACCACGTCGTCGCCCAGCGCATGCTCAACATCGTCAGGCAGATTCAGGTAGCGACGGGTTTAAGCGATATTTATTGATAACTGTCACTAAAAAATAACTTAATATTGAAACTGTTAATTAAAAACAGTTGTTGTAATTGTACACAAATATGTAAGCACATTGATACAGTTCTAGAATGAGCAATATTGCCAAATGATTTTCTCTTGAAGATTAGAGGTACAAATTCGGGTTAAACAATTTACCCCATACAAATTAAACCTTCCCCCCTATACTTTTCATCACTCTCAAAATCAATAAAAATGGGACTTGTAAATTATGACTACTTTGAGACCATCATAAACTTAACTAAACCACTGAAGATGATAAAACATAACACTGGATAAATTAATCACTTTTTTTTCATCAATAATGTAACTGCGGAAAAATATATCACTAAACAGTTATATGGGAAAATGTCCCAACTATAATAACAGTTACTTTCAAACAACGTTTCTATCAGGCAGCAGATTGGTCAATAACAGCTCATCATTAGGTCCTTAAGGTAGGGCCAAGCTGGTTTTTTCTTTTTTTTGCGCTTTTGTACAAGAAACACACAAGCCACCTTTTCTAGACTGGTAATTTTAATTTGGTACTTTAAAAAGGGCATCCTTTGAAGCAGACTTAATCAATTTGCAATGGTTTATTAAATTATATTCAACCATTTGCCTGCAATAATTGCTAAAAGCAGCCATGTTGGTGAGGATTGATGAGAACGCATCGCCACCAACAGGAGGCCAGGCGATCACTCCCGATGGCAGTGATATAGGTGGATTAAGTGAGGTTGGGCTAGGTTGATATAGCTAAAAAAGCATTCAACAATAATTCTCTTCACACACTGAAATTCAGCGCAGGTGCCTTGTGCCAAGGCCACACTACACTACAGGCCGGAGTCCTTTTGTGGTGACGTCACATTATCAGACGGAATCGCAGACGCTTTTATAATGTAATCTTATGTCGATTCACTGTCACACTCTTAAAACTATCGTGCCCTAAGTAATTCGTTTAAGTTTTTGTTTAGAAACCATTATTTTTTTCAATCTGCATTAATTAATGAATAACCAAATGCGGTCGAAAATAATTTTAAAGAAAACAAGACTTTATTTCATAAACTTATAAACCGGTAAACATTACAGGCAAGTAATTTGTTTACTTTTCATCAGATGATTTATTGAAAATTTGACAGTTTTGTTTCTAATTGTTTTCATTTCGATGTTCTAATGTCATAATTTTTTGGCAAATGTTTACGATTTTCATATGATTTTAGTTGTTATTTCCAACACAGCACTAGGAGTTCGGCCGGTGTTGTGACGTGGCATCAGGGAGGAGGGGGGAGACTCCGGCCCGTAGTGTAGTGTGGCCTTGCTTGTGCTCTGATCAGGGAGCTGATCTTGTGCTATTTTGGGTGGATTGGCAATTGGGAGTACAAATCAAAGGTGCCACTTGATTGGAAATGAAATAAATAAATGTACTTTTTATTTTTTTATTTATTTATACAATGATCACATTACACCAAGATATACAAGAGTAATACATTCACATTGGCAGATGATTAGTCAGTTCAAGGATCAATTTATATTGTAAAATTATAAAAAATGAATATAAAAACAAATATAGTGAGATTATCTTAGTCAAGTAAGATTCTTATCATTTAAATAATCAGGGTGGCCACTGCATCGGGAATTCGGGAAAACCGGGAATTAGCCGGGAATTTTTCAAACCGTGAAAAAACCGGGAAATAACCGTGAATCTCGAGCGAAATCCGGGAAAACGCCATTTTTTAAAGAACAATAATAAACATCGTAAACAAATCAATATTAAAATAGTTGACGGAAAATGCAAGATTATTTCGTCATCTTTATGCTAAGCAACTTCCAAATACAACTACTAATGCGCAACTGCTTGAAGCAGAATCACATACGCGTCAGTAAAAAGTGAAAGACGGCAAAGCGTGTCTAGCACCACCCTCAGCGTAAAAGCCTATCTGTGGTGAAGATTGTTGGTCGACAGGATAGGGAATTACGTTGTCTCTGCCCAGTCCACCTGCAGGGGAGCAGACAGACAACAGTGATGGTGCAATAGTGCAGTCGAGGGGAGGGAGGGGTAGGCAGATAATGGAACAACAAATTTCTACGTAGAAGAATTGGGGTTAAAATAAAACGTTTTCTACGAAACTTTATTACGTACAGTCAACGTACTCAAGGATCATTAGTGATGAGTACCTACTCTTAAAAAAAGTCGCTCTTATACCACCAAGGGTTAATTTTTATTCGTATAACGTACTTCTCCATAAAAAGACGATTTCATTTGTTTTTATTAGGTATCGATTCTTGGTTAGTTGTGCTTTGAATAACCGCAAACTCGGTTCCAAAACTGACGAAGATAAAAATAAGCTTATAATTTATTATTCTGTTTTGCAAGCAAGAAAAACAGCCACTATTTCAACGAGAAGTAGGCCTATAATATGCCTCTATTTAGTTGTGGCGATTTTCTAGTCAAAACATACAAATGAACTTGAGTTTGGTGTGGTCCAGTAGTTCGATTCTGTAAACTGATGCGGATCAATTTTACCGGCAAAGATTTCCGTCTTTCTGAAAGGAATAACCGCGAGATCATTGACGTACGAAATACACAAGTATTGTATTTTTCAGTTTGTAATTATTATAACTACAGCCTGTTTCAGGAAATTGGTTTTTTTGTGTCGGCCAGATTCGGCTTAGGGAAAATTGAAGATAAGAAAGCGACAAAAAGTGGTCAGGTGTTCATGCGTATTGACTAGCGGCTCGACGAATTATCGTTATACTAAACTGAAGAACGTAATTTTGAAGTGATTTATTGATAACGCTGAACCATTATCTTTGTACCGAAGATTTTAAATTGTGTTTGAAATTATTTTGTAGTAGTAGTACCTCCCCTTACGTTTTCTTTACTGTTTGTTTTTCTGCATGATTATTTAATAAAACTTATTCTCGGGAAGTTGGTTAATACTCGACTCGAAATGAAAACCCACTACAGTATTCGCCCGCCCCTAAAAGATTTGTTAAACGTATAATTTAAAGGCTTCCGATTCGTAAAATAATTTTTGAACCGGCATAGCATTGGTTAGGCTTTGATTGTGATTTTTGCCGTAATTTGCCATCACTTATTATTGGTAAAAACAGTAATGGCAAATAAATGTTCGCAAAAATCAAAATCAAAACAAACTCACAGTCACCAACAATGAATTTCAAACAAAAAATTGGCTTGCCTTTTGATTATTACCTGTACGTGACCTTGTCACCTGCCGTGTGTACGGCATGACGATTCGCAAAAATGAATACATTTAGTGTATCAAAATTAAATAATTGATAGACCAGCAAATTTTATGTTCAGAAGTTATTCATTGTCACGAATTGGGTTTTATCTTTTCAATATCAACTTTAAATGCTGTTTAGTTCAACTTTGGTTAGAATTGGGAAATCAGTACAAAATCGGGTGCGAGAGTCAACATCTAATATCAATTTTGTTTTGTCGTCTTTCTGGTTACCGAAGTTTTTTGTCTTACTTCCTTTCATCCTTTCTTCCTTCCTTTCTCCCTCCCCCACCCCCACCACAAGGATGGCGCATAATATAGTGCGCATAGCAGGTTGTCATGGTAACCACGTGTTGTCATTGCGTCGGGCCAATTAGCGACTGCCACTGCCGCTGCGTTGTGAAACGTGAATTCGGGCGGACAGCAATGTGAAGCAAGACAGGCCGATAGTCGGCGCGTGCGTACCCTTACTTGTCAAGTTTTCTAACGATATCCATGTTGTTGCGTCTTCCTCCACTTATCTAATTTATATGGTTCATAGTTCTACTACCTTTAAGTATCGAATACGATAAGGAAGTAATTTAATAATTATCCGTTTGGTGTCATACAATGTACGGTACGTTACAAAATGCATTTGGATTACATTTTACAATGAAAAGTTGGTTTTGACAAAAACTTTTGAGGACTATTTGTTTTCAAGTATTTTTTAACCGTTCCACGGCGAACAGTCTGCTGCCGCGTGAGTAGAGGATCAATGCTGATTTGCCGTCTGTTGCACGTTTTTTTGCCTTGTATTTGCGTGTTCTGACTCATTTTGATTTAGTCCTATTTCTAGTTGAATTGTTGAATACCGCCTGCTTTAAAATATTGCCGGCCGTTGTTGTTGCTATAGCCTTATTGGTTCCGTGATTGGGTTAACCGTGACTCCTCAGTGAGTCACTGGAATTAAAAAATGCAAATTACGAAAATGTGGTTTATTTCGTGTATACTCAAGCATTATCTATTACCCAGCGTAAAGTATGTGATTTCGGCGTGTAACGTACGGGAATTATAGCCTGATTTCGTTAACACCCTGATTGTACAAGCGGCCGGTGGAAACTCATATTGCCTCTTGCGTTTAAACCTTCTTAAACTCTATTAATTAACAGGCTATTCTGTTTTTTCCACATGGTTGATGGATTTTAATAATAATATAGAATAACTGTAAGACATTGTTTACTCTGTTGTCACCAATTAATTGGGACGACTATTATGGAGTTAATGCCACCGGGCAGGGGCGAACCCAGGATTCAATTTCGGGGGGGGAGATATCCTGTAAGAAGGGGGAAGGGGGGATTTAGGTACTCACAAACACCTGTACTAATGTGATGATAGACAAATAAGGTCGTCGTGGTAGACGAATATCGTCGTCGCGGTAGACAAAATCGTTGTCACGGTAAGCGAATCTAGTCGTCGCGGTAGACGAATATCGTCGTTGTGGTAAACGCCACGGTCGCCGAGTATCGCGTCGCGGTAGACACATATATCGTTGTCACGTCGCAGTAGATGAAATTCGTCTTCGAGTCGCGGTAGACAAAAATCGTCTTCGCGCCACGGTAAACGAAATTCTTCGCGTCGCGGGAAACGAAAATCGTCGTCGCGTTACGGTATACGAAAAGCGTCTTCGCGTCGCGGTAGATAAAAATCGTAGTCGCGTCGTGATAGCCGAAAATGGTTGTCTTTTCGTTCAAAATTTCTATTCTCCAAAATTTCGGGGGGATATATCCCCTTTATCTCCCCATGGGTTTGCCCCTGCCACCGGGAATAAGGCCGAAAATGCCCGTGAAAACCGGGAAAAAACCGGGAATGGAAAAATTCGTTTGGAGTGGCCACCCTGATAATCTTCTACACTGTAGAAACATCTTTGAATTAAAAGGATTGAACATTTTTTGCAAAAAATTTATCAGTTTTGGTTTCTTTTATATAGTTAGGTAAGTTATTGTACAACTTCCTCCCCATGTAGTTCAAGTTATTTGCCAAAAGAGTGGTATAGTGGATTGGGTAATGCAGCGTGTCAGTATTTACTAGAGATACTTAGGTACTAAGTATCTACTACTAGACTACTAGTATATATACTAGTAATATATTCATAATAACCTAATCTGCCGCAGCTCGCTGCACAATTGTGGCCTCTGGAAATTAACCAAGAGAGAGAGATATTCTTGATTAACAATCATTAAGATTGAAAATAGTTAATATTAATTTAGTTTTTGTCCAATTTAAGAATTCTTTAACATCATAAAAAGGTCTATCCAACAGCCATTTCTGTAACATCTTAAATTTTCTAGGTTTTTTATTTGTTTACCAACAAACTGTGATGTCTGGGGAATTGGGAGTATTTCCTGATTATAGTAATTTTGTGTTATTTACCATGGTATTTCCTCCATACAATTCCCCGAGCTTTAGCAGCACTTGAGAGAATCTATTTAGTAAAAGTGAAGGAAAAATGGATAATGTAGATTGACTGGGTTGGGACAAGCTTTGATTGGATGGAAAGATTAGTGCCTTGGCCAATGGCAACTCAACATTGTTGGGACAAACAATGGTTTTATGTTTTAAAATATTATAAGTAATCTGGATGCAATATTTGTTTGTGTCTTGTCCTCACATTAGAAAAAACATCTTGTTTTTTCATCCCCCCCATCTTGATAAGTCATGCCGAATCCTGGATAACCCCAAAATTCCTTTGTGACAGATCTACCTTGTAATTACTGAATTATTACCAAGAATACAAGAAGGAAAAGAAAATTATCAGCAATGAAGAAAATATATTCGAGTCTAATTTTGTTTGGTCCAATTTTGTTTTGGTCCAATCAGGTCCGGTGATCAAAATACTTGTAGCACCAGTAATAACGGTCTTGATATAGTACTTACGTTGAAAGTTTTGTTGCAGGGAAATGGTGAAATGTTCCAGTACTGCGTATCACAGCTAACCCCAGAACAACAGCTTGCCCTGAATGCGGCAGTTCAGCGGATCTAACTAGGATAACTGCTTTATATATCCACTAGACGTACTGTGATGTAAAGTTAATCCATATTTAAAATTTTGGTATATTATTTTCACTGAAAAATAGTAAACTCAAATATTGGTAGGCAAATAAGATTCTTGTAGGCGCCATTTTGTCTTTCTGTATATATTTTATGCTGATGTGTTTTTTACTCTATTTGACCTCAAAATTTTTATTGTTTTCAAAAAATTTTATAAAGTTAAGCGGAGGTTTGTGACTTGTAAAGTACATATTTAGAATAAGTGATTCTAAATGAAGTTGGTTGAACAGCGAAGGATACAGTTATTTTTACCGAAACAAATCAATTTGAATGTATAGTCTGTTTGAATTGTTTTTTGTTAAAGGTTGTTAAATTAGTTATGTAAGTTGAACCAGACAAAGTAAATTGTGTCAATAAAATTGGTTACAAATTTATTAGCACTTTTTTATTGTCTTTTATTCATATTCGCTATTTATTAGTGTTTTTTACATTATATTGTTTATGTGTATTATGTATAATTATATGTGTTGTAAATTAAATTCACCATTAAAATTTTGTCATGGAAAGTTTGATGTTTATTAATTAAATGTTTTTGCTATTACACTTAATAGACAAATATGTTCACAATTATTCTTCCACTTAGAAAGTGTACGCTGCTGTGTTTATTTTTTGAAAAGTAGTTTTAAAAGAGATTTCTTAGGACAAAATTATTTTTAGTTCATCTCAAAAAATTGCGGGACAATTTAACAGATGATGCTTTTTACATTATTTTTACCCAAATAAAGTAGTTATTCATTTAGATCCCAGCTTAATTTCAAATAGCTGTTCTTAGAGTATTCTTATATCTTATTCTGTCAACATTAAAATTATTGGTTATAAAGAGACTGATTATATTTTTGTGTAACCTGTTACTAGTGCCAGATAGAAGAATTATATTAAATTGGTGCGATATCCTTAACTGGCTTATGTTATTGACCCTGAAGACTATGCTTATACCCATTGTGAAAATCAATCATCAAACTTACAGGGAATTAGTATACAGTGATATAGATTTAAGTTAAATCTTAAAATGCACTCCATTCTAAAGGTCTGTTAAAGCTGGTTGAGTGCAGTGCTTGACACCCAGAGTTAAGGTTGTGAAGGTCTTGGCCTACAAATATTTAGTTGATTAAATTAGCCATCTCAAGAAGTGCAGCAATTATAGGAAATAATTTCAAACAGGGATTACTGATCACTATGGATTATAGTTTTTGACTGGAAAAAGCCCTCGTGACTTAAGTAAAAACCCTTTCAAAGTGGCCATGCCTTTACATGATGCCAGTTGTAAAGCTAACAGAAGGGAGCCAGTCGAGATGTGACAGGCTATAAACTATTAAATTTGCTTAAAACAAGGCATATCTAATTTAAATTTTTAAATGCTTAACTTTTTTATAAAAAACTTAATCCTTCAAATTGTCCGTCAACACACAGCTGAAAGAAAAACTAAAATATTAGCGTTGAGCTTTCAAAACTTACGAATGTGAATATAAAGCCAATGTTAAATATTTTAATAGCAATAAAGGATGATTTGCTTTGACTTAAAGAAAGAAAGAAAAAAAATATCAAGAAACTGTCACATCATACTTTCTCCCTTAAAGCAAGTAAACGAGGCAACCTACAATTAAAAACCTACCAAGTTTAATCAAAATCGGTTTGTAAATAAGGGAGATGTTGGTTTTAGCAAAATTTCTCCTAGGGAAGAAACTGTTAGCGTAGGGCTCATGGTAAGACCTAACTTGTGTAAAAATGGTCTAAACTGAATGAAATTTGGCACAGACATGTAAAGTAGTGATTATTCAGACGAGTTAGAAAACCAGCCTGATCTACTGGATCTTTCTTCTTCATAAAGAAGCCCCCCTCCTTAAAAAGAGGGTTATTGGGTTTCTTTATGAAGAAATTGCCTTTTATAGGTATAGATATAAAAATTACAAAATTCTTGTTGGGTGGGACCATTGAATTTTGCTTAAAAAAACATATAATTTAGTATTATGTATTGTTCCTCTATGTCCATTAGTTATCGGGACATCGCAAGTGGTAAACACAGTATGTTGTCCCAATGTTAACCTTATGGGAAATAAATCAAATTCTATCTCACTTATTTTTTAACATATCTGAATGAAACTCGGTGTATGGCTTCATCTGGTTGATTATCTACTGAATTATTGCAAAAAATCTAAATTTTACAATACCAAGGCAGCAAACCTGTACATTTACTTCCCATGTTATTCTTATGGAGAAAATTGTTCTAAACTCATTTTAGGATTTAAGTTGATTTTACTTGATTCGAGGTTGCGTCTACATGATTTAAGCATTTGAAATTCGCTGAGTATGCAGGTCTGCCACAAGAGGGGCATTTGAATATCTCAAGAATATCAGACATTGTATTGTGTTTACCATCAAACATTAATATAAATTTTTCTGCAAATCAAAAAACTGGAATATTGATTTTTTTGGCCAAATTTAATGGTTGCTCATAAATTTCTTTAGAAATTCAAGTTTTTGTGAAATTTGAAAAAAATAATTTTTTTAACACTAAAACCCCCATGACTTCTAAACTTACGTTTTTACAGACCTGTGGAATGTGTTTGTGAGGCTACCTTAAAATATTTTAGAGGCAATAAACAAAGATTTTATTTAAAGAAAGAAAAGAGACAACCTTGGGTCGTTTGTCACTAGTGCAATACTTTAGGCAAAATCTATTCTGTGATATTCATAAAAGTACTTTATAAAAATTAATAAATGAACACATCAGAATTTTAATGTGATTTTAGATTACTCTGTGGTACATTTCACAAATGTTTCAGTTCGTTTTTGCTCTGCCCAGTACAGATTTTGCCAGCCTGCAATATTGCACTAGTGTCATATGACCCTCATAAAAACAACACCTTACTTTTGGTATCCCTCGAGTTGGTCATGGTAAAATTAACAGGTAATATTCTTGATCCAGGAGTAAGTTATTTCCAGCATTTGTAGAAGATCCTTAGAACAGTTCTTTGTGTCATGCCTATTTTGCTCTTTGTACTCTTGACTTATATAGAGGTTTTTAATTTTAGGATTAGAAGGATAGACAGCTAGCTTACCTTTGAAAGAGTTCAGGCAGGCCATGGAACACATGAAGTAAATCTCAACTTCCTTTTCCTGAAGAATTCGGCACGAAATTGTGTTCGGGACTTCACGTGTTCTATGGCCTGCCTGAACTCTTTGCTAGAGATAAGCTAGCTGTCTATCCTATTCCTAAAATTAAAATCCTGGCCTAGAGCCTTTCCTAAAAGAAACTAACCTTATATAGAGGTTTGTTAGCATTCTTATTTTAGGTTAGAAATTAAAATCAGATTGTGGCCCCGCACACCCAAGGGTTTTTTTTACTTAGCACGATTTTTGGGGGTCATAGCATAGCGCCTAACATAGCTTGACCTTATTTTTTAATGTACAACAAAACTGCATCATACCGAAGATTCTCATCATAGTAAAGAACAGTAGTATAAAATAGTTCTATTCAGTAAGTTTGGTATTTTAGATTAATAATATACTAAACTATCAGTGGTGAGGCATGAAGTTTCTGCAAGGTCATGCATAATTATTTCTAAAATAATGGAAGAAAGCAAATTTAAGGAAATAAAGTAAAAAATCACGAAATCATTTATTATTTATAATATAAAACTTATATTAGGCCTAGGTATTGTTCTTGTTATGTTAATAGATTGTTAGTATTGTAATTCACAATAAGAGTGGCTGTTTCTTCATCGTCTGCTAAACTAATACTATTTGTAAGACAAGACATTCATTACACTGTTTGCCGACTCGGCGTCGTCTGTCGAAGTCAAGTCTGCCGTGCTCTCAAATACTGTTAAATGTCTTGTGTAGCCTATGACCGAATTCTATCGGAAACAACGACAGACAAATTCGGCAGATTTGGACATATGGTCTGCCATTTTGAATTATTTGTTTGTAGCTTCTCTTCACAACTGAACGGTCGTTCTTTTATTTTTTTTACTATGTCCGCGTATTCTACCATTATTATTTAATAAACTTGAACTTATATTCATTCCACAAGCGAGGGCACAGTAACTTTTAAATCACAACAAAAACTCAAAACAAACAACAGAACACACAGCAACGCATACTGACGTTTTTAGATCGCAGACTAAGGTCAAGAATTGTATACCATAATGTTGCAGTCGTTTAAATCCAGCGAGCACAGAATTATTCTAAATCGTGTTGCCATACCACAGATAAGTAAACATAACTTTTTTCTCTATGGTCGTACCCATAGCCGAACCCCGCGGAAGCTACCGAGAAGTTACGAGAGCGGCCGACAATCTCCAAGGCCGTTCGAACTGACGTATTTGAGCAGGAGTCTAAAGGTGTTGTGATTGGCTGCAAGTTTGGGGGAAGATATGGGAGGGGGCCTTCTTTGATAGGCACGGGAGGGGTGTTCTGGAATCGCACCATCAGCGGCTCCGATGTGCGCGCGATGGCCTGGTCGCTACCGCTATGTTTGCAGCGGCCACGGGGCCACGTCAGGAAGAGAGTTTGGAGCGGTCGCTTGGGCGCCACCTTTGACCAAAGAATATTATTCTTTGGTCGCTGCCACTAGCGCTACATTGACAAGATTTTTCGCTAGGAATGAAACTAATTTATTCTTTCCGGTCATCGCCGAATCCAACGATGACCGCATGCTTCGCCAGTGAAAACTATTTCAGGACACCCTTCAGTTTATCCCAGACAATTTAAAGGAATACCAAAACAACATCTTTAACTCAGTCCTACCCCTCAAGTCACCAAACCCCAAAGGCACAAGCCCCCATACGACCGAAAATCGAGGGTTTAGATCTCCTAAGGTAGATCAAACATATTTATGCACTTCTATTGGCTATTATATGTTTGAGCCATTAACATATAATTGTTGTTGTATAACTCTTAAAAAAGTTAAAAGACAACCTTTCAATATAATTTTAAAGAATAATTATTTGGCTTTAAAACATCAAGTAACAAATGGCATTAGAAATTCTAAGCGGGCGTACTACCGATCAAAACTAAATCAATTTAAAAATGACCCTAAACGATTTTGGATGTTAATAAGTGAGCTGGCGGGTAGGACTAATAGAAAAGATTCTTTCCCCATTCGTAAATTTCTTAATAACATACCCAGTATTACAACTGGTATTTGTAAACAAGTGGCTGACGATTTTAATATATTTTTTGCTGCTGTTGGCCACAACCTTGCCAGCTCGATTGATAGCGGCGGTCCTCTCGTTATCAATGACGCAGATTACAGGCAGGACACTGTGTTTACACTGCGGACTGTCACCGAACCTGACGTAATCAGACATGTTACTGCTTTGCGTGGCGGGTCTGCCCCCGGTTGTGATGGTGTCTCGGCTGCTGTTCTCAAAGATAATATCAATGTCCTCTCCAAGCCGCTTTTGCATGTAATAAATGTAAGTTAAGCATATGGAATATTTCCTGATTGCTTTAAAATAGCAAAAATTGTTCCTTTGCATAAATCCAACTCATTCACAGATAAAAATAATTTCCGCCCAATTTCTCTCTTAAGTGTGTTCTCTAAGGTGCTTGAGAGAATAGTAAAAGAACAGTTAGTTGGTGGATTATTTTAATCACAGTCGGAAGTTAGCAGATTGTCAATATGGCTAAACAAAAAGCGGTCCATTGATAAGCGGGTGAAATTTTTAAACATTAAAAATAGACTCATTCTCACGCACAGGATTTCTTTTCCTATGTGAGGATTAATTTCATAGTTTAAGCTGCCAATGTAATTAATGTAATTATTACTGGAAATAAAGATATTTGAATTGAATTGAAATTGAATTGGCTTTAGAGCAGATAAAAACGTATCAGATGTTCTTTTTGATGTAAATAAAGAAATTTTTCATGCCCTGTCCAACAATTTACGTTCCATTTTAATTTTCTTAGATCTCAAAAAGGCTTTTGATAGTGTAGACAGACGTAGATTACTCACGAAACTATCTGCTGTAGGTGTCACTGGAAATGCTTTTTCGTGGTTCAACAGTTACTTCTTTAATAGGCGTCAAACTGTATCTGTATGTGGAATTAACAGCGACGAGCTTCCTGTTGACTATGGGGTGGTTCAAGGAAGTACCCTTGGCCCAATCTTATTCCTTATCTATATAAATAACATTGCAAAACTTCCAATTTTCGGGAAATTATTTCTTTTTGCAGATGACACTTTAATTCTTATCAACGACAAATCGTGGGAAAGTGAAAGGGAAAAATCTTTATCTGACCTTAAGTTAGTAAAGAAATGGCTTGATCAAAACGTCCTGTCTCTGAATATTTCTAAAACCAAATTTATGCCTGTGTCTCTTTCACCTCAATCTGACTATAACTTAAATGATTTAATTTTACACAGCTGCATCAATCATCAGATCAGTGACTGTGCTTGTGAGCCAGAAAGGGTTTCATCATACAAGTACTTAGGGGTTATTTTTGATTTCCGTTTGAAATGGACAGAGCATGTCAATTTCTTAAAAACTAAAACTAGAAAATATATTTTTGCATTTCGAAAACTTAGCGATTTTTTAAATGGTACAGAGATAAAATTGGCATACTTTGCTTACGTTCAGTCCATTTTCTCACATGGAATTTTAGCTTGGGGTGGGGCCTTTAGATCGCATCCTCATAGTCTGACTGTGGTTAAAAAATCTATTATTAAGGCCGGTTTTAAGAAATGTAAAAGATATCCGTCTGATCTGTTATTCAAAGAAATTAATATTTTTCCCATCCAAAAATTGTTTATTAAAGATTTATTCATTCACATTTTCAAACATTCCAACTCAATTTTTTCTTCCATTTTACATTCACGAAATACACGATATGCAAATAAAGTTGGAATTGTCACAATTCAACAGCACAAATCTTTTTCTAAAACAAATTGCTTTTATATTACTCATATATTGTACCGTAATTTTTCTTCTCATTTTAATAATATCAGTTTATTTGATTCACCCTCATTAAATATATTCAAAAAAAGGCTCAAGGAGTGGCTATTGGTTATCAGCGATGAGGAGGCCTTGGCGCTCGTCTCAGCTGAATGTGGACGACCTGCACCTCATTGACTGCTTTGTACTGACACCACAACCATAATCTACACTTACTATTCTGGAAATCTTCCTCTTCCTGCACCGCTCATAACATCTATGCTATAGCATCATCCCCTACAGAAACCAACATTACATAATTTTCAATACACCATCTCAATTAGCCTAATTTTGAGCTCTTTTTTACCTTTACATATAAATTGCTCTTTTCTTAAAAACAATTTCTTAATCAACTCAAGTCTACGCACAGACCACCAAAGGTCTATGTAGACTTATTTCCTTTGTTAATTTTTTTTATGATACAAGGAACATAAATTTTGTATTTTTACCAAGGTTTTTTATTTTATTATTTTTTTTAATGTAGGCCTTTTTATGTGTATTAATTTTAAGTCGTTTCCTTGCTTCCGTTATTGTTAGCAATTAATGTAAATATTTTGAAAATTGTAATTATAATTTTATGTGGAAATAAAAGTGATTTGATTTGATTTGATATTGTGTAAGGGGTTAAAAAAATTACACATACTTTGGATGTAATTTTATTCAAAACTTAAAACCAAAAAAATACATTTTCACGCCACAAGTGCGGACGCTGTGCTGGATTCGTACTTCCAGTTGGGGGCGAGCACTGACTTGGTCTTGTAGTAGCGAGCGAGCCTGTGGATCCTCGACTCTACCAGAATGAGACGGAATTTGGAGTCCTTGTCCTTCCTGCAAAGCACATCGAAAAATTACTACTAATATTGAAAACAATACCTGTGACTCAAATTCTTTATTATTATTACTAACCTCTTTTAAATTAAAAACAAAAAGCAAATATTTTATCATTGTGGTTTAGTGTAATACCATGTGATTTGAGTTATTCTGGAAAGATAAAAATATTAAGCGCAAGAGCTAAGTCTAGTAAGAACTAGCCTCTTGGTTGTATGACGTCTGTCCAATTACTCCTTATGCCACCTTAACACTTTGGGTGCAGCAATAAACATACCGCAGAAGACGTACTCTAGGGCCTGAAATATTTTTATTTATATTACATCTTACTAATTGTATCCAGAAGCCAGGAGTCGCAAACTGCGTTTCTAATGGTATTTCCCCAAAAAAATGGCGTCCAAAATTGCCGGTCACCACTGATCCACACAGTGAAGTCTGTAGGCACTGCGACAACAACACTCCACTTTAGGTCTCACAAACATGGGTTTTCACACTAAAAATGTTTAATGGCACTATAACTAATACTTACAATTATATAAAGCCCCTTCTTCCCTCCCAACCAGTGTCTATTTCATTCACAGTGCATCATGGAACTGCTCAAAGCAATTGCCAGTACATAATCCCGGTTTGTTAAAAAATGATAAACGTCACCAAAACTAAAATAATAAACTATAAAACATATTGCTGTGTCATATAACACACAAAAATAATACGTCAATAAATGCAAAAAGTTAGCAACAACTTTCCGGTCACAGGGGACCGGCAAAGGCCCATGGGAACGGCGCTTGAGAGACACACACACAGTACAAGGCAGGTTACCCTGGCAACTCACACGACAACTCTGATCTGCTCTGCAAGGTCGCATCACTGTGGCTGATTCATTTCACCAGGGCCGGGCCGGCCGGCGCGCGCATCTCGCCACCGGTCCTTGGTGACCAGCCCGCACCCAAAGTATTAATATAAGTTACAGAAGTACCCTCCAGTGATAAAAATTATCATACATGACCAAACTAAGAAGTTACAGGCAGTTGGTTGCAACGTTTAATTCACTCCAATATCCTTCAAAAACCTAAGCCTCCATTACATCCTACGGTAATAGCTTTTTCCTTATAGGGGACATTCGCTAAAAATAAAAATTCAAATGATCATCCAATAGGAAACTAAACAGGTAAAAAAACCGCATTGCAGCAGCCAATGACATTAAAGCACATTTAGAAATCATCTATTTCACTCTAAACATTCATTATCCATCTCTCTCGCATGAATTTTACAAAGCGTTTAGGAAATTTCAAGCACGAACTATAGTAGCAATTGCTAGGTTTTATTATTTTATTATTTTATTCACTCCGCCCATCATTGGAGGCATCAAGTTTTAATGAGTCAGGACTATTTGTATTTGTTTCCTTACAACATTTTCGATTAGGCCTAGACATTAATTTTCTTAAAAACACTTGTGTAAGTTTTGTTATTATTAGGTTGTCCTGAAAATGAATGTTTCTTCATAAAAAAAAAACTATTGATAAGATTGTCAAGTAACAGTCAGTGAATATTAATAACCTGATCATAAAACGACTTTGAAAAAGCAAAATTAAGTTACTCTGCAACTCTCAGTCTTAACAAGTTGTATAGCCTACACTTTATTTTGAAAATTTCATACACCAAATGACTCAAGAGCGAACCCTTAGGCCTATCTGGTGAAAATAAAAAAATGTGCACAGGGCATTATGGATCCCCAGTTTTAAAATTCACTGCTCGCTATGGACACGAGAAAACAAAAACCGTCATTACCTGTTCCTCTCGAGATGTTTCCTGATGGCCACAGCCTTCTTGATGAGGTAGTACAGGTCCTCCGGAAGGTCAGGGGCCAGACCCATGGCCTTCATTATTCTCAGGATCTGATTCCCGGTGACGAACCTCACCTGGGCCACGCCGTGGGAGTCCCTTAGGATCACACCTGCAGACAGAACGGGGCAATGGTCACGAATGAAAACTTTCTACAGTTGAGACAGCAAACTGTACCTCCGTCTAAATAAATGCTCCAAAGTACCTGAAGCCTAACACACTAATACACAGGGTTAGGTAAATAGTAATGTTTGTAAGCAAGTAAATTAAGAGGGCCGGAATCTATGTATTGGAAATATTTATGAGACAAAGATTGGGACTTGATGAAAAAGTAGGTGAATCAGGAAGTGAAAAAACAAAACTAAATACTGAGTTACTTTTGTAACTTCGGCAAAAATTTCCAAAAAGAGGGAACCAGATTTTGAATATAAAGTTTCTAAATAATTGAGGTATATATACCAAATTTGAGTGTTTATTTTGTATTATTCTTGTCACAGCCAACATCTATTACAACTATAGTAGAATTAACGGCAAAATATTTTACTGATTTCATGCTTACATAGGCCTAGGCTATTAAAAAATGCAGCAGCAATGAAAACTCTACAAAATATTTTAATATTTAACAGTGAGCTTTGAAATTTATCTAAACGCCCATAGTGAACTTCTGACGCATAAAAATATATTTCAATCTAACATAGCAAGATTTTTTATGATAAAAAACATGGGGAATGAGCATGGTGGAAGGAAAAACATAGGTGTGATTTTGCGCAGGTCATGTGACGTCACTCGGGAAGCAAAGGGGCGATTCTGACAGCCAGCTGATCGTACCTGTCATTTCTATTAATATTTTCATGTTTATTGTTTTCTATTTTGTTTTGTTTCACCGAAACTGTTTTTGAAAAAATGCCGGGTTGTGCAGTTTTTGGTTGCAAAAACTACAATTGAAAAACTAAAGATACAAAAATACTACAAATTCCCTTCGAACGAAGACTTAAAATTGCAGTGGACACGATCGTGTAATCGGCAAGAAAATATCAATTTAAACTAAGCGCGAATCTGCAGTCAACATTTCAGTGAAGATTAGTTTGCCCGTGTCGAGTCGGCGTCGAGTGACGGCCGGACGACAAGACGTTTACCGCAACGCGAAGACGGTAGTTAACCGAATCTCAATATCGATTTGTTTAAAGTGACGTGGCGATACATTAAGTTAGCCGTAACGTAACTACAAATTAAAATACCCCGACGCGACGTTGGGTTCGTTTAAGACAAGGATAGTTTTCCTAAACCGCGTCAAACGAATTGCGCCGGACCGTAGCGCAATAACTTCAACAAAATCGGTTTCCAGCGTCCAAAGTGGACAGCGAGAGGCAAAATTCACGGGTACGGACAACGTGCTACCAATCCGATTCAAATCATTTGACGTTTGACGCTGTCTAGGCAAACCAGCCTTTACCGCAATGCAACGAAGAGTTCATGTTTACTGCGGGCGTGAGGACGCCGAGTTCGTTACCGCGACACGACATCGATTTGATTCAACATAATATGACGAAATTACACCAAAGACAGAGTTGACCAAAAAGAAATTAGACCAAAAGAACCAAGTTCATGCGATGACGCTTTTCGATCCTCGTTTTAGGCTGCGCCAGACGAAGCTGCGGCGAAGCGCCGCTCCGGCTCCACTACACCACTGCCCATTGCTGACATGACACCCCAATGCTGTTTTAATAGTTCACAGTTAACTAAAAGGCATTTGATGCTATTAAATAAATTAACTTATTTATTTTGTTGATACATTAAAAAAAAAGATTTAACAATCATTGTATTTCATTGTGTTTTAGGTTTACTCAACCGTATCGTATAACAGGTAATATGCCTTTTACATTAAAAAAAATTGAATTTTTGAAAGTTCGGCTACTGTCATGATCTCGTTAGGATCGGGGTTTGGTCAAATCAATTGTTAAAGTGTTCATTTTAATTTAGAGGTTATTATTAGAGTAATTAAGAGGAAGGAAATGATTACTGCTTTCTACCCTGGATAAATGCTGGACAGCATTTAATTTTGTGGTTAAATGTTAAACGAACGCAGTGAAATAAAGCAAATCTGTATTGTCATAATCAACGTTTTCTGTCAGACAGTGTGAATGCTCTTATTGCGATAGTTCAGAAGCGGTTGCACTGATCGTTTTAAAATTGTTCATAAACGTTTAATATTTCATGAACAACAGTTGGTAAACTATGTAGCGAATCCCCTGAACAGTTTTTGGCAGTTACAAAAGTGCCCAAAATTAACGTTGGAGGAAAATTCATTTATCAAATTACTTATATCGAACTTACAATAAACCATACTTATAAAATATGCAACAGGTATATTGTTTGGAAAATATAAATTAAATACCATTGTATCTAGTTAACAATAATTCATTCCATTGTACTAGAATAAATGGGAAAAAACAAAACTTTAACGTAATAAGAGTCAACGTTCTCTCGTGGTCTTATCTTTAGTGATTCATTAATTTGCCGCCAGACAGCATCACGTGATGAGTTGCTTTGCTTCCTGGATGACGTAGATGCGCAGTAGGTGTCCATTTTGAACTGTCGGAGTATCACACCTATGTTTTTCCTTCCACCATGGGGAATGAGTATGCAAGTTTGCTGGCTGCAGATGTGTCGTAAAATTTTGTAATTCTGAATTAATATATCAGACACCACAAAGTCAGTCATGTTCCAAGTTATATCAAGACTAGCTGATTGTGTCCGGCTTTGCTGGGAAAAAGTAATCAAATAAATGTAAATAAAAACTACACTACATTTTGAGAGGTATTTTTTTTTTGTGGCTTTCTACGCCAGTGGCATTTTTTAACGTTTTGAGGTGGAACGGTCCAAACCCGGGTCTTGATACTATCTAACAGCGACCTTTTTGTTAGATAGCATTATTAATTCATAGCCCAATGACAAATGGCAACTGGACCCAGTTTCGATCCTGTCAGGAACCGAACCGGCGACCCTCAGGTTGAGGTGTTGAAACTCCTCTCGTTTTCAAGTGACCCTACTTAAAGTTATATTAACCTACTTTTTTTTATTTAACCTACCTTTTCTTGTTTTTTTTGACATGCTATTTATTTACATTTATTCAACATTCAACAGCACAGAAATCTCACTCGCACAAAAAAATTCAGACGAACCAAATTTTACATCATTTTTATGAATTTAAAAAATAACGACGTTAACTCATTTCCCATAGGGATGAAATATGATGGACAATGTGCTGTGGTATCACCTTCAACATCTAGGTTCCCACTTGGACATAGAGCAATGACTCAAACTTCCAAATTGTTTTATTTTTGGGCTGAATTCAATGAAAACAAAAATTTGATTGCTGTGAAATTTCTACAAAACTCAAAACACCCATTTGAAAGGGGGGATGGAAATCCTTCTTTCTAGTGTTTCGATTAAAGGTTTTACCATGAGAACTACAAAAATACCTTCCTTCTCCTTGTGAGATGATATTCGCTAAAACTAAGTTTAATAAAATGACGAAAATATTCGTATATATCTGCAAATATTCTTTAATAACTTAGTTATTTAACTTTAATCAAATAAATTTTCTCTTCATGATTCCACTGGTCTGAGAAGTTTACAGAAAATTAAAGCATCAGGTATGATAAATAATGATTAGGCTAATAAAACATTTTGGCATTTTAACTGGAATTTAAAGAGGGAAAGTGCTCAAAACAATGATTGTAATCCTGATAATGACGATTAACCTATTTCTAAACACAATTTTGAAATATTTGTCACTTAGGCTGCTTCATTTAGTTTTCATTCAACAAATGTTTTTAGGCACAACCACAAAGTTGCTAAAATGTTATTAATACATGGGTTATTAATACATGACTAAAACCTAACCTTTTAAAATGCGACTTACCAATTTGTGATGGTGTTAGACCCTTCTTAGCCAATTTATAGATCTGATCTTTGACATCTTCTGGTGACAGCTTCAACCATGTGGGGACACTTCTTCGGTAGGGAAGAGCAGACTGGGATATACCCTTCCTGAAACAAAAATAACAATAAACAGCTGACACAGGTTAGGGACTAGGCCTATGCAAGCTAGTCTTGTAACCTAAAAATAAAAAGATACAAAACACTTAAAAACAACACTGTAACAAAAAATGTAAGGGCCATCCAGAAAATAAGTTCCATTCATGGGAAGTTTAACCCGGCAGAACTGACTTCGATTTGAAAACGCGATGACTGACTCAGTCTTTTAGACCAGGTCTTATATAAAAATTATTAGGCCTATTTTGAAAAATTATGGGTTTATTTGCACAAAAACTCCACTAAAGTCTTCTACATTAGTTTTGTGACTACTTCATTTAGGATATAAGTGAATACAAAATATTTATATGATATAAAAAAATATATTTCGAATTGCATTAGGTACTTCAATAACAATTGTTATTGCGTTAAAAATGTCCGTATGTTGTACAACGATGTGTATATACTGACAAAAACTCCTCAAAATTGTTGTACATTAGTGTTATGAATATTTTATATAAGAAATATGCGCACACCAAACATTGATATTTAACATGAAGCCTTACGTGATTCACGGTCGAAAACACCAGACCTCTAAAGAAACTTTCATTGAACTGACTGTAAGGGTTAGAGAATGACGGGAAGTGAGTCATGATGTTCCTGGAAAGACGTACGAGAGGTATAGTGACGGCCAGCCCTGCCGACACCCAAAAAATATAATTTTTATCGAAAAAACTACCAACCCGGTCTTTTAGACAGGTAAGTCAGTCCTCGCGGGTTAAGAAGTAACAACGGTAAGTTTGGCACAATAAATTACACATCAACGTGTGTTGTGCCTCAAATGCTTTTCTAGCTTTATGAGGCGGATCATCGTAGGCCTACTGCTGTGTGTTTGTTAAATATAACCTCAAAACTTGAGCACCTCAATAAAATGTCCCGCCATATAAGCTTATAAACTTAGATGTGTTGTTTATTACAATTTTATTTTTCAAAAATTAGCCTATTGTACAACCAACATTTTTCTTAATCTTGTTAGTGCATTGTCCTACCAGAGTGAGTGAAGGTGTTTTGTCAATGGTTTATGGTTAAAGTCAAAACATCCACAGTAATTACAGAGGCAGTTATCTTGTAGGCCTAAGTCAATATGATAACCTGGTACACAAAGTCAATGAAAAAAATCCGCAAGAATCATTTAGGAACGAGGAGATAATGACCCGAACAGAATATACAAAATTATTAATGTTGGTTTGCTTAGTGTAAAAAAATCTTAACAATGTAGGCCTATCTTCAATTTGGCAGGACTTTTTGTTAAGTAAAAATCAAATGGCTACTGGGTAGATGTTTGCATAGTGGAGGAACTAAGCCTACTTAAAAATACTAAAAATTGGTGGTCGTTAGTCATATGCTATGTTAAGGCGAGATCAGCCACAAAAAAACTATCATGTCACATGTTTTTCACCAATTTTGTGAGTTTGTAAACGAAAGAAGTAGGGATTGCAATGTGAACATGAGGGTTTAAAGAAAAAATAACCATGCATAGCAAGATTTTTGGAGAGCCGGGAGTCAAGAGGATCATAAAATAGAGGGCATATCCTCCTAGAACCAGGTCATCACTCCCTGTCATAATTTCCAACCAGTAGGCCTAAAATCCACATCGAATGTGTTAGGGGGGCCTAGTTAAATATTAAAGCTAGTCTTCACCAAAATGAACACAAGAATAGGCCTACATAAGCTTAGGGGGATAGGTAAATTTAAAGTGGACTTTATTCTTGAACTTGACGCATGCCAATGCTGTAAAACGTTATATATGGTAATAAAGAATTATTTGATTTGATTTGATCCTATGGAACCTATCTAGGGTTTTGTAAGGCTATGCACTGGAATCAAAGAGTAAGATCATGTGAAACATGTGTGAGGCAATACTCAATTATCATGAGTAATTTTAACAAGAACAGCATGTAGGCCTAACTGCCATGCTAGTCCTAAACTTCGACTTCAATTTGGTTTCTCCAAATGAGGAAATGGGGCCAGTTACCTCGGTTATCTGAAATGGAAAATTAACTTAATTTATACCTAAAGAAATAATTATCAAATCTTTAAATTTACTTAGGGAGGTAGCACCACTTTATGCCTAGGCTTGTAGGCCTAGTTGTCTCAACACAATCTGATAGAGGTTATGTCAGGGAGTGATGAGATAATTTAGAAAATTATGAAGAATAACTTAAAAATGTTGAACTAAATACTTTATACTTACCCAGGTGCGTGCATACGACCCATTTTTCAGCTTGAAAATAAACTGCAGGGCAATGGTAAAATTACACACCAACACACACCACCTCAAGACAGTAAAAGACCGGAACTTCGACCGATGAGAAACGGATGCCAGTGCCTAGAAGATATCTTAACACTATTTACGTACATACGTATGTAATCAATGGTTTAGGCTCTGAAATGTGTTTTTGTTATACTACTTACTTTATACTTACTTTAGGCTTATATTTAATTTGTTAACATAGGCCTAAGATTGTCATAGCTCGTAAGGCAAATCGGAGTGAAAATATTTTATCGTGCCCTTTAATGTCCCTGGCCTCTTATTTCGTAGATACTGTTTTTTTAGTATCATATTATGTGTTTTAATATTTTTTGGGACGGGGGAAACATTTTGCAAATATTTATTTGGTTGTCAATGGGTTCTAGCATAGATAAAAAATACCTCAGGGGTATTTTTTATCTATGGTTCTAGGTATTTTTTCCGGATTTTCAAAGTCATGAATGTCACGACCGTAATTTGTCCCTAAGGTCCATTCTTCAACTTTCATGCTATTTTTAGAACATTTATGCATGCTTAATTAAATAATGCCATTTTTATATCATCACTAATTATTAAACTTACAAAAAAAGAGTATTTAATAATTTTTTATCTATTGCGAACTGAGTATTATGACAAAATAAGTCTGTCCCTCGATTTTAAAGCCTAGTTTACACTAGCATCTAAAAGTTGCGTCACTTGGACACTCTAATTAACATTGTTGTTATGCCGATACAGGTTTACCAAAAACAGCTGTGTTAACACTTCAATTGTTACAACACCTTATTTATCATTAGAGGGATGCAGTCTTGAGCGACGACACAAATATTTGTTTTTACAAATATTTGTGTCGCCACTTAAAACTGCATCCCTCCAATAATAAACACTGTGTTGTAACAACTGAAGTGTTAAAACAGCTGTTTTTGGTAAACCTGTTTCGGCATAACAACAATGTTAATTAGAGTGTCCAAGTGACACAACCTTTAGATGCTAGTGTAAACTTAGCTTAAGTCCCGAACGTAACGGCAAAATTTGGAACTTTGGAACACGACAGTGGCGAGCCTGGTGGCGATAGAGTCAGTTGGTTTGAAGAGACAGAGGTGAGCGGGAGTGTTTTACGTTGCTCCAGAGAGTTTTCTTTGTTTTTAAACTTATCAAGGTTGATAAAAGTAAGTTTGTGTTTTTGGTAATTTTGATGTGTCCAAGACCGTACTAGTCGTTTGTTACAGGAGACATGGTGTTAATTTTTGTTGATATGATATTTTAATTGCTAGATGTCCACTTTGTCTTCTCAAACACGAGGTGCAGGGCTACCACCAGAACAGGGACAAATAATTGTAATGTCACTGACCGTATTTGTCACGACCGAAACCATTTTTTTCACGACCACGATAGCCTTATCGATTGTACAGGGGTACGGTCGTGACAATCATTATAAATTTCGTTGTAAATTGCACTATTCAGTTGAAGTGAAAGACAATTTTATCTTATATCAATACAATTGAAGGATTTATGAGAAAGTTAAATTGTAGTTTTTGAAATACGTTAATATTGAAGGTAATGCTTATATTTTATTAAAAACTTTTGTGGAATAGAGTACAGTCAACACCTCCTAGAATACAGTCAACTCCCAAATAACCAGAGTATTGGCCCATTACAGTGCCATGGATAATTTAAAACAAAGGCATTAAATAAATTGAGTAAATCGACCGGCGATTCTCGTTTGTCCCAGACCGTACCCCTTGTCCCTGACCGGATCTATCATAATTTGGGTTATAAAAATACAAAAATTGATTTATCATCATATAAAACTATAATTACACACAAAACAGACAACCCTATGAGGACATAAAAGGTTTTTCATATAACAGGAACGATTGCTTGGAGCTAGACAAACTTTAAGAGATTTTTTGCTTTTTTCGATCTTTTTTAGTTTTTCGAATTTTTTTAGGAATGCCAAATTTACTAAAGGTTTAATGAGCTGTATATTGTAACTAAATCTATTTACAGCAAAACATATTTATCAAACCACATTAAATATTTTTAATCTTCATTTTTATGTTTGTTACGGTCAGTGACAAAAATTCGTGTTCTTTAATGAAAGATGCTGTATCATTGAATATACACACACGATTTTGCGTTACCTTGGCTAATCTATGAATCTTCAAATGCCAATCGATAAAAGAATCAAAAACGTTTTGAAAAAAAATAAAAAAATTTTCGCAAATGTTTTTCATAAAAGGGCACGATAAAAAATTGTCACTCATCGACAAGACTCACACTACTATCCGGTCAACGAAACGCCACAGGATGTAAGATGTAAAATTTGAATAAAGATTTATTAAAGACAAACTTTTTAATACTTTAATTTATTTTCATAAGCCTAAATATAATTACAAAATATTTAATGACTACCGTTGTTAGAATAGTAATCATAAGTCATTTATTTAGCCAGTTTAACAATGAATTGCATTAGCCAAGTCAAATCATACAATATTTCTCTAAAGAATAACTAAAAATTCTTTTTTACCATGTTACAAGCATCTGTAACAATTAAAAACCATCAAAGAATATTTACAGGTCAAGGCAACATTCAAAGACTACCAGTCAATAATCACGGACGCTGTAAAGGACCCTTTCCAGCAAGAAGGATTTTAACTTATTTCTGAATCTTCCAAAGTCATGCCCAGCCTGCAGTGAAGGAGGAAGGTTATTAAACATTTTGACTGCGTTGTATTTGAAGTGCTTTTGGAAAAATGAAGTTGAGTGGCGGGGAATGGCAAGATTTGAAGCGTTTCGGAGTGGATAATCATCACTAGCAGATGTAATGAATGATGTAATATTCTTCTTTGTGAAGGACAAAGTTTCCAAGATATAGATGGACGGAAATGTTAAAATTCTGAAAGTCCTGAATGTTTCTCTGCAAGACTTGCGTTTTGGGAGGAGAAACTCGATGCGTAATGCCTTTTTCTGCAGTCTGAATAAGAACTTGGTCCGTTGATTTTCACAACCCCAAACAGGAACAGCATAAGACAGGTAAGGATAAATGAGCCCATAATATGCTGACAGAAGAACCTCAGTTGAAACTGTTCGACTGAGCATCCGAAGCATGAAAATACCTACAAATACCTTGTTGATAACATGTTCGATATGCTTGTGAAATCTGAGGTTTTCGTCCAAAAATATTCCAAGGAACTTTACTGTTTGAGAGGGACTGATCGTGGTTTCATCAAGAAGAACATTTAAGTAGCTGTGGGTTTCCTGAAAATGACGTTCTGAGATATGAAATTGCAGTAATTGAGTTTTCTGGGCGTTCAAGTGAAGGAGATTCTCGTAACACCATTGGAGTAGACGGTTTGATTCAACAAACGCGGTTTGTTCTAGGATTTCACTATTAGGATTAGAAATGGTGAGGGAAGTGTCGTCGGCAAATAAACATATATTTGCCATCTGTACACTGGAAGGTAGGTCATTAATGAATAGTAGGAAGAGGATTGGTCCCAGGACGGACCTCTGGGGCACACCTTTACTCACTGATGCCTCTGTAGAGAAATGGCTCTTCAGGTAACCAGTAGCGTCAATAGCCGGTATTGTGACTAACTGCCTACAATTAACCTTCCAAATATGAGGCAAACCAGCTAGGAGCAACCCCTCTAATACCTATATTGATCATTTTGCTCAAAAGTAGCGAATGTCTGACCATATCAAATGCCTTTGTAAAGTCAAAGAACATGCCCATGGTATTCTGTCTTGAATCGAGGTGCTGTCTTATTTAAGTGCTATACTTAGCCTTATAAATAAAGTAAGGCTAAGTTTAGCACTTGATGTGGATTTGTTCTTTACAAATCCATGCTGGCTTTCATAAAGTATTTCTCGGGTTTCATTGTTAGTAGTTCATCATTAGTTGTATTGTTCCGGCCTCCGGCCCGATCCCATTCCGTCTCGTCTAAGGTATAGTCCTTAAATTTTCTGAATTTGTGTATGCCATGATGTTTAAATTTTATTGTGTATCAGTTCGATATATGCTCAAACTGTATACGACCTCAGGCTAAGGAGTATACAAGTCCATAATGAATAATGAATAATGAATGATGAATATCTTTATTGTCATAGACATATATAACAACAGTCAAAGGCAGTGGTAAAACATTGTCAGGTGGTATTTAGACTGGGGTAACTGGGCAACTTAGTCCGATTCAATCAGATTCCTTGGACCGAAGAAAAAGAGTTGGCCACATAAATAGCATAAAAGCCACCAACAAGGGTGGACCACCTAGATTAAAAGAATCCAAACAAATTAATATTTCTCCTCGAAAATAAAATCTACCTCCTCATCGAGGTTGCAGGAGGCAACTAAATTTGTATTGACTCTGTATACTACAATTTTTTCCAGGACCTGAGTATTCATGTCTCGTTTATTTTCTTTTACTAATCGAAAAGTTACAATATACCAATAAGGATTTAATGTTTATGTAGTATAATTACGTAATTACAGCACATACAATTTATATTCTTCTAAGTCTGTATCCAGTCCCTCTGTCAAAGGCCATTGTCCGACCTAAAATGTAGAAAAAGTTCATAAAACTTCAGAGTCAGAGAACGGCTTACCTCCATTTTTGTTGACTTCGTCGTATCTCTCTGTATTTGTTTTCGATGTAACTATTCAAGAATATCGAAAAGTTATTTGATGTACATACTGATTTGTTTTGTGCGCGTTTTCTAAGGTTACCCGTTTGTTCACTCTTCCTGTGCTGTGATTCTTAATTGTGTTTTGAATAAACATTTTCCAGTCTGCAGTCATCCTTCACTTTTGAGACGCCGAGTTTATATCCTTAATCATAAGTATAGGTAAGCCACGGAGGCAGATAGCCTCTTATTATATATTTGAAATTTTTATAAATATAATAACTTTATTCCATAACTTCCAGCTCGGTATAAGTTAAACCCATCACTTGGTAGAGTAATTACCAAGCTTGGCTAATGAGGGCATTGGAAACCAGATTCTAGGAAAAAAGTATAATGGTGAAACTTTTTTCAAAGATTAAAAAAGATGTTCTGTTGGTGTTGTGTAATTATGTACATTTGTGAAATAAATTGGGTAGATACGAGGGTTGGTGTAAGGAAGTAGATTCCTACCCTACCTTGATTGACATAAGATTTACACATGTTTTTTCTCCTGGGAAAGGTTTTCTTCACTCACACTACCGAGCCTCGTAACAGTCAGACAGTACATCTCAGTCATTATTACCCATGAAACATCTTATTACCCTTTTATTTTTTAAGCCACACTATTGCACCTTAGGCTTCCTAGGCCTTATTTATGCCTCCTTTTCTTGCCATCAACCAATCAATTTTAACCTATCCTGTTCTTCATTGAGTTTTCTCTGAAGTGGGCAATTATTTTTCAATTCATTTGATAAGTTTGTCAAAATAATATATTTAGGCTACTAGTTATCCTGAAGTTTTTGTATTTTTTACGGTACGAGGCCATATCCTGGCTATATCCTCGGGGGGTAGGCCTACAAGTTTCATATCTGATCTTCTGCCTTTTCAGGTTATGTTTACATTAATTATTCTCCACTATCAGGTTTAGTAAATGAAATTCTCAGTTTAACTCGCGAGGACTGACTTACCTGTCTAAAAGACCGGGTTCGTAGTTTTTTTTGTTGAAAATTATATTTGTTCTGGGTGTCGGCAGGGCTGGCCGTCACTATACCTCTTGTACGTCTTTCCAGGAACATCATGACTTCCTCTCATTCTCTAACCCTTACAGTCAGTTCAATGAAAGTTTCTTTAGAGGTCTGGTGTTTTCGAACGTGAGTCAGCTAAGGCTTCATGTTGCATATAAATATTTTTTGTGCAGATATTTCTTATATAAAATATTCAAAACACTAGTGTACAATACTTTTGTGGGGTTGTTATCAGTATAAACACATCGTTGTATAACATACGAACGTTTTTAACGCAATAACAATAATTATTGAAGTACCTAGGGTGAAGTGGGGTAAGTGTACGCGCCAAAACGACTAGTTGCACTTTAACTTACAATAACTTCAATTGTATTTCAGATATCTTAATGAAACTTGGTGAGCAGAAAGCTTGGAATGTTTTATGTATGTGGTATTTTTTTTAAATTGTAAATTATTAAACTTTTTTTTATATAAATTTTTTTATAAACTGACGTCCTGTGCGTACACTTGCCCCTGAAATCGGGGTAAGTGTACGCACCCCCCTTATATTTTTATTAACTCACATTAGGTGGAATCTGGGGCAAGTGGAGCATAGCTTAGAATCTGCTGATTAAAATGGTTTTTTATTTGTTAAATTAGCTCCAACCGTTCAGGAGTTATGAACTTTTTTGTGGAACTCCGCATACAATTTTCGTGAAACGGCTAATTGGTACATTTACAATTATTATTATTAGTGTGTTAATAAATTATTTTAAATGAATTAAATGCTGAAAAAAACTTATTTAATATCTCACAAATAATGGTAGGCTAGTTAGAATCTAGAAACACAATTTTAAATATGCGTATACAAATCTTACCTGGAGGTGAATTCTGCAATGTAAATGACTTTTTTTTAAATTCCGCCAAATAATTCTTAAGTAGTTCATATTAGGCTACATGACTATTTCACTAACACTATATTTAAGGAACTGTTCACTTGCTTTGAAAATACTTATTATTTACATATTTACAGCTAGTTTTTTTATTTTTTTTATTGAACGTTGACAGAATTTTCATTTCATACCAATTTCCATTGCATTTAGGGCTATGTACACTTACCCCGGGGCTGGAAGTACACTTACCCCAACCACTGTTTGGCCCGGGGAAAGTGTACGCCCCCCCCTTTTTTTTTAACAATACATTTTAGAGATACATAAACCACATTTTTGGATTCCTCTTACAAAACTGCATCAGTGTACCAATTTTCAAATTTCTGTTCCTATTTTTTGATTTTATATGATTTTTCAAAATTTGAAGGCGGTACTTTCGTAGTAAGTAGAAATGCAAAGGTGTTTTAAAACTTAATTTTCATGTATAAACAATTATAAATACTGATTTCTGACTTCAGAATCTGAAAGATCACATTTCAAATCACATAAAAAGATGAATTAAAAATTTTTTTTTCCATTTATGGCTTATTTATAGTCAACGCGTCCACTTGCCCCGTGCGTACACTTACCCCACTTCACCCTACTGCAATTCAAAATATATATTTTTTATATTACATAAATATTTTGTATGCACATATATCCTACATAACGTAGTCACAAAACTAATGTAAAAGACTTTAGTGGAGTTTTTGTGCAAATAAACTTATCATTTTTCATTATATTAACATTTATACAGGGTGTTGATAAAAAACCCTTCAGGACTTCGGGATATTGATTGATTGGGCAGTGGGGATAGACTCAAGAGGTCCTAGCACGTCAACCGAGGCTTATTGTGCTCCCCTAGTCTACTAGATTGGCAGCCCTACGTCTGTGCCTTCAACGAGGCTTAAGAGCTTCTTACCAATGCTAGCATCTTTCACTTCACCTGGTTGTTGAAGATCAAAAAGGGCTCTTCTCCTTACCCCCAGTCTTTCACACTCCAAGATGATATGACTTGCAGTCTCAACAGAGCTGCCGCAAAGTCGACACTCCGGTTCATCGTGAGTGATACCCAGAGTGAAGAGATGTTTCCTGAAATGGCCGTGTCCAGTGAACAAGGCAATTACCCGCCTAACCTGTTTCCTACCCAGACTCAACAGCCAGCTGGTGAACAGGGCAGAGCTCTCAGGTAGCAGCTTTTTGCCGAGTGATTGGCCAGGATAGTTGCACCATCGAACGCGGTGCTGATCCTTAGCCCAGTTGTCGATGACGATGTGGGCGGTAGCCCTACTAATGCCACAGCATGGCTCTGGGCCATAGAATGGCATTTCCGCTCCCGCTTTGGCGAGTTTGTCAGCATTCTCGTTGCCCTCAATGCCTATATGGCCTGGTACCCAACCGAGAAGCACAAAATTTTGTTTACCTAGGTCGCAGAGAGCATTAGAACACTCTCACACCAGTTTTGAGGTGATCTCATTAGAGTCAAGTGCCTTAAGAGCGGCCTGACTGTCTGACAAGATCACAATTTGTCTGCCCTGAAGGCCCCTTGCGAGGCCTAACTTGGCGCATGAAAGAATACCAAAGATTTCTGCTTGAAAAATAGTACAGTGAGCCCCCAGACTTGCTGAAATCGCAGTTCCAGTAGCTTTACCATACACCCCAAAACCGGATGAGCCTCGAAGAAGAGAACCGTCTGTGTACCAGACAAGTCTCCCTCTTCCTGAATACGACATTATTCCGGCCACCCAGTCGTTCCTGGAAAGAAATCCCACAGAAAAAGGATTGTAGAAAATAACCTCTGTACTCATGACATCCGAGATCATGTCGAGCACGGGGTCATTAGCCACAAGTTTGATGATGGAGGTATGACCAGTTATGGAGTGGCCTTCCCTCCACAAATTGGCAATCCTAAGTCGGTAGGCTGTCTTGCGTGCGTATATGCTGCGTTTTTTTACGTATATGCTGACTAATAGGACCTATTTTGATGCGGAGTATCAAGTTTCTACTTTGTACCATTTCAAAATGGCGGCCATTTTTGTATTTTAAAACTTAATATCTTAAAAACCGTAAATTTTACAAAAATCTTACAAGAGACAAAAAAGTTGCGCAATTTTATTTCCTACAAAATAATATAAAGATTATTAAGATTAAACGAAACTAACAGAGTTATTGCAATTTTTCCATTAGAATTGAAGCAAATTTGCAATAACTGCCATAAACAAGCATGTATTCTGTTGAATAAATTGCAATAGCTCCGTTAATTGTTGTTCGATCTTAATAATCTTTATATGGTTTTGTAGGAAATAAAATTGTGCAACTTTTTTGTCTCTTGTAAGATTTACGATTTTTAAGATATTAAGTTTTAAAATGTAAAAATGGCCGCCATTTTGAAATGGTACAAAGTAGAAACTTGATACTCCGCACCAAAATAGGTCCTATTAGTCAGCATATACGTACCAAGTTTGAAGTTGATATCTTTAGTAGTTCCAAAGTTATGCAAAATCATGTTAAAAACACATACAGACCGACAGATGGATAACCGAGCATTGTAGGACCCATGTTTATAGGAACTTTTTTCTTAGTTTTGATGTAGTAACCATATCCCGAAGTCCTGAAGGGTTTTTTATCAACACCCTATATAAAACCTGGTCAAAAAGACCGAGAGTCAGTCATTGCGTTTTCAAATCGAAGTCAGTTCTGCCGGTTTAATGAAACATGGGCGAAAATCAGTTTTGTTTTTGCGTAAGTGTACTCTGTTTAGATTTTGGTAATCCGATATCTGAACTATCAACCTGTCGTGTTTAACTCAATCGATGTAGGCCTACTGTTCCATCAACCAACAGTAATGAAGAAACATTGATAACAAACATTAGGCCTAACTGAAACCATTGTCAATTTTTTCGACTATCTCACGAACAATAAAATACATAACCAAAACGTAAAACGCTATAAAACTAAATCAAACACCATGAAGCTAACCAAAAACTAAATTAAAACACTATTTTAATATCATTATTATCATTAGGCTTATTCATCATCCTTCTTCATCCTCATTTTTAATCATCCGCCATCTTGTATTAAGATATTATCAATGTATAGGGTAGATAGAGGAGCAAAACACAATTGAATGTAAATACAACTAAAGGATTTGGATGTCATGCCCTGTCCAATAAACAATATAGGCCTATTTGAACTTTGACTATCGGTCGATTGTTTGATATGTTTTCTTGAAAAACAGATTTTGAATTGTCTGCTATAGAAACGAACGGCAGAAGATCAGATACGAAACTTGTACATTTTTAACTAGGGCCTATATAACAAAAAACTACTCCAGGCCTACTTCATTTTCAACTTAGAGAATGACTCATTTTAATGTGCATGGTATTAATATTATTATTAACCCATTGGCCTTTTAATTATTGTGCTTATGGGCATCACTGGTTTGTCCTATTAACCCTTTGATATGCCAATTTTTCTGGTTTTTCTCAATTTTTAATTGTAATATGTTCATTTCGTCTGGTTATGACCTTTTGATTATACATATTAATTGACAATATGCTGAATTAATTAATAAAAAATTTAAACACGTGTCCTCCTCTACAGAAGGGTAAAAAGAAGCAAAACAGGTGTCCACTGCAATCCCTATTAAACCTACAAATGCCGTCAACTTCCACCCAAGCCGGTCACCGTTTATTTTAGGTGGGTCCTCCCACCAACTAAGCCACACATTTGCAAGCCTAATAGGGATTGCACATGGACGGGATTCGAACCCACGCACCTCAGAACGGCTTCGACGCTATACTCGTCAGTATAGCGCCGTAACCGATTGAGCTACGTGACCACGGTCGGCCTGGAGAGCGATTGGCGCATAAAGCCTACAGTCGACCCTAGCAGCAAACCAGTGAACTACTAGGCCAGATGTTTGCAGACTTCCCCGATAGATAGCAGCATTGAACGAAACAGCGCACGTGTGGCGGAAACGTATCACGGAACGGCCCATGCAAGGCCAATGGGTTAACAGTCGTTGGTTTACATGACCCAATTTATATAATCAACAACAATAAATATTGACCGATACTTTGCGCAGCAGATCTATACGGCAGTGCTTTTCAGGGGTTGGTAGTTTTCAAGGATTGACCAAAATGGATTTGACCGCTGGAGGAGTCGTCGGGGTTGGGTTTAGAATTATTGAACTAACTGCACTGCAGATACGAGAACTAGGTAGCCTAACCCCTTGAAAATACTGACTTTCAAGGGGTTAGGCTCCCTACCTAGTTTTTGTGTGCCTTTATTACAATGTATGCCTGTGGTACTTTGGTATCATACGGAAGCCTCCATTTTTAGGGAAATTTTTTTACTGGGTATCGATATGAATTTCATAATTTAAAGAAAATACTTAATTTGACACTGTCCGAATTTGACATTTTTATGTTGAGCAGTCTTTGTGTTGTCACCGAACAGTCGTTGTGTGTTCTGCCTCCCAGAAGGCAGTGATGTCGGAGATGATTGAGTTGCCGCTGCTAGCGGCCACACCTGATCTTTACCCTTATACAGCACGCTGCGATGGTTAGGTTAGGTTATGAGGAATATGTTATTAGGACTTTTTTTTGTTTTTTACAAATAGAACGACATGTATGATAACATAACCACCACAGTGCGCTTTTAAGTGTGGTCTCCATATAATACCAAAGTACCTTAATTAGAACTGTTAAGTTAAATAAATAGTTAAATGTTAGTTGATTGAAATGCAAAATCATTTATCTATCCTAATATTTTATGGCCGGAAATCGGAAATAAAGTATGGCCAGGCTGTCATGGCATAAAGGAAAGAGAAAGGTGTATGCATAGTCAGCTGGTATGACATAGTTAGTTGGGCTCACAATACTAGCAGACTTAGCAACATGACAGCAAAACTAAGACAGTACACATAATATTTTGATTGAGTTATATTAACTGGTTTGTGTTGTAGGTTGTCGTACCAAAGTGCTAGTTGCATGAGCTTAACTATGTTACACCAGCTGACTCTGCATACACCTTTAGTTTTTCTTTACATCATTCAGGCTTGTCGACAACATTATGCCGTGCAGTAACTTAGGCATTATTTTCATGGGGAAACTTCTTGCTGTAGTAGTGTGGCAACCCAACAAGCTAGGATTGTAATCATTCCTTACTTAACCCTCGAGCGGGCACATGCGGAGATGTTTTCCACATTTTATTTATTATTAAAATAAACAGGCATAATGGGTATCGGCAGTCGTGTCCGGCTCCATACCTCATAATGCCTCATTCCAAGAATTCCCTAAAGCTATTTATACCTCCACACACCCCCTTGGAACCTGACCTTGCTATTTGCAATTAAATTGCAAAAGAATTAAATCATTTATTTAGTTATTTAATTAAGTTTTGTACTGACCACAGTCCTGAAAAAGTGGTCAGTTATCATTCCAAAGGAAGTGAACAAACGACATGTAATAATCGTTGTAATATCTGGTTGGAATAAACTCATTATTTCAATTCAGTGATGCCGTGTCAGTTTGCGGAGTTCCCTCTCCTGTAACACAGACAACGGTACCTATTGTTTACAAGAAAATTACTTACTCTGTTCAATTGAATTATTACACTTAAGTTGAACAGTTAATTGTATCAAGGATGAAATGAAATTCCTAATGAAGTTGGACGACATTTAAATACAATATTTCGTCATCAAATAATTCAAATGGGTTAAATTTGTGCAATTTGGTGATGCGGGGTAAAACTCCGCATGCGATCGCTGCCGTTTTACCGGTGGAGCGCCCGCTCGAGGGTTAATACATATTCAGTCAAATTCATTATAGGCTAGGCTAACTTTATTGATAAAAGTATAGAGGTTTTAGCAGGCATGTATGCAATCACCTCTCTTCATTTTGCTTTGATCATTCATCGCTAAAGTGGAGAGGAAGTGCCTCTGACTCTGCAAGCTATTACCTGTTGTTGGCCATCCTAAGCTACACCACAAATTGGTAATACTGGGCTCGATCTCGTGAACAGTCTTAAATCTCTTTCTTTATTTCCCTATTGGCCTCCTCTAAAAATTCTTATTACCTCACCAGGAAAGTGACAGTGAATGCTCTCTTAACCATTCTAAATGAGGCCAACCCATCAGTTGGAAAACAAGTTAATTGGTTGTTGGTTGATCCGACTGAAATCAGATCTGTAAATTATGTGTCTAAAGGCTAAATCAAAATGACATCTTCATTTACATAGCATTGACTTTTAATACAGTAGTAGCCTTTTCATTGCCACAGTTATGAGAGTACCAACTTTTGTTTCAGCCAGGATTTCTAAGAGGACGTAGTTACAGCATTCTCCAACATGGTGTAATGTTGTAAACTAGTAATTAGGCCTATGCTTTTAATAGGAGTTATCAAAGCAATTTAGTTTTCAGGGAGCAAATATAAGCGAAACAACTCTAGTTCAAGTTGTAAAAACTAAAATAAAATGTCTTAAGCTTAAATAAATAAATGATATGACCACCATCTGTCAGTAACATCATTAAGCCTATGATAGTTTCTTTTGAAACTAGGACTAGTACTTATGCAGCACTCGGATGTGAAGGAGCGAATTTTAATTTTGCACCTTAAATATCCTAAGTTATATAGACCCAAAAACAAAAAATGTTGCCTTTTTGTCCACCAACAATGGGGATATGGGCATTCTAAGTGTTCTGCCACTTAACTTGCCTATCAGATCATAATAAATAGTAATAAACATGAACCAAATTTGAAGGAAATGGAATGATAATTCTCGACACCAATCGTTTACTTTTTACCCATTGAGTTTGGGGTATGTTGAGCTTACCAGAATTACACATAGTCCTATTAATGTAACAATCTGAAGTAAGAACCCATAAATTTTATTTGTTGCTGCGGTAAAGGAATACGGTAGTATATACGTTACTAGGCCAGAAAGTACTGTTTTGCTGGCCGAACATGATAAATCACGCGCGAGCAGAAGCGAGTGTGGGATTTTCATGTGAGTACCCTACGGTAAAACTTACTGGCCATACGATACTTGCCATCATACTACTTAAAAAAAACATATTTTCAATCATAACGAAGTCCTTTCATACAACAACATGTTTCTCAATCCTTTAAACCTAACCTATAACAAACAAACATCTGCTACTGCTGCCAGTGCTGCAGTTGCAAATTTTTGTTCGCTACTACATTCCTCTTAAAAGTAACCAATAAACAAGCATTAAACGTTGGTTTGCTGCAGATCAGCTGATTGTTTACTTCCATTTCATGTAATCGTAGTCCGGCAAAACTAGCAGTCCGGAAAAAGTTTTTTCCGGATTGGTACAGCAATGGTTAACTTTCGAGCCAACAAAAAGGAACAGAAAACAGATGTTTCTGAGTCAGTATGATGTAAAAGTTTTTCCATTCTTTTTGTCAATTTTTGCAAAAAACACTACATTTTGACTGTAGTTTTACAACTCAAAATGAGAGACAATAGATTTTCTTATAGATTTCAACTTTAGCTTCTCAGCATCCAAGGCTTCTTTTTATTATAATTCTTTTCTATTTGAATCTGCAGATTCTTTTCTAAATTTTCACAATCCATTTCTGGTTCCAGGTACAGTTTTAGTGCACTGGTAACAATTACCGGTACCTTTACTTGAAATATTTGGCTATTCTTGAATCCATCGCGGTTCTTGTTGCCCACTGCTTTTAGTTCAATATTTTGTATTGGCATTCCAATACAAAATAGTATTGGGAATCCAATCCCAGGATCCTGTATCCTGTAATCCCGTGTGATTTTAGGGCAAATTCAATCTCGTGATTCTCAGGCTTGAACGCCGCATTTTTAAGATTAACAATTTTTACGTGTAATATCGCTGATAGATAAGTTCCCGCCATCAGTTACAACAACCTACCTTGCACCTTGTACCTTCTGAAGCTTCCAAATGGCCGAGTGGCGTCGGAATTATCAATATACCCAATAAGCTTATGTCCATGACATGCCGGTACATCTTCTTGAGATATTAGTAGGGTTAGGTCTGGTGGCTACTGAAAAGAAAAAAAATCTTCCAGAAAGCGATTTGGAGTAAGAATCTTTTGAGGTTGCTCTTGAATTTACAAATTTCTACTTCCTGCCTAATAGTTAATGGTAATTTTTGATAAATTTTTAAACGTAAATAAATTGGCTTTTTTTAAAAAAAAAGGTCAGCCGATGCTAACATGCAAAGTTATTTCTAGATCTGGTGTTATATTTGTGGGTGTTATAGGGCTTGGGTTAAAATCTGTAAGTTAATAAAAAAATCTCTACAATGAGTCCGAAAAGGCAACTTTAGCATACAATGAATTGTCTTTTTCTGTGAGGTGAAGATTTTCTTCAGTTTGGTGTACAGATCCCCAAAGGACGATAGCGTATGAGACGTGGCACTCAACTAGGCAGTAGTATTCGGTCTTTAGAAGATCAATGTTCGTCAAATCACACAAGTTTCTGATGACAAATTGCCCTTTTGAAATTTTGCTTTCCATCTTCATAAGCTGATCCTCCCAGTCAAGCGTATCATCCAGTCTCACTCCCAGAAAGTCAACCGTTGGTGTCGTTTCAAGTTTATCCTCGCCAATCAATAAACTTGGTTCTCTGAAAAATTTTGAATTTTTTTGTTGATGTGTTTGGAAACAAGAAAATTTTATCTTCTTCGGATTTAACTTGAGCTCATTTCAAGCAGAAAAATTGGGCCAGACAATTAGTATTGATGAAAGAATCAATTTCAAAGTTGTCAATCTCCCTGTGTTTAGTGATGATTGTTGTATCGTCCGCAAACACAAAGAGATTGCTCTTTGTGATGTCGTTTACATTAACAAGAAAAAGCAGAGGGCCCAAGATCAACCCTTGCGGAACATCACAGGAGATCTTTGATCAGACAGGACAGTCCTAATTTTGAATTTGGATTCGTATTGAATTTATCTCACTTGGTGTCGGTTATCGAGATAAGATGTTAACCAGCTCAGAGCTTGTCCCTTAACCCCAAGGGCAGAAAGCTTACTGATTAGAAGATCTGTCCTGACACAGTCGAAGGCCTTGCTGAGATCAGCAAAGACTCCCATCACCGACTCCCCAGCCTTGGTCGCATCACAACAGTCATTCATAAAATCGATTAATGCCAATTTGGTTGATCTGGACTGTCTGAAGCCATATTTTCTGCCTCACAAGAGGTTGTTATCCTCCAGGTAGGACAATAGCAGACAGCTTCCTCAATGAATTTAGGCAGATGTGACACCTGACGATAATTACACATCTCATACTTATCCCCCTTTTTAAAAATTGGTTTCACCTTAGCCACCATGCAACCATCCAGAAAGAGGCTAAGTGATACAGACTCATTTAACAGATGCAATAGTGGTAATTGGATTTCTCGTTTGCAAAATTTGAAGACTTGCCTTCAATTCAATTCAAAACTTCTTTATTCCAAATAATGAATGTAAATCTGTTCACATACATGGAATAGAGTAAAAAAATTACCATAATAACATTATAAATACTATATTTGTCACTTAATTGTGAATATAAATTCATTATTAAAAAAAATCCTAATTATGATTAAATTCTTCCAATGAATACAAAGATGATTTCATAAAAAATCTTTTAACAATTTGAGAAATTTATCGCAATTATTTTCTGATTTTATTTGTCTCGGTAAACATTTAAAAAAATTTGTTTCCTACAAAAGTGGTTTTTTATTAAAAAATTCAAGGTTGTGCTTTTCAACAAAGCAATGTGATCGGGTGTTATAAGTGTGAGTAGAATTTCCAATGACAATTTTGTTATTTAAAAATGTATATTTAATGATTTCATAAATTACCAAGCTAAAAACTGTTCATATGTTTAGTTCTGAAAAATATTTTTTAACAGAGTTAGTTTGTTTTAAATTTAATATTATTCTAAGTGCCCTTTTTTGTTGTATTAAAATTCTACCCAAGTTTTTCTTAGTTGTGTTCCCATATAGGCCCTATACTTATACTATAAGCTATGTACGAATGAACTAGCGCAAAGTAAATAGTTTTTAATGTATCTAAATAACAAGTTTTTTTTTTCATTTTTCTTAGAGCAAAAATGCCACCAGAAGTATTCTTTAGTACATGATCCACATGTCTATCCCAGGCTAAATTTTCATCAATAATTAATCCCAAAAATGTTATCTCCTGAACTTGATCAGTTAAATCATTCTCAACAAATTTCGTCGGACTTGGTTTATTTTTTATTCTTTTTGTGGAAAAAGCAACAAAGTTGGATTTATTTGAATTCAAAAGCAGGTTTTTACTGTCTAAATATTCTTTAATCTGGGATAAAGCAATATAAGATGTTACCTCGACACTATATCCTCAGAATTTCCAGCGATGTTTAAGTTTGTGTCATCAGCATAAAGACATATGTTCTTATTTATACCTGCAACTAATCCGGGTAGACCTTTTAAATGGCAGAGGAACAGTAGGGGACCCAGGATTGATCCCTGTGGGACTCCGTATTTCATTGACAGTATCTGTGATTTAAAAGTTTCTTTATAGGTAATATTTTTGAGTTCCATGAATTGATCAATTTCAACAAACTGTTTTCTGTCCTTAAGATATGATTTGAACCATGCCAATTCCGTATTTTTTATTCCTAAAGAAAAAAGTGAATCAATTAATTTATTGTGTTCAACACTGCCAAAGGCTCTAGATAGATCTAGAAATATGCCAATAACTTTGTCTCTTTTGTATATGGAGACAAAGTTTATATCATTGATATTTTATCTAACCCTGAGGATGTTTTGGGTGAAATCTTAGCAAAAATCTTTTCTAATTCCTTTAATTCAATTTGTCTAAAATCGTTTAATTCTAAGCTCAGTTCGAGGCAAGGAAGGCTGTACGATGGACTCAAACCCACTCATTTCAATTTCTTCTATTTTGACTGGAACATTTATATAAAACAAATCATTTAATATTTCACTTGCTTTAATTGGATTCTTAATGAACCTATTGCCATGGTTTAAGGTCAAATTGTTGTGAGTTTTAGATTTGCCTCTCCACTCATCTATTATCTTCCAGGTTTCTTTCAACTAATAAAGAACAATTCTTAAAACAATGTTGTAACTAAATCCCCCTGATGCAACAGACCTGAACACTCAGTGAATTTCAAATGTTTAAAAACTTATTTCAATCCAATTTTTGTAAGCTCTATTAGAATATCTTGGGGAATGAGTATGCAGGTTTGCTGAATTATTTTAAAGCTTTTTATAATAAACATCAACTACCATCAAACCACATAGTGAGCCATTGTTTTGAAATGTGTTTTAGAAATTTCTCGAAGGAAATCAAGGTAACGTAGAGAAGGAACATAGAATTATGAGATGAATCTAGGTGGTTGGGTACCGTAGTTCAGTTATAGTTTAGTTAGTTATGGTTTAATTATTACTGCTTTTAATTAATCAAAGTTATATTCATACGAGAATAATTCAAATTTAACTAAGTAAAAACTTACTTTATAAACGTTTCATCCTATATATTAGTATCAGCGCATTTTCATTAATAAGTTTCAATGTATTAGGATGATTTCAGTAATAGGTATTTTTTCTATACTTTGAATCAGCATTTAAGTTAGTAAATATAATTTCTGACATATAATTTTTGCACTGTTATGATCTTTAAGGTTGTTAGAGCAAAATATTAAAGTATAAGAATCCCATGACATACTAATGGCAAATTATGTAACCCTCCTATGGAAATTACACCAGGATTTTAGGCATGGCATATCAATCATCTACTTTTTTACCCCTGAGTGGTTTCATTGTTGCCTCTCCTTTTTTAGACAGCGTAGTCCACCCATTCACATTATCCCTAGTAGCCTCATTGAAATCTAGGAAAATTCTAAGAACGATTCCCGTCCCTCGCACATGGTGAATGAGGATTTAAAATGCTACATGGCCCATGAATCAAGTAATCCTTCACCTTGTCGTAAAGCAATGGGTACCTGACTGGCCGGCAGGGAGGTAGACATGGACAATATGATCAATTTCATCAGCATCATGAATTCTGTCTTCCTCATCAGAGTCAACAATATATATGCAATCCTCTTTTCTGGAATTGAATTGTTTAAATGAATGCTAATGCTATCCCAAAAATGTCCTCTTTCACAATACTTGATGTCACCTCTTTTAATTTGCCCAAAATCAAATCAGGTTTTTTTAGAATTAGGCTAAACCAAATTTGTAGGTAGCCGGATCGATCCCGAGAAAAGTTAGTAGCTTTTTGAAGGGTTGTTTCTGGAGCCAGCTGCCATTGGTTGTTGGGCTATTAATTAACAATCCTGTCTAAGGAACGTGCCAACCTTAGTCAGTAACAAGGCTACAAGATCGCGCCACTATCATCACGATCATCACACTCATCCTTCACTCATATTCAGGGTAACGTCCTCCATGAGGTACCTGTCTTAATAAAGTGATTAAAGTGATTAAAGGTCTAAGATGAGGTAACTCTCGAGGCTCCAGGTTTTGAAAAATCTCTACCCATGTTGGATTACATTTCATTGTGTAATAAACAAAGAGGGTTTACCGAACTTCCATACAACAGCCTGGATATTGCATCTGGATTGTGTTGATTCATATTACATGGTGGCCCTGAGGATGGAAGAATGATTTGTCTTCCAAGACCGCTTGTATTCTTGTCACCGCTTTAGTCTTAAAATGTCCTTCTCTGTAGGAACACATTGTCACTTTGTTTATCCAAGGGCTCAGCCTCCACAGAAACCCTGAGAGCTCTCTTATATTGTGTGAGTAGTTTGATGAAATCCTTACAAAGGTTATGTTTAGGCCTATTTAAGTTGATCGATCGCCTTAACTACGAAATTTTAATTTTTAGATTATTATTTACGAACACTTCACTATGAACTTCAAGCAAACTGTATACTCAATCAAGTTCACCAAGATGTATTTGTCATACAAAAATTATTTGTTGATATAAGTATTTCTGGCAGCATAAAAGAAAACAAATATTTATTTGGAAATCGACTTCAAAATTGTTTATACAACACCCATGCTTTCAAATGGGTTATTTTTTGAATTTGTAATGAAGAATTAAAATATATTTTGGAAAAAACAATCAGTTTAATGGGTAGGCCTATTATATTATATTTGTAAGCATTTCTTGTGACTAAATACACCTCTTATGTATCTTAACCTGAACTAAAAGCGCTCTGATTCTACTCATAAATGAATGTTTGGATCTTTTCCGTTATACGTATACCACCATTCCAAATTTACTCTTCAAGCTTGACTTTTTACCGAGCACCATAAACTAGGTCAAATAATTGTTATTATTCGTTTTAAAGTGGAAATTCCTTGTAAGAATATTTTACCCGCGGTTTCGTTTTCTTATCTACCATTATCTCTGTCTATTTTGATTTGGATTTTTGCGGACATTTGCCATCACTGATTAGTAAAAAACGAGTTTCACTGGTTTACTAATCAGTGATGGCAAATGTCCGCAAAAATCCAAATCAAAATATAAAATCACCATCACCAACAAAGAAATTCAAACAAAGAATCTCTGTCTAGAACGAGAAGCCAGCGTCTGCCCGTCTAGCGGTCCCACCTCCAGTTTCTTAGGTTAAGTTAGGTAAGGTTATGTTACCTAACCTAACCTAACCTAACCTAACCTATCCTAACCAAACTTATCAAAATCAAGCTTGCAAAACAAACCCGAAACAGTGGTATACGTATAACGGAAAAGATCCGAATGTTTAAAGTCAGCTTAAGATGGTGCAATCGAAACATTTTTATGGGACTTTTTCTTTTTTTATGTTAATTATAATAAGATAGTGCCGAGATATGAAAACTAAATTTTTGGATGTAGAATTTGCGAGCAACAAACGTCTAAAGTGCAAAAATAGAACGAAAACTCCTGTTTTTCTTGCATCATTCACGGGGACACAATTTAACCCACAGATCCTATATATGGTAATTATTTATGATTAATTATTTATTATTATTTATGATATCTTAAACTTAACATCAAGGAAATTTAAAAATAAATAAAAAATTCTCATTCTCTTTCATACTTAAAAAATATGTCATTTGTAGGCTATAGCTAGAAACAACCTTTATAATTTGATTAGGCATCCCACATTCAACAAAAGAATGCTACTGAAACATTCATGCATCCTAATCACATGCACTGCTTTTTGTACAGCTACAGGAATCGAAAGAAAGATTCCCCTGGAATAACCCGTAGGTCCTAAGCCTCCTATAGATTAATACAGTGGAAGCAAAAGGAAAAAGGCATAGGAATATGGAATAGGTTTGGCCAAGCTTAGACTGGGTGGGCAAGTCTATACCATTATCCAACAGATGCTCAAGGGATAGGTGGCCCTGATGATATTGGTCCTCATTTTGGTCGCCAGTACACCCCCGCCCATCCTGCCGTCAAGCCCAGCCTCTCTTAATGGGGAACTGAATGTGTTCACTAAAAGACAGCTACAACACTGCCTCCAATTGTGACAACTTCTGGTTCTGCACCCAGTATTGGTACATTAACTAGCAAAATCCAGTTAGGATCCCACTGAGGGTATACAATTTTTTTCCAACTAATAAATAACCAAGGAACTCTCTTAAATATCAGAATAAACTCATTTATTAAAATTAGTAATAAAAACTAGAAAAAATCATTAACAAACATTTTAACATGTTTTATATAATAACAAAAAGAATGGTAAATACATCACAACCCTCAAACATGAAAAAAGATTTTTTAAGGAATAGTATTAACAATTATTGAATATTTTTTGTGCAGTTAGCGTTGGTAGTTGGTAGACTCATTTCCCTGCCTTCTAATCTCTCTCATTACCATTAATAAATCTCATCATTATTTTAGTCATTTTGAGGTAGGGCAGTCTCTAGATCATGTCTTGGCTGTCAAATCTCTCAGTCATATAGCAGGCATAAGAAAAAACCATGGTAATAGGCAAGTCTCTGCGGCAAGTATGGCTGGTAAGTTTTAGCCACCAAAACTCACAATTGTATGACGTTGCTAAATCTCTTGGTTAAGTCATAAAACACTATCTTAATTCCATCATGACTAAATAAACTTTCATTGTGTTGCAAGGCATATGTAAGATCTAACACAGTTTGAAATTTTCATGGTTTATCTCGACAATACAAATATATATCGGTTGTATTGTGGCCGGCAATCCTTGGTCGAATCACGGGAAACAAATCTCATGGTTGTTTTGCAGTCATCAAATCCCAGCGTTTCATTAGACCATGCAATGTCTCGATATTACTGATATCACGTAAATACAAAGTCTATTGTATCGTTGTTGGCAATCTTGGTAGTGTCCCAGTTGTTAAATGTTGGTTGTATTGTGTTTGAAAGTCTTGCAGTCATTTTGCGGCCGTAAAGTCTTAAATCGTCTCTTACAAACCCAATCCCAAACACATTTTTAAATTTTGCTCGAAATAAATTAAGCTATAGCATGTAAGTGGCTAAAAAATAATGCCTCCCCTAATCGAAATACCTGTCCCAATGGTTAGGACCCCATCTTTATTTTGCTTATGAACACCGACCTGGGTATTTATCCCCCCGAAACACTGACCCTGGGTCCTGGGTACGCCATAGTCAAGCTTTGACTATTAGCAGTTTCTGTTTAGTAGGTGTTTTTTAAGCTACCATTATCTTGAAACGATTGTGCCACTCTCATCTAGAATCTGAAAAGTTTAGAGTAAAAATGTGTTTAGTTAAAATGTTTTTGTTAGTTTTGTCGATCGATGTACACATAATTTTTCATTACTTATTTAATGACAGTTTGCCTTATGATTTTAAAATATTCGGGAGAATAAACCAATAACTGCTCAGTGAACTAAAGATCGCCTCCTGATCGAAATTCAACCCGAAACTTAATCGTAATTTAGTTTTGGGTTGAATTCAGATTGTTTTTACACTTTGCTGCAATAAAAGTTGACTAGATCGTTTTACATTTCACTTCATATTCTAATATCAACATGGCAACCCAAAAGACCATGTTGTTTTTTTTTTAATTAGGCTATTTTACATTTATTTTTATATGTTTTTCAACTACTATGTTAAATTGTGCACCTCAGCAGAAAAGTACATTTCTATTGGTGTGTTGATTTTTTTTTTTCAATGGTTCATAAAAAAGGGAAAAAATATCACAAAAATCGTGCTTGGCTATTAATATATGGAAGCTTTAAAACCAAGTCACACTTGAGGGCTTTTCATTTAAAACTAATACTGCTTCTTAAACGGCTAATGAAATTCAATAAACCAACTTCAGATAGATTGTAAGTTTTGAAGAACATTTTCTTTTATAATTTCTGGTGTATGCAGTATGGTTTGATAAATTTTGTACAATTTCTCACCTAACTTTTATCAATGTCATGTTTTGTAACTTATAATAGTTCAAACATCATATACCTCAGATAATTAACTGTAAACTGTATAAATACTTTTAGATTAGTAAAAGAATTGCCTAAAGATTACTAATAAAATAATGACTTATCATAAAAATAAATAAATATAAAGCGGAGCTTTCCTTTTAAAACTCTGTGAAGTAGAGAAATTAAAGTTACTCACATTAGTTTTTATTCTTCTTCAAGCATAACTCCAGGGCCTTAAGTCTCATCTAGACCTAAGGCCTATTACACGATAAATCACAAACCAGTAATATTGTAAATCATAGGCTTCCAGTAATATTGTAACATTGTAGAGTTAATAGGATTTGCTAATTTATTAGCTTGTAATTGATGATTTATCGTGCAATAGGTCCTAGAAAATTAATTTTTAGCTAGAGTATTGAAAAAATAAAAGAATCTTTAAAGTTTAAACTTGTTTCTATGGTTATTTTCTTCCTGATGTTTCTATGGTAATTTTTTTTACCAAACTAAGAGGTTGAGTCCTTATATATCAGGCTGGAATTCACTTGTGAACTACTTGTAAAAATGTACACCCTGGAAAACAAGTGATACATTAATTGATTACTTGCTGTCACATTAATACTTAAATCACCTCCTCCTAAGACACTTGCAAATATTTTCAACCAGTATAGTAAAATCGGTGTTCTTTGTTAGTGTATTTCTTTAAAAATCTTTCTTTTAATTCTGGCTTTGACAAAACTTGACATAGAATCTAGAATACATTTCAAAATGGAAATAGAACTTTCTCACTTAAGTGTAGTTTAACCTTAATTTACATGGGCGGTGATGGCTTGAGAGGTATATGGGGAAGTTAGCAGTTGAGAAAGTTTTTTGCATCACTCACCCACTTTTTAACCAAACTGATTACACTGGGTGAGTTGAGCAAGTGAACAGCAACTGGTTTTCTAACTCGCCTGCTGACTTGACGCTTGTTAATCAAGCTGTAGTATCCAAAGCCAATGCTAAAACTTAATCTAAATCATATTCCCGTAAGTTTATCTTTTACATATTTTTTAAAGAAAGCTTGACCTTTGTCTGTAATTTTGGAAAGCCACAATAATGTGGCCTTGTACTGTTAATATCTATAAAATATCTCGGCTAATCCCCTTGGCCCAACAGTGTCACCTTCAGCATTGTGGGCACTTAAGCATTGGTAATTTCAGCCCTGTGCGGTGTTATGCCTATGAAATTTTCGATCAGGTCTGACCAGAAACAGATAAGGTCTGATCAGGTCCAATCAGAAATGATCAAGTGTAGTCAGTATGATAAGACCTTATCAGATCTGATTGTAGGGATCCTGAATCAAATCAGGGCTGATCCACACCTGTTTATGATGTTTATTTAAACATCATAATCAGGTGTGATCCAAACCTGTGAATCTGATCAGGACTGATTCCAACAACGATAAGGTCTGGTTAGTTTTTTCCTGATTCCTGATCCAAACCTGTGAATCTGATCAGGACTGATTCCAACAACGATAAGGTCTGGTTAGTTTTTTCCTGATTCTCAAAGAGGTCTGTTAGAACAGAATATGAACGGAGCTGGTTAGATCATGTGTTGTATTAGGCCAATAGATTTGCCAAATTTGGTAAAATATTATATTTAATTTTTAATTGGTCATTAATTAATTTTGTTTAAAAATTGGCACATAATTTATTTATTACAAAATTGCCCAGGCTTATATAGTTCTGGTCAGCCATAATGGTGGGTGGCAAAAAATGAGAACTGTCTAAATTATCTGCTCATGACTTATGAATCGTCTAACTCATGACTTTGTCGAACTGTCTAAACGTTGTTTATCTTTTAAGGCCTATTTACATTACAGACTTTGTCTACCACACGTGTACCAAAAAGTTGTCTTGCACAATACAAAACGTGATATTGAGAAGGTCAATATCAACATCAAGACAGGTTAGACTGTCTTGACCTCAAAAGAAAGGAAAACCACTCTCAACTTGTTTTTGAGCCCTGGACCTCCAAGATGATCCACCCTCCAACATCCAAGACCCTCCCAGACAAGACCACCATGATGTGGATTTTACTGGCAAGGACAGCTCACCCTCTAAACCAATAGACTTCACAGGAGTCTGTCAGGTCAAGCCATGCCCATGTCAGTTGCACAAGCAAGGATGCACTGATCCCTCAGATCTGGCTGGGTCTCCAAGGTCAAAGGAACCAGACAAATAATAGTTCACTGACAGAGGAAACTAATCAATTTAAACATCAAACCTCGTAAACGTGCATCATATTCTAATTTGTTATATATTTTGTTGGCATTCCTTAGAGCAGTTTAAATTCAATTTTGCAACCCTGAAAACCCTGTGCAACTCCCGTAGTACTTGAAAAACTACCAAATTAGGTATGTTTTTAATTTTTTTGTATAAACAATCACCCTTAAGGTAGCAATATTACCTGACCTAAACCATTTATGGAGTTAAAGTAGACAAAAATTGCTTCAATTTTATACCAATTTGAGTTCTCAAAGATAAGTGGTTGTGGAAATAGATATACCAAGTAAAAGATTGGCAATTTTCATGCAAACTGCTTAAAAATAACTTGTACTATATTTAAATGTGTTGCCCCTCACACCTCCTTAGTGTTTCAGTTACACACACACGAACTAAAATAATTTTTAAAAATAGACTAAAAAATAGGTTTACTAAATAGGCGGTATTCTGGTTCTGCACATGCGAGTGGTGCCGTTTGCAGCTGAACTCAAAATTAAGTACCATTCCTTACAGTACAAGTCCTCATCAAACTGGCGCAAGTAGTATTAGGTCCATTAATTGAGAGCTGACTGCTCTGTTTCTCTATGAAATCAGAATGAACCGATCCCGCACATGTGTTGGACGGGCGCCTGAGCCATGGCCTCATCTTGCATGTGTGGTTGTTCTGGAACACCAGACTGGCTAATACACAATGACATCTTATTTTTTCTTTCCCATCATTATTTTTATTGTCAAAGTCGGAAAAAAGTTCTTGTATCAAAAGTCAGAAAGCCATCTCGGGCCTCACAAGTTCCCTTAGAAGTCCCTCACAAAGTTCATATTATGCAGGATGTTAAGAGAATTCATATTGGATCTTTTAAGGCCCAATATTCTTTTCTCTTGCTGTTGTGTGAGCTGCAACAATAGCATCCTCCAAACAGCCTCTTCGGACTATGACATTGACTGTGTACATTTGTTAACATGCATCTCTTCTTCACAAAATGTTATCGCTTGGTAATGCAAGGTATGACCTCCCAATCCGGGTGTCAAAAAGATTGCCGTTCTGGCAGCCTCTGGACTTTGCTTGCATCGGACATTAATATCAGCGAGGCACCTACACACAAGATTTTACCCCCTATTCGTATTTTGAGGACCCTCTAATCCATACTAATAAGATTTTTTACACGGTAAAAATAGTTGATTGCTACAACAATGACTTTTAAGTGACTGCTTGTGTGTAGTTCAGGTTAAGCCTCTCTTTTCATACAGACCTTAAAAAGAAAAATCTTTTCATGCCCTTCTAATCTCAAATTAACCTTGAAATACCACTTTTTGGTAACGATATACATCAAAATAGATTATTGGGAGGAGTATTCGGAGCAGTCCTTCTCCCAATACTTTAAGAGAACATTTCTACATTTGAAGAATTATTTTAGATTGAAGTTAAATTATTTCTATTTGGTAACAATGTCTTTTTTATTAAGAACTTACATTCAACATTTATTTTATAATTTTACAAATGGTTTTCTCGCTGCCCCTCACATTTGTTCAAGATGTGATATTTTTTTGCATTTTTGTAGCTTATTAAAACTTATTTTATTTGTACTTAGATTTAGCATATTCATTGATACTGGTGATACGTAGAATTTAGTGTTCCATGGTGCTCGTGTGTGGTGCTTGTTACTTAAAAATGTTTTAAGATTTCCTCTTAAAACAATATAGTTTATCTAAAATGTTTTTCAGTAGGTGAGAATGAGTGATGATTCGGATAACACAAAAAAATCTGAAAAAAGATGCAAAAGACCACTAAAAGCTGCAAGTTCTTCGGACAGCTCTGATAGTGGTAGCCCATTAGCCGTCACCAAGCGCTCTCGGAAACAGCTTGTAAGTTTTACGTAATCAAGCTGGTAAATCGTAACCAGGTAATGGTATTTATTTAATAGTTATTTTAACCAGCCCAAGGTGTTGTTGTCCTATCAAAAACGGTAACCATGCAATTAATTATAATCTTAAGCTTATTTCAAACATTTTAATTTTTCCCTGTTTTCTTAATTTTCAAATAACGTTAAATATGAATAGTGTAATTTGTTGATAGTTAAAGTTATATTTAGTTAAATTCTGTTTTTATATTATTTAGTAAAGCAGTTTGTCATGTTACTTCTCTTGCGACTGGGTACAATTCTGAAAATCCAGGTACATGTGTGGGTATAATCAGTGCTTGATTGCGGCGGAACGGCGTTCCGGGACCTCTTTCTGCTGCAACAGTTGATCTTGTAAATCTTAATCGGTCGGAGTATTTTTAGTAAGAAACGATCGCGTGCAATCGGACGGATAATTTTGCCGTAAAATGCATCATGTACAATCGGCCGGAGGATTTCGCCACGAGAGAGGATCGTGTGTAATCGGGGAGTAGTTGTCGTATAAGAGACAATCGTATGTAATCGGCTGAAGAATTTGCCGCCAATGACGATCGCGTATGAACGGCCGGAGAATTTTGACGCTAAAGACGATCGCATAAGATCGGTCGGAGAATTTGCCGCATAAGACGATCGCGTATGAACGGCTGGAGAATTTTGACGCTAAAGACGATCGCGTAAGATCGGCCGGAGAATTTGCCGCAAAAGACGATCGCGTATAATCGGCCGGAATATTTTTCGGAAGAGACGATATCGCGTGTACTCGACCGATCTTTTACTGAAATTACGCGCGGAGTTTCGGCCTGAAATTAGCGCACTTTTGTGCAGTCTTGAGCTAAGCCAAATGTTGAAAACTTTAAAAAGACGCGGTACTTGCACAAGGCATCATAAAAAATCTAGAATTTCTTTAGACTATTTATTTTTTGGTAAAATAATACTTTGTTAGTTTTAAATTTACCTATTCAAAAATTTGAGTTATTTAAAATGTGGCTTTTTAAATCAACCTAATTATTCACATAGACAAATAATACCTTGTTGAAGGGAAGAATGATAAGGGGGGGGGTTATGACAAACTGGCAATTACAGTTCTGGTACCTCAATTTTTACAAATCAAGCACTGGGTATAATCATCCAGAGCTCTCTTTAGGAAATGATAAGATGTGCTGGTTGAATGTCTTAAGTAAAGGTTTTTTTTTACCGTTACCTCTTGAAGCTTATCATGCAACCATACTGTTGAAACAACTTTTCAGTAAATTATAAAATTGTTGCCTGGACTAAATGATAGTTGGCATGGGGCTACTGGAAGGATCTGATTTGTCAACTATACACACGTCAACTATACACATGTCAACATTAGTTGAAGTCATTAAGTGTCTGATATATTTGGTAGCAAACGTGTTAATCTCTTAATGTTGGTGATCAATGTGAGTAACCAGTGAGTTCTTCAGTTAAAATCAAACGTCTAAAAAGTTTTTTATGAATATTTGTTTTATCAAAATAAAGGATATAGTTGAAGAACTTAACAGTTAAAATAGCTAAAGGTTGGTGATTGTTTTTTCCTTATTATATAGTTTTGAAAACAGCCTCCACGAGATAAATTATTACAACTTTTAATTGATTATATCCTCAATTATCTAAGCTTTGAAACATATATTTAACCAATGGGAACACAAATATCTAATGTACGGTAAAGGTCAAAATAGATGGTGTATAATTTGTGTCTGTTTAAAAAAATCTTCAATTTGGTATTTCCTTATACAGTTTCTTAGTGTTGCCTCGCCTATGTTTTTGTCATAAAAAATATATTTTATCTCGACCTTTTTGGTTTGTTCGTTTTAAAGACGCCAATAAATAAGATACAAAGATGCTTTGTTGATCACAAGATTAAAAATATGAAGAAAACTATCAAGATGAGAAGATGCAGGGCAAAATATATTTTTAGATATGCCCTTATGACAAATAGTCCTATTAGGACAATCTACATTTAGAAAAACTCCCTCAAGATGAAGTACGATTTTAGCAACATTAAATTGTATCTGTACACAGTGTGAGCAATTTAACCCCCCACCATTAGCATCTCAGAACTATTAGGTTCAGAGAAAACATAAATTGATTTTATCTATTTTTGTTCAAAATAATGAATTGCATTTTTATTTTTGTATATCTTTTGATCTTGTGTTTTATGCTGTTTTTGGATTTGGATAAATTTATTGATATGAATATTTTTGTATGATTTAATAAAGTTGCTTCTTAAGTTTGTTCAACTTTATACACTTACCTTTTGGGTTGTTTGATTCTGCTTGGATAATACTCAGTTTGTGGTTGTTGTAAAAAAGATATAAGAAAGGTTTCAACCTTTCTCTTGTGTACAAACTATCAATCTACTCATCTCTTTTCTAAGTTCTATGATTTATTTCATTGGTCCATAATAAATCAATAAATTTGAAAAAAACGTTGTACCTTATAAAATAACAGTAGAGTTTGAACAATTTACATACTAATGGAAAGAGAGAATTTTAAAGTTTTTTTTTATCATAGTTGTGTAAACGCTTTCTAGAGTGCTCAAAGAAATCGGCTGCCTTTGTTATGAGAGCGCTTGCTGCCATTTATGTAATTATAGTAAAAAATAACTTTGGAATTTTCTCTTTCCATAACCATATAAATTTTTCAAATTCGACTGTTACTAAGTTGATGCTTTATGAGATACTAAGCAATTAATGGGTCGATCTTTTATAAATTTGGTGTGTTATATCTTGAGCTATGGGAGCTTTTTATGTCTAAAGCAGTTGGAGTGGAGTGAAAGTCATTTGAACACCATATCTGTATATTTATATCTTAATTACAATTTGTAATTACAATTTGTAACTAAACAAAGTTGATGTTTGTTAAAATTAAATTTTATATTATTTATTGTGTCAGATCATTGAGAATAAAAATAATGTCTGACATCTCCAGTAACGGAGTAGGCTGTAGCCCAAGACATAAAGTGCCATGAGTAATAACCCTTCTTTTATATTTTTTGTAATCTTGATGAAATTCACCTAGAGGATTAACCTGAGAAAAAATTAAATATTCAGTGTTGGGAATATTCACATTTTTCCTGTCTCTTTTTTATATGTCAAATGTCATATGTTAAGAATTATTGAATTGTTGTTTATGTGAAAAAGGAATAAAAAGTAACGAACATTTAAAACTTGTCTTTTTTCTAAGTTTAAGAAATTCAGTTTTTCAGTTCCCTTTAACTTCTTAAGCAGTTAAACACATTTTTTATTGTTATTGTCTATATATAAAATCCCATGTATGTCTTTTGTTTGTTCTTTATGCGTTACCAAAGCGTCCATCAGTTCGTCATGAAACTTTGGAAGTTGTTCTGTATAAGCCTGGTAAGGTTGTTTACCCCTCTGCTTCTTAAATTCCTCCGGGTTCCGTCCCTTAGGCTTCCAAAGTTTCTATGTTTAAGAATGTAAATAAAACAATGCAGTTTAATTTATATATAGATGCAGATAATTTACTACAGATCAAAGCACAAATTCCATCACTATCACTATTCTTGGATTTTCTTAACGAGTCCATGCGCAGAAAATTTCCGCACATGAAGGGGAGGTAAAACCCCTCCCATCATTCCTCTTTCCCCTTCAAACTAAGGAACGGATTAGAGGAACTATTCCTTTTTCGTATGCAACTGCTATTTAGGAACATGTCTTTAATGTTAACTGTTCATTTACAGGTTGCAGTTGCAACTGTTTCTTTTCACTATTATTCAAAAAACAGCTGTGAAGAATTTTTTGAGTTTCTTACTTAGATCAGAGGAAGGGTAGGAAATTACGAGTACTGAAAGGCTTTTACTGTTGTGCATACTACATGAAATAGCACATTTTAAGGGCGTATTTTTTTCATGTTAACCACTTTTTTAACGTTTAGCTTGACAATCGTAGTGTGCGCATGGTACATTTTTCCATCTCTGTAGTGGTGAGGAACAAAAATCTAAAGATTGCTCACAATTGAACTTGGCACTGTGCGTTTACCAGGCCTAGAAAACATTCACAATGAACATGTTAAAATTGAACTGTGCGTGACTGTCTGGTGTAGGCTTATTAATGAACAAATTAGGTAAAGCGAAAAAGAACCAGTTATTAGATTCTCATACGTAAAATATCAGAAGTTAGGATGTACTAAAAACATACATAATTACGATACCAGATGTAGAGCCTATTTGGTTGTTAAACACCGATTAATACTTTTTAAACCTCTTTTGATTGATTAAACAAATAGTCAGCATGGATCGACGATAGTGACCTTCCACCATTTTTGACATTCACTCCTGCTCGTAATAGATCGCATTCACATTCGTCAGCACTCGATCTAGTAGTCCTAAAGCCCTAAACATAAACTAGAGCTTGCATCACGTATCAGAAAATCCCGCACCGTCTTGCATATCAACGTTAATTTATCCGCTTAACACTGATGCCTTCTTTTATGTTTATTGGTTCGCGAGTTTGAATCGTAATGGGTGCAGTGGCACTTTACGTCGGCCATAGATATTTATTTTCTTGCCGATAGCCTTAATTTTAAGAGCTATCAACAGCTGTTTTATTTATAAAAAAACCATTTTATTCTTCTCCTGACGATATGAAAACAAACATTTGTTACTAATAAAAGTTACAAAGTATTAGGTTTAGGGAATATCGTTTCAAAGTGACATGCAACAGATGTCACAAAACTGTTAAATTAAAAAAAACAACAAAAAAACATTTAATTCAGTAAATTGTGATCGAGCATGTCACCACAAGAGGCTGTGATTGGTTAAAACTTCCTCTCAAAATATTTTCTATCTCTCTCGCACAGTATCTCAAAAAGTGGACCCGTTAAGAAAATCGGTCTATAATTTCTTCTGTCCTTTGAAGAACCAGTGTAACCACTAGTTAGTCAATATAATTGGTATATGACCCTTTGAATTGAATTGAACCAAATTTATTAATGTATTTTTTCTATTAATTTTTATACTTGTATTTTCTAAAAAATAAACAGTATCAGGAAACTGACACATACTTTCTCCCTTCAAGTCATTTAAAACCAGAAAACATATATAGTGAAATAAAACAAATTAACAATGAATTGTTAATACAAATATACAAATATATACCAAATTTTATCAAAATCAGTTATTAAATAATGGAGACATTGGTTTTTAAATGTTTGCCATAAGAATAACATTGGACAACGTACTGCGTTTACCGCCGAACTAAAATATCAATTATCTCCGCAACCAGTTAACGTAAACTAATGATTCAAAATACTAGATTATTTAGTTTTTCAGTCAAATTTAATAGTTGCAAGTATATTTTCTTTAGAGGATACCAATTTTGTGAAATTTGTAAAATATGAATTTTTTAACACTTAAAGCCCCATAACTTCTGAACCTGAATTTTTACGGACATGCGGGTGGTGTCATTTTGTTTGTCATCTTAAGCACCAAAAACCATGAAGTTTTTATTAAAATCGTTAGAGCCGTTTTTGAGAAATTTGGATTTTTGTCACTTTTTATGGGTTTTTATGGGGTACCTTTAAAAATCAAAAATTCAAAAAAATAAAAAATAAACCTGTAGATACCATGGCTTTATACCTATATGCCAAATTTCATGAAAATCGGACCACAGGCGGGCAGGCGGCAGGCGGCAGGCGGCAGGCAGGCAGGCAGACAGACAGACACCGACCACCTTGAAAACCACTTTTTTGGATTCAGGGAGCACTAAAACGAATATATCCACTAACAACTCAAATTAGAAAATTTTTACGAAAACAATACTTTCTCCATATACTATGTATAGGGGGGAGAAAGTAAAGAACTACCTTTAATATTATTTTTAATAGTTAATTTTAATATTTCAAAATTTATCTATTGTATGCATGTCAGAAGATTTAGCTTCATTAATAATAGATGTATCAAACTGCCGTGAATTATTAAAATCCATGTTTTCTGGTTTGAAATCCATTGTTTTCTGTATTGGCGGTCTTTGACTGTATTATAATAATTTGTTTTCTGGTCTGGAGCTGCTCTATGACTGTATAATAAATAATCAAACGAAGATGATGTGGTCCATGTGCAGTTGATATCTTCTGCAGTCCTCAGTGTTAAGCAGTGCACCAAAAAATGATGGTTTTTGTGGACCAAACAACTAAATTTTGGTAAATTATTTAACGAAGCAACAAATGAGCGTCGATATGGATGCTTACCTTGACTTAAATACTGTTGATGACCGGACGTTAAAAAGTTTTTTAAATTTGCCGCCTTTTAGAGAAGCATACGTTGTACACGTGTAAATCCGGCCCTGCTTATCAGCCCGTTTTAGAGTTGTTATTTGTTTGAAAATCAAACTGTTAAGCTATTTTATCGCATGTAAGAGTAAAAAAATAATGTATTCCTTATTCAACATCGTACTTTCTTTATTTCAATATAGGCCAGTCATTCTACAAAAATTAACATGGGGAACCTCAAAAAACTGTAAGAAAACGTTTTTTGATGGAATTCTACTTAAAAAAAAATATGAATTTTAACATATCCAAAGTTTACCAAAATCGGACCATGGGAACCTCACTAAAATCACGTTTCAAAATGGCGGCTTTTCCCACCATACAAATATTTTTGAAAAAAGACATTCAACTGCATTTTGTATCAATGTTTTTCAAGATGTTGACTTTGGATCGCCGTCAATCATTGTTGGGTGATTGGTTCTAATTTTTGACAGAGTTTACATTTTCGGCCGCTATCTTGGATCCGCCATATTGGATAGGTATAAATATGTTTTTTCAAATGTAATAATGGTGTTTTGACACATCATTATGAACTAGATTTTTACCCTGAACACAATACTGAAATCCGTTTTTGAAAATATGCATTCGTTAAAAAGATATGCTCAAATAAAAATTCATTCCTATACATTTCTTATGGACGTTTAATTTTTTTAAAGATTTTTAAAGAATTATCTCTTATATCTCCAGTTCTAATTAAGGTACGTAGTTCTTTTTGGTCTTAAAATACTCAGCCATTTAACGGCTTTTATATGAGCTATTGATCATTAAAATCGGACGACTGCTGGACGAGCTATAAGGCTAAAATCGACACGAAAATCCATTTTTTAGAAATTTGTTTTTGTCAAAGATGATATAAAAGAATATAACTCATCCTATTTTTGTCAGATTTCAATTATCAATATGTCAAATGAAAGCTAATTGATCAGTGGGTGTTTCAAAACCAATCCCACTTGCAGGCCATGTTTGGGACTTGAGATACAAATCTTTAAATAATTATGAAATTTTGAAAAAATTGATTTTTATGTTGGTTTGAGGTCTATATCTCACCTCAAACTCAACCGATTTAAATGATTAAGAGCTTAAATGAAAGCCAATAATGTACTGAGTTAATTAAAACATAAAACTGTTTTGAAAATCTGTTAGTTTTCTATGTCCAGGGCCGGATTTAGGCATGGGCCACATGGGCCCGGGCCCAGTGCGGCAAATTTCTAGGGGCGGCAAATTTTGAAGGCCAGTTAAAAATTTGATAAAATAATGTAGAACGTTTTATGTATTGTTTTTTGTTTTCCCTCAGATTTATGAACTGATATTAATTATAAAAAGTCCGGAGACAATTTTGTTAGTACATTAGATAATTTTTCATTCCAGACTACACTATTACTTTGCTCAATGCCACAGTGCATCTCTGCGCGGAAGGGCGGCGTGTACCGTACTCAAGGCGAGTGGGGTGCGAAAGCTTTTTTTTTTTGGCCTAGGCGTTGGCGCGGAGTCATTATTCGGGGCAATGGTGGAATTGAATCATAAGAAGGAGGGGACAGGGAGGGCAATATGTTTGTTATTTGCAAAAAAATTGCGATATGGCCGAGAGTTTTACCGACACTTTTACAGCTGAAAGGTTTAACGCGGTTGCGATACAGTACCACCAAGAGATTTAACAAGTACGTCCACTGGTCCACTATGATACAACCGAGATTACCAGCTACGATACAACCGTTAGATTTTTTGCCGCGAAACGACCATAGGAATTTCGCCGATCGCTAAAAATTAATTCTAAAGATTTGTTTTGACTTGTGATTCAACCAACATTCGTCAGCTGCAGTAATCGAGGTATTTGTCTCTAAATGTGATCGAGATTTTTCACGTGCATCACAACTAACCTGGTTTGACGACCGCTACAGAACCGACCGATTTAACGGCCTCTATACGACTTAGAGCGTTTTAAAACAACCCATGTTCGCAGGCAACGATACAGCCTAAACATGAGCTGGAGCTGTTATTACCTTAATATGACCGGGAAATCAGCCAGTCGCTGCAAATCCAAAGCAGATTGTTTACCAGATTCCACATTTATTTTTTTCGACTTTTTTCTTACACCTTCCGACTATTAAAAAAAAAAATCACGATAAGTGAAATCAGTCATGATGCCTCCTTTAAAAGAGCGACAGATTGTCGGCCACGACATGGCCAATCTATGCGAGGGCCGCGAAAAGATCGAGGAGCGACAGAATTAGAATTGTCGGCCGCAATGCGACCAAGAAATCTGCCGGTGGCGATACAAACAGGCAATTTTCCGGCCGCAAAACTGCCAAGAGATTTGCCGGCCGCGATGATTCCAACGATGAAAATGGCTATATTTCGTTTCGTTGTAATTCAAGTATCGTAATTCCCGACCAAATGTTTAAATTCATTATTTTTTCCCCAACTTTTAGCGAAGTTTTCATACAGGAAAGAAGCTAACCGAGAGAATTTCGACGAAACGGCCGAGATAAAAAGAAGGCGATAATTAAGCTTTGGTAGCTCCGATCTGGCCGAGAGATGATCGCGGCGAAACAATAGAGAGAATTTCAGACCGCGGCAATGCGACTGAGATTTTTTGGCTACAAACTAAATACATTTTTCAGTCTTGTGGTCAATTAATTTATTCTGTGAGGCCTTTTGCCAGCTGGCATCAGCAGACATATACATGCACAATAATAAATATTATTGTTTTTTTAATGTTAACAAAATTCAGGTTTAGCTAATAAATTATAATCCCAAATTATGGGGCGGAACAAGTACCCCCCCGGAATTACGCCTATGATTAGGACTGGAAAATTGTCACGTTTGTGAGAAGGGGCGGCAAAATGCTTTGGGCCCATGGGCGGCAAAATCGTAAATCCGGCCCTGTCTATGTCATTAACTACATACAATTAACAAAAGTGAACAGATTTTATGGTAAATGAAGGTTCATAACTCAAATTAAGTAAGTCCGATTTTAATGAGCCATAGCTCATATGAAAGCCCAGAATCTTCTGAGTAATTTGAGGGGAGAACGAGCTGTTTAATCCTTTTTGGACCTGGGCTATGAAACTGACAAAAAAAAATTTCTAAAAAATGGATTTTCGTGTCGATTTTAGCCTTACAGCTCGTCTAGCAATTGTCTGATTTTAACGATCAATAGCTCATATTAAAGCCGTTAAAAGACTGAGTATTTCAAGACCAAAACGAACTATATAGCTTAATTAGAAGTGGAGATATAAGAGCTAATTCTTAAAAAATATTTAAAACAATTAAACGTCCATAAGAATTGTATAGGGATGAATTTTTATTCGAGCATATCTTTTTAAAGAATGCATATTTTCAAAAACTGATTTCAGCATTGTGTTCAGGGTAAAAATCTAGTCCATAATGATGTGTCACAACACCATCATTCCATTTGAAAAAAAATATTTATATCCAATATGGCGGAGCCAAGATGGCGGCCGAAAATGTAAACTCTGTCAAAATTTAGAACCAACCACCCAATGATGATTGGGGCGGTTCAAAGTCAATATCTCGAAAAACATTGATACAAAATGCAGTTGAATGTCTTTTTTCAAAAATTTTTGTATGGTGGGAAAAGCCGCCATTTTGAAACGTGATTTTAGTGAGGTTCCCATGGTCTGATTTTGGTAAACTTTGGATATGTTAAAATTCATATTTTTTTTAAGTAGAATTCCATCAAAAAATGTTTTCTTGCAGTTTTTTTGAGGTCATTGAGTAAATTGACTGGACTAATAATAGTTTATACACTTAAAATGTCATTAATTTTTAAACAATACCAGCTTAGCCTAATAAGTTTTTGCCTTACTTAGGCCTATACTTGGATTTAAAGCAATGCTTTTCTATTTTGTTAGGTAATTACATTATATTGTAAAAATTAATTTAATTTACTCAAACCAATGTGTTGCAAATGAATCATTTGAAACAATGCCCTTGAAAACTGAACCATACAACTATGACATAAACTTATTGTTATCTGATTTGTGTTGCAATTTACGAGTTTGTGGTATTATTATTAGTCTTAATATCATACAGTAGAGATATTTTAAAATATGTAAGGATAAAAACAAACATTTTTGTAATTTATTTTGTTTTCCACTTATTTTATTTTGATAATATTCAACAATCAAATGTTAGGGTTTTATATTTTGATTAAGATAATCAGCTTCAATGTGGTTTTTTAGGACTTAAATATAGAAGTATGTTTTTCTTCTTCAAAAATGATAGTCATATCATATTTGCAGAATATGTTACAAATTATTTGATTATCTTAAGAGAAGCAAGCATTGCTGTAAATTTCAGAAAAGACGCCAGACGCCTAAGGCAAAATATAACTTAGCTAATATTATTAACAATTTAATCAGCTTCAGAAGATGACCTTTTAAAGGTCGAAACTGGTCGCCTTTTAAGGACTTAAAGGATCACTTGACAACAGGTATTTAAACCAGAACACATTTCGATCAGTGATTCAGTGATCAGTGATCAGTGAAGGCTTGATCGTTTTTCGATAGGACCATCCGTTCAGCCACTAAAGGTCAAAATAACAGTTTTAAAAAAGCTTTTTTACAGATTTATTAATAAATTTTTGAAGGGGTTGATATTTAAAATTTTAATGAAATTTATCAACCCTCCTTTTCTAACGAAAGTGCATATTCCTTTTGGGAGTGGGGGAAGCTGGACCCAAAATTGAGCCCACCATGGCACTGTGTGCGCGTTGGAGTTTACATTGTTGCATTTATTAAAACTTGTGGTTTTTTTTATTGAGTTGTATGACATAGTAAAATTAATAATATACATATAACACAGTTGAGACGTGGTCCGTCGGGCTGCACTGATTCGCAGTATCGCAGCAGCGGTATCAGATTTTCGCCATTATCAACTGCTTCTAGTCTGGGATCGCACATCTCGCATATACAGTGTGTAAAAAAAGTCCGTCCCCCCCTCCTTAATTTTTTTGTTTGTTAAGACAAACAATTAACCTTTGGGGAATGAAACTACCTCAACCCAAATTATTTTTTTATGTTAACAACAATTTTGAGTGTCCCCCAAAAATGGGGGATTTTGGGGGCAACTCAAAATTTTCAAATGCAAACCCCTTTTGAGTGACCCCTCATTTTAAAGAATTTTCAAAAAGTAGGTGAATGGTGAAAATTGGAGGTCTCTATCGTGTTTCTGTCCAAATTGACAGCTTGTCAAAGTTTTGAATACAATACATCCTTGAAACCTGGCGTCAAGGACATTTGGAGTTTTAATTCACCTTTGGTGACGTAAAAATAAAACGTCACCAAACGTTTCACCATCACCAAAACGTATCACGTCTCTTTTGGTGATATTTAAAATTTTAAGTGTCCCCCGAAAAAGGGGGATTTTGGGGGCAGCTCAAAATTTTCAAATGCAAACCCCTTTCGGGTGACCCCTCATTTTAAAGAGCTTTAAAAAAATAGGCGATTGGTGGAGGTTGGAGGACGCTAACAAGTTTCTATCAAAATTGGCAGCTTGTCAAAGTTTTGAATACGACTCCTAGAAACTTTGACAAGCTGCCAATTTTGATATATAGTTCACATTTTTATATTTATTTTTCATAAAACAAATTATGTACAATAATATAAAAGTGAGAGACTGTGTCACAAGACTTAGTAAATTAGAACTTTTGTTTCCTAAATATAGTATACTTTATTTCAGTGATAAATTATGTATTTGTTGTAAACACTACTTCTTCTAATATGTAAGTCAGGAGAAGAAATGTAAAGGTGACTGTGTTTAAAAATTATCAGTTTTTTATTTCATTGTGTTATTGATTATTATTACTTTTTTTCATGCAAACTGTTTCTACAATTTGTGCTTGTAATTTTGTATTGATTATTTGGATAATAAAGTGGGACGAACGTGGAGCTTCATCGGGAGTTGAGAGACTCTCATATAAAATCAAACAAATAAGTTATTCTTTGACGAGTTTTTATTATAATATTTATCTTATTTGTGAGTGCTGTAAATCATATATTCAATTTTAACAATAAACATTTTTCATAGGCCCTACTAATAAAAATGTCATTAATAGTACTCCTTAGTTTGGTAAATGGTTAGCGAGGGATACTGGAATTTTGAAAAAAGTTGTGCTGGAAATATACTGGAATTTTAAAATCAGATGCCAGTAGACACCCTGGTCCAACAAACTCGGTATAAGAATCAGTCAGCCCAGCAGGCATATTGCAGAGGTCAGAAGTTCTTGATTATTGGGATGTGAGAAAAATTCATTTGTGAAGGTCTGTGCAGTCTTAAAAATGCATATTAATCAGTTTCAGTTGTATTGTTGTTTTGAGATAAAAAATTAAATCACTAAATCACTTGATTAGATTAGCAAGCCAATACTGTGCTTAATTGTTCTTGTAACGTTTAAGGATATCGCGGGATTTACAGAAAGAAGACAGTAAATTATGCCCATCGTGGTCAGAAAGTTATTCTTCCAACGACATTTCCTAAGGCTTGGAGGGATACCGCGGCGATAGTCAGACTCTGGACCAGTAAATAAGCCCCTCATGGACATCAAGTCAATGTGGACTGCTCACAATTTATTTGATGCTGAGATGGCAGAACTTTTACTACATTTCAAAAATACATCATAGAGCCTCATTTAAAATTTGTGCTATCATCTCTAATTTAGAGTTTAAAAATTTTGTTGAATTATTCATTGATGTAGTACTGACATTTTAGTACTTCTTTGTTCTTAAATCAAAAAATGATTTTTCTCACTTAAGTGATCTGAAACATATGATAAATAATGCTCCACCTTCAATTTTTGTCTCACTACAATGCGGCCGGATTGAAAATCATATATTTAATTTCGTAAGGCGATTCTTTGCGTCAAAATTGTGGGCGTCTGGCAAGTCGTAGAAAGATGGGTGAGGGCTCAAATTAAAGGTCTCTATTCCGAGATGCTGGGAAAAATACTGAAATTGCTTGAAATTCACCAGAAAACGAGAAATAACGAAATATATCTGCCATTTAAAAAGCATTGGGATCTAAAAACGTCTGCTTTGTTTACATTAAAACGTGTGGTGCTGATGCTTGATTCAAAGCCATAGATGTTGACATTTGATTTTTTTTCAAAAGGCAGCTAACTATCTTCAATGCACTATAACAAATAAATATTTTAACTTTAAGATTTTCAGACTTTATAATTACGGGGTTGAGTATATATCTATAATTTAAAATTATAAAGATTTAAATGCGTTTGTTTGGCTTACGTTATAACGGTGGCAATTTAATGCCAAATGATCGATATAAATTTATAAATAAGCAAAATTTTTGCGCCGAAATTGTGGGGTTCGGCAAGTTGCAGAATAATGGCTGAGGGCTTAAATAGAAAGTATTGATGCCAGGGACTTGGGAAAAATACTGAAATTTCTTAACGTTTACCAGAGAATAAGATATAATCATATATTTAATTCCGCAAGGCGATTCTTGGCGTCAAAATTGTGGGCGCCTGGCAAGTCGTAGAAAGATGGGAGAGGGCTCAATTGAAAGGTTTCTATTCCAAGATTGCGGGAAAAATATAAATTGCTCAAAATTTACCAGAAAACAAGAAATAACGTAAAATATCTGCTATTTAAAAAACATTGGGATCTAAAAACTTCTGATTTGTTACAGAAAACATGTGATGCTGATACATGGTTGAAAACCATATAGTATGATAGATATTAACATAAGGTAGATCCAATTTGCTATGAAAGAATTGATTCAATTTTCCTTCATTAGGGGCCTTTAGACCCTTCAAGCTATATGCTAGATGTCGACATAAGGATTGTTTCATAGCCAGCTAAATATGTAGGTTGGACGTACTGTAACATACAACGAATTTTAACTTTTAACACGTTAACTGCCACGCCGACCCGGTCGGGTCGGCATAGGTAGGTCCGGCGGAGCAACCTGCCGACCCGATCGGGTCGGCAACCGGAGTAGTGCAGCGTTTGACCGAATCGCCGATAGATGTCTCTGGTGGGCACTCTGGGGAACTAATACGACGTAGTACATTCCAAGCCTTCTAGATAGCATTGCAGCAGTTTTCTAAACCTACTGGAAGTGACTCAAGCATTCGCGTCAATTTCGCCGATCCGATCGGGTCGGCAGCGTTTCCTAGCAACATTTCTCATGATTAAAAACTATTTAATATCGTTGAATACACCTAATATATCATTGTTCTTGAGTTGATCTTATCTTTTTTGTGTCCAAAAATCGTTTACAAAGCATTTTACTGGTATATAGCATTGTTTTCATAGTGTCTAATTTTGCTGTGTGGTCCGATCGGGTCGGCACGTCAAAATAGCATAGAATATTTCTTTAAAAAAATTATTGCCAACCCGATCGGTCACCAATTTTTTTTACGTGTATTTTTATTTATTTCGTTAAAAGTCATCATAACTAACCTCAGAAAGTACAAAAAACATCATATAACTTGGATTTAAAAAAAAAATTGTGCGTGGCACTACGGTAATCAGCACAAAAATATGCGTGGCAGCTAACGTGTTAAATATTCCTATTTTGTAATTAGGGGATTTAGCCTATTGACCATTTAAAAGGCACGAGGAGTGAAATACCCCAATCTTTTTTCATTATAATAACGTTATAAAACCGTTCAGCTGTCATCGAGTGATAAGAGCCCCCAGCACATAAATATATTGATAATTAAATATTTTACATTAAATAATCAGCATTCGCACTTAATTATTTAGGGGCTTACGCCCCTGCAAGCCACTAGTCCCATTCAAATGTATTGTCTCAATCTGTCATCAGTTCATTTAAATGTAATTTTTATGTGTGACACATCAGCAATTCAGGGGTGGATTTACATATGGGCTTAAAGGGCTATAGCCCAGGGCGGCAGAATTTGGGGGGGGGGGGCGGCAAATTAGAGAGAGAAGTCACAAACGCCCCTGAAATCGTAGAAATAACCTTGCTTAGGGCCCGGAACAGGTAAAAACAGTCCAAAAGCGGGGTAAAAAAGCACACGTGCGAGTAAAAAAAAAAGTTACCACTTTTGTCGAGTTGGAAATCCCGCCGCCGACCCTACTCCCCCTGTGTAGCCCAGGGGCGGCAAATTTCCAAATCTGCCTCTGCATCAATTTCAGTCACCTTTACTGCACCAACAATTTCCTACAATATATCCCCCAAATACATCAAATTACAATAACTACCAAACTTTTACTTACATTAATTTACAACAGTTCAATTTATGAAAAGTCTCAATAGTTAATAATGATTTTGACTATTGATTAAGGTGATTTTTATATTAGAGAAAAAAATGTTTCAGGTCAAGCAAAATTGTTTTTAAAATAACTACAATTACAAAATGTACAGTGTATAATAAAATAACATCAGCCTGACTACTAAACGACACGTTAAAATAGATCTTAAATTGTGAGAATAACGGAAATACTGCTAACAAAAGAGTCAAAAGGAAGTATATGGATAAAGATCCATTATTTCATGTTTTTCCTCACAAAAACTTAGTCAGCCTTAAATGAATTCAGGCAATCGCATAAGAGATCTCCGGAATGTCTCCAAAAAACCTACACCAACAATGCTAGTCAATAATCTTGACTGTGATGAACCATCGGATACCAAATCGGTGGGCTTTTTCTGGAATAGCTATATTTCATAGTTAGTGGGATTTTTAACTGTGGCAGCAGAAAATGGCGTATTTTTCATTTTGAAAGTATGGATTCCAAAACAAAGACGTATCTATTTCGAGGGGGGGGGGGTAAAGGGGGAACGGAAGTCATTAAGCTTAATAAATTAAACCATTACATGTTGACAAAACACTCTTTGGCTACATATACTCAAAATTTCAACATCTTAGAAGTTGAACTTTTCATGCAATGATTAAATGTTCAAACATGAAAACCTTTAAATTGCTCTCCTGAAAAATTGTAAAAATCAAGATACCTTGTTATGTTTTTTATGCGACTATATGGCGGCTCTGCCGCTACTATGCCTTTTTTTCAAGCGACCTAAAGACTTTACTAAGTCTATGTCCCTAGAAGCTTGGTGTTAAATTGGGTGTTTACTGATACTATCACAGAAACCCCTGAAAGTCCACTTGGACTCCCTGAACTCAAGCTAATAATTTATTAAATCACTCATAAGCAACATGCTCAGTCCTATCAAAAATTTGAATTGGAATTCTTTAATTCTTCTGTTAGCAATTATTTTTAGTTAGATAAAATAATTATTTAAAATTTGCCTTTTTTTCCTACAGCACCTTCTTAACAAATCATCAAACACTCATAAATTTGCTATGGAAATTATTTACCAATGAAAATTTTTTGTATATATATTTAGAATCATATTTGTGAGGTATAAAGCTTTGGTTTGTTGACCAAAAAATATTATTTGATGCCGCTCAATATGAAAAAAAAGTTATTTTCAATTTAATTTTGAGGAAACTCAAGGTAACACCTTCAATATTGTGTCTTGAACGAGTCATTTTAATACTATCCATTGCAGAAACTTAACTAAACATATTCAACTAAATAACTTCTCTTAAATCACCTGCTGCGTTTCTGAGCCAAAACACCTAAATTACAAGCACTGCAGACTAGTTCCTGATCTATTGATTCTCTCACTCCATGCTCTTTAGTAAATCTGCTATTATTACTAAGATTGGAATTCAAATATCTATGAGCTCACCATAAGGTTTGGAAGACTTGCCTTGCATTTGCGGCGCTGTGGCGAGAGTGTTTATGCAAAGATATTGCAATTCCAGGTGGCGTTTCATCCTGCATCATTAATTTAATTGATTAATAATTGTTGTGTATTCTGCATTTCTTCATTAAGTTTAATAATGAATTAATGAAGTTTGTGTATTGTGCGTTTTCTATTAAGTATTTTATATTACTTATCCCTAGTTTGATAATATTTCTGTAGAACAACATTAGGCCGAATCTTAAAATAGAATTTCTTTTGTTGCAGGTTGTTGCTAGTGATGACGAATCTTCTAGCAGCGAAGATGAAGAAATTATCGCTATTCGGCCTGCAATTAGACGAGGTTTTCTTGTAAGTTACGAGGGGAAAATGTTATTACCTGAACCTGTCTCAAGCTTCACCTCCCCCACGTGGAGGAGGAAAAGCATTTGCCCTTTAACAGAAACAATATTTTGAAAATACCGTTTCATGCTTTGGTAATTTTCTCGAAACGATGGTTACTACTTTAGAAGCCCTCGTATCCGGTCTAATTTATATCTAAACAGTAATATGTAGCTAATGAATTTTAAGTTCAAGGTAGAGATTTAAGTGTTTGTTTTTTTTTGTGTTATTTGAAATGCACACATGTTAGTAATACCCCCCGTTGCAGCAGACCTGCATACTTAGTGAATTTCAAATGTAAAACAACATATTTCAATCAAACATAGCAAGATTTGACACGTTTTGGTAAGCTCCATAAGAATAACATTGGGAATGAGTATGCAGGTTTGCTGCTACAGGTATGTTTAAACTGGTTGGTTTTAATTCAATATTTAGTAGATCTGAACTAGAAGAAGCCATTTACCAAGTTTTATCAAGATATGTTGAGAAATAACTGAGATATAGAATTTTACTTATTTCCTTAACATTGGGACAACGTACAGCGTTTACCACTTTCAATATCTCGGTAACCAATGTACATAGAGCAGTGATTCAGAATACTAAATTGATTGTTTTTTTGAGCTGAATTCAATGGTGCCAACAAAAATTTGATACATTTTATTTTTCTATGTAAAAAGCTAAAAAAACCCATTTTTGAGGGGGTTTATCCCCCTTTACCCCCGCTACCGGAGGTCCGATCGGGCTGGTTCACGAACTCGTCAAATCGATTACCACTTTACATGTCTGTACCAAATTTCATCAAGATCGGACCATTTTTACGGCCGCTATCATGCTAACAGACACATATATATATATATATATATATATATATATATATATACACATATCTAAAAATTCGAACGAATGGTGTTTTTTGCTTCTGGGGACCCCAAAATGAAAAGTTAACATGGTCTCGGACTTAGGTCTTACCCAGTGGTGTACCTTGGATATGTGGCGCCCATGGCAACATTAAAAAATGGCGCCCCTAAAAAGAACCCCAAGAACCCCCCAAACCCCTCGAAATTGGCATTTTCCCTCATCCCAAGAAAAGTTGAAGTCGTTTATGACAAAAAATGTGAAACTTGAAATATTATTCAACCAAGAATTTGAAATTAAGATTTGTAAAATGCCAATTTGAAATATAAATTGAAACATGTATAATACTATACAACCCAGAATCAAAGGTCAAAAAACACAAAATTAAAATAAAAATTTGTTATATTTTACAAAATATTTAATCCAAGATAAAATGAACTTGTGTATGAGAACGTGTATTAAAATTATCATACTTCTGTTATTGTAAGCCTTATCTACCTAAAAGCTACTTTCCTATTAACTTTGATTTTCATAAAATTATCAATTAACTAATCTAAGTTAAGTTTTGCTACCTCCTCATGTTCAATAGATAAAATGACTAAATTTGACAAACGTTCTTGTCCCATTGATGATCTTAGATAATTCTTGATGAGCTTTAATTTACTGAAGCTTCGCTCACAAGACGCCACCGTAACAGGAAGTGTTAAGTACACTCGAAGAGCAATCTAGATGTTTGGATAAATATCCTCTAAAGACAGCTCTTGAATCTTTTTGACGATATCAAGTGGAATTGCTTTTTCAAGATTGTTGATGAGCAGTGGCGGATCCAGAGCATGAGTTCGGGGGGGGGGGGGGGGGAGCAAGTAGGATTACGAGTGTGACCTGCCGGGGGTCTGGGGGCCCTCCCCCGGAAAATTTGTGAAAATTTGAACCGAAAACTCGTGTTTTTAGACAATCTAGAGAAAAAAAATTTCAATTTAAAACTACATATTTTTATTGGATTTATTTATAAAAGTATACTTGATTAGGTAATTAGGGAAATAAAAAAGATTTTGAGTCGAGCCTTCTTTTTCCTCCCTTATCATAACGCTCAGTTACATTATCAACATTCACCTCAATATCACGATGTATGTATAAAAGACATATAGTCCGTTCAACCCCTCTTCAATCATTCTTGTCCGTGAGTTCCGTCAAGATTGTTTCTTGTGCCGTTTATCAGCGACCGGCAAATAACTCGCGATCGTTTTTCACAGCCGATCGCGAGTTCCGCAAAGCTACATCGGCCATTTATCCGCGATCGGCTGATACGCGCTATCGTATTTCGCGGCCGTTCAGGAATTCCAGGTGTTACGTCTGAATTTCCACAAAGTTTATTTAGCCGTTCACCCGCTACTAACAAATACGCGCGATCTTTATCGCGGCCGATTGCGTGTTTTGCAAAGCTACGGTTACCGTTTTTATTCGCGATCGGCAAATATGCGCGATACTTTTGGCGGCCGATCGCGAGTTTCTTAAAGCTGGATTTGCCGTTTATGCGCGATTGTTTTTTGCGTCGGATCGCAATTTTCGTGAATCTACACTCTTGTTACGATTGCTAAAACGATCCCTCCCCCAACATTTCCCGAAGATAATTCATATCCCGCCCAAAAGCCGGGAATTTAATTTTCCCGAAAATTTCCCAAAATTTCGGGGACCGACCATCCCTTATAATATTTTTACTCAACAATAGTAGGCTATATTGTTTACTTACCAAGAATATATTTGTCACAATTATATACGTCTATTGAGAAATTACCAGAAACAATAACGAACTTATGCAGGAAGATGTCAACAAATCTCGCGCCCTCGTGCTCTAATAAAAAGTTCATGGAGTAAGAAATTTCAGCTTATGAAATTTATATTATTTATACACGACCACATTTGAAAACAAATTAAATCTTTTTTTAATGAATTAGTAATTAGGCTATCATAATTTTTACACACGATATTATTTTGATTTTCAAATATTTTTCAGCTATTACTTTCTAAAAAATTACTTTTGTGCTGTGCTCTGTTGCGTCATCGTAGGCCGCCCTCTAAATTTGCGCCCCCCTTGCTCTTGCGCCCTTGGCGGGGGCCACTCCTGCCAACCCCTAGGTACTCCACTGGTCTTACCATGAGTACTACCGTAATAGCTTATTCCTTAAAGGAAATTCGCTAAAACCAACACAACACAACACAACACTTGGAACACTAAGTGATCATGGTTTTGAATGAATTTTAAACTAAATGATTGAACGAATTAATGAACAATGTCCTTATTCCAGTACAAAACTAAATGCAATATTTACAGCATATAATTTGAATTTAATAAATAAATCCTCGTTCTTAATGCATTTTTACTGATGGGAAAAAATACATAAAAACTTTTGTGCCAAGAAAAAAGTATATATTAAGCCTAATATAGTTTAATAACATTTAACTGAAAAAAAAATTGTGGGAATAAGCCGACATGGGCATTAGCCTGTACGTCGGCTTTGAGTTGCGTCCTTATAAAAGTTTAGTATTGTAAAAGTAAATAATTTATCTCAAAAATTTTTTTCACTTTCAGTAGGATTCACTACTGCCACAGCTTTTATCGGCGTTTGTATGCCTGCCATACAAAGGGACTTGACGAAACAAACCAATTGATAACTGCATTGATTTAACAACAGAGTAGGGTTACTAGTTCAGCCGAGTAGGATACACAAAGCAGTCCAAATAATTGGCTCAAGATAACTATTGCTAAATCAGGGCAAATTTGATTTACCAAAACGTTTGGCGAGCAATTTGCCGCGTGAAGCCTAATGAAAGTAATGTAGAACTGATCATGCCGAACATTCCACACACGCTCGCCATCACCTGGATCATTCTGATTGTTGGTAGTTAAAAACTGGAGCAATAAGCAAATAGAGAGATAATACAATGTAATTATATAAAGAGATATCCAAGAGAGAATCAGAGGGACTATGTGTCTGCAAGTGTGGGAAATATGTTTTGATATAGGCTTCTTAGAAGTGGCCGGATAAACTGAGGAGCGGTAAAACTGAGGTCGGATATGAGGGGCTCTGCTGTAATGTAATATGATCAGAGTTGCTTAGAAGAAAGGACAGGTTGCAGATTATGCTAAGGAGAAAAAATTATACACTGTATATATAAGCCAAAAACCATTGACTGAATGACTGACTGACTGACTGATAACAGTTTCTCAAAAACTATAAGGCTTAGAGCCATGAAACATGGCACAAATATTCTTTACAGGCTCTATATGCGTACTAAGAAAGGATTTCGCAATATATTCTCTCAAAAAGCTTAGATATGGTAAATTATGAAATTAAAAATGGCAGCCATTTTTATCTTTCAAAGCTTTCTTTCTCAAAAACTACATGCTTTGGGCCATGAAACTTGGCACTCGTATTCTTTATAGGCTTTAAATACGAAAAAACCAATGATTTAAAAAATATGTTCTTTCAATCGGCTAAAATAAAGTATTTTATAAATTTTAAAATACCACAATTCAAGTTTTAAACTATGGATGGGAGGCCTATAGAATATTATTAGGGGATGGAAAAGGTATGGATGGAAAAGGTATGACATTCAATCCTCTAAAAGAACAAAATGTACATATTTATCACATCCCCTCCTAAATATTTGTCAAATGCCACCTAAGCTACTTGCGATGCCCTAAGTGTTATATTGTATTCCCACTTTTATAAAATGGGTTGTACATCTAATAAATAAATATTCAAACTATAATCTTTAAATTCAATACAGTAGACGCCCTCTAGTTCGGCCACTTCGGGACCGGACCACCAGCCGGACTACAAACTGGCCGGACCATCCGGATGTACTATCAAAATGTAAAATAACCCTATTAAATTCATTACCTGTGCTTAGAAATCAACAAAACACGTAATTTAAACATGTTTACAGTGATTAATTGCCAATGAAAATATTTTGACATCTCTATCTTGAACTGTCATATTACGTCACTAGTAGATAGGAACATTTTTACCGATACCGTACTGAGGATTTAAAAAGTGAACATAATAACTCATTATGTAGGCCTATCGTAAAAACTCCTAGAAATTTATTTGATCCAATTAATCCCAGGTATTACTTGAATCATCACGTATTACTTGAACCTATACAAATTAAAAGAAATCTGTTATTTTCTTTTTTTATGCAAACGAAATCCCAGATCAAATCTTACTGTAAAGTTCTTATATTGAAAGGATAACAACATCGTTTGTTAGTTGAGGTCAAGTGTGTTCATTAATTACAAGCTTGCCCGTAAACTGAGCTGACATAAATAGTTTACCTGTACGGCCGGAAACAAAACATTCAGGATAAATCCTGTCGAAGGTCATTTTCCCACGGTGCAACTAGCAATATGACGGACATGAGTCACCCTCCTAGGACCGGCTGGACCATCCGGCAGCCGATCCAACCGAAGTCGAACTAGAGGGTGTGTACTGTATGGACATTTCATTTTGAGTATACATAAATCCACCATAAACAGAGTCTCCAAAAATTAAAATTTTAGGAGGGTTTGCTTAGGTGATAAGGATTTCAATTCCAAAAAATATACTAATACTAAAATAATTTTGCTCTATCAATAACTGAGTGATCCAATCTTCAATGTGTATGAGAATCGTTTGGGAAGTAGGTATTTGGCCAAGGCATTTACTGTATACTTTTTCTTTTAGTTTTCGGTCTGTATTAAAAAACATGGTAAATTCAGATTGATATTAAGTCGAAAGCCCGCCCAAAGTGTCTTTTTGTGTTTTTTATTTGGGGTCATCCCTCATTCTCTGTATTGGCAAATGGTTGGTAGCCAATTCATACCATTTGCTAATCAAGAAGGAAACATTTTTAGAGGAAACGTTACACCTTCTCATTTTAATCTAGGGTGGAATTACCAGCTGCACCTTAAGGGTGTAATTGCTTGCCCGTGGCCCAAATCTGCCCATTTGTTAATTATTCCTGTAAATTGCATATGACAGAATATAATTTTTCTAAGGAACTTGTCAGCCTTAGTAAGTAACAAGATTACAAGATCGCACCACAATCATCCTTCGCTCATCTGTCATTCATTCATACGTGGCTTAAAATATCAACCTGGGTAGGTCACGTGTTTAAATAATAAATAATGTTAAAAAAATTGTTATCCTTTCAGTGGGCGAAGCTGCAGGTACATCTGCTAGTAAATCTTATTTCCAATTTCGCAATAAAAATTAATTGGAAAAAGTTCTTTGTGCATCCACTTTGAAGAGAGAACACTAACTGTTTTCTAAGATACTTACAAAATAGTATTCTTTGGTGGGCCTCCTTTGGTGGTCACTCATAATCTTAAAAATGTAAGCTTGGGTTAATTTGTGTATCAAATCAAAAATCTAAAGCATAATACAATGCCGTAAAAACTGAACTTAGTACAGTAGAACCTCAGTTATACAACACATGATAACTTGATAACCTTTACAGTACATCCACTTTTTAAACCCCATTGAAATTGCCATAACAGTCAATGTTAAATTAACCTCTATAACAGTTTTTGTTAAAACAACCTCGATAATACATAGGTTTTTCCTGATTCATATCATAGCTTTAAGCCTTTATAATACAACGTTTTTAAGAATCAACCTCGATGATGTGATTCCACTCTTCATATTTTACGGTTACAGTAGAGCGCCGTTTATCCGAATGTCGGTCATCCGAACCGTCGGTTAACTGAACGCCGTAATTATTCATATTTTGAACATGATTCTCAAGCATTTCAAATTTGCGCACCAAAAAAAGTGTCAGGGCTAAAGCAAAAACAAATTTTGGACTTTTTCTCTAAATAAAAAGTATACAGTGTACTGTATCTATGTATGATAAATTGTTCTTTAAAAATTTATACCCATGTATTCTGATTGATTTCATAATAAAATTAGCCTACGTGTATAATTTTTGTTTGATCACTTTTTACTAGTAAGAATTACGTTACATATATAATTTTTAAATTTTGGATTTTCATGTTCGATTATCCGAATATTCAGTTATCCGAACACCCCTTGCCCCCAATTAGTTCGGATAATCGGCGCTCTACTGTATCAAGCTTTGGTTTCAAGCAATGGTTCTCTAATTTCATCAGCATTGAATATTTGGTCTTTTGTGTAACACTTGATAATTTCTTCAAATTCAGTTTTGAAAACATCGACAGTATTTTCATTTGCAGATAGTTTTTCCCCACATAAGTTCAACTGTTGAATCCCAAAGCGATTTTCAAATCTGTCAAGCCACCCGTTACTAGCAACAAACCCTTTTCCATCTGTTCCAAGCATTTCAGTCAAAAACTTTGTCTTTTTTTCTGAATAACAGGGCCAGTTGTCGGGACTCCTTTTTGCTTTTCTTGTGTGAACCATAAAAATAATGATTCGTTCATTTTTTCAAAATCAGAAGTCTTCAAAGTTTTAGCGAATTTCCCCTATGGGGAAGAAGCTATTACCGTAGGTCTCATGGTAAGACCTAAGCCCAAGACCATGATGACTTTTCGTTTTGGGCCACCAGAAGCAAAAAACACCATTCGTTCGAATTTTTAGGTATATATATATATATATATATATATATGTGTCTGTTAGAACGATAGCGGCCGTAAAAATGGTCCAATCTTAATGAAAATTGGTACAGACGACGTGTAAAGTGGTAATCACTCGGACGAGTTCTTGAACCAGCCCGATCAGACCACCGGAAGGGGGGTAAAGGGGGATAAACCCCCCCAAAAATGGGATTTTTGAGTTTTTTACATAAAAAAATAAAATTTACCGAATTTTGTTAGCACCATTGAATTCAGCTCAAAAAAACAAACAATTTAGTATTTTGAATCACTGCTCTATGTCCATTGGTTACCGAGATATTGAAAGTGGTAAACACAGTACGTTGTCCCAATGTTAATCTTTTGGGAAATAAGTAAAATTCGATATCTCGGTTATTTCTCTACATATCTTGATCAAACTTGGTAAACAGCTTCTTCTAGTTCAGATCTACTAAATATTGAATTACAACCACCCAGTTTTAATGTACCTGTTTCAGCAAACCTGCATACTTATTCCCCTTGTTATTCTTATGGAGCTTACCAAAACATCTCAAATCTCGCTATGTTGGATTGGTTTTAGCGAATTTCCCCTATAGGGAAGAAGCTATTACCGTAGGTCTCATGGTAAGACCTGAGCCCGAGACCATGATAACTTTTCGTTTTGGGGCCACCAGAAGCAAAAAACACCATTCGTTCGAATTTATATATATCTATCTATCTATCTATCTATCTATCTATCTATCTATCTATCTATCTATATATATATATGTGTCTGTGAGCACGATAGCGGCCGTAAATATGGTCCGATCTTAATGAAATTTGGTACAGACATGTAAAGTGGTGATCGATTGGACAAGTTCGTAAACCAGCCCGATCGGACCATCGGAAGGGGGGGTAAAGGGGGAATAACCCCCCCCAAAAATGGGTTTTTTGGGGTTTTTACATAAAAAATGAAATTAATCAAATTTTTGTTTGGCACCGTTGGATTCACCTCAAAAAAACAAACAATTTAGTATTTTGAATCATTGCTCTATGTCCATTGGTTACCGAGATATTGAAAGTGGTAGACACAGTACGTTGTCCCAATGTTAACCTTATGGGGAATAAGTAAAATTCTATATCTCGCTCATTTCTCAACATATCTTAATTAAACTTGGTTTGTGGCTTCATCTAGATGAGATATAATGTATTTTAGTCAAAAATCCCCGAAATTTCAATTTTTGTGGCAGCAAACCTGCATAATCATTCCGCATGTTATCCTTATGGGAAATAAAAAAATTCTATATCTTACTTATTTTTTAACATTTCTTGACAAAACTTGGTATACGCCTTCTTCTAGTTAAGATATACTAAATAATGAATTAAAACTAACCAGTTTTTACATACCTGTTGCAGCAAACCTGCATACTCATTCTACATGCTAACCTTATGGGTAATAAAATAAGTTGTGTAGTTCCCTCATTTCTCAAAATATACTGATGAGAAATGGCATGAGGCTTCATACAGTTAATATCTACTTGATTATGGCTTAAAATATCCAAATCATCAAATTCCTGAGGCAGCAAACCTGTGTACTCTCTTTCCCAATGTTAACCTTATGAGAGGTAAATTCAATTGGATACCGTAGCTTTCTTATTCCTCAGCATACCTTGATAAAACATGTTATGTGGCTTTATATAGTTTAGATATATTGGATTGTAACCTATAATACCTCATTTTCAAATTTCTGTGGCAGCAAACCTGCATTTTTCCATAATAATCTTATGAAGAATAATTTATTTTTGAATACCAATTGTGGGCATTTGGCAAATCACAGGATGAGGGAACAGGGCTCAAATTAAATGTTTTAATGTCAGGAACTCAGGAAAAGTACTGCAATTTCTTAAAGTTTGCTAGATAACAAAAAATAACATAAAATAACTGCCATTTAAGTAGCATTGGGAAGTAGCATTGGGATCTAAAACGTCTGCTTTGTTTACATTAAAACATGTGAGCTGATGTTTGATTCAAAGCCACATGGTGGATACAGACATATGGCTTACTTAAAGGCCAGATAACTAAATATGTCAAATAAATGTACTATAGCGAATACAGATTTTTACTGATGATGTTTATGAAATTTTTTACTCAAACTTAAACAGCTGGTCTAATCCCCATACGATTAAATTGGAAAAGCCAGCTATTTTGAAGTTTTGAACATTGCATTTTCGTGCCAAGTATAGGCTATTATTTTTTATAGCCTGTTGATCTTAAAAGCCACTAGGAGAGTATTTTTGCACGCTTTCTTTTGAATGTATATTGATTTTACTTGATGCGAGACTTCATTTAAATTATTTATTTATGCACTTGAAATTCGCTGAGTATGCAGGACTGCTGCAACGGGGGTATTGCTTACTTTGAATCTTAACTTTCGAAATACCAACATTGAAATATGCACCAACATTTCAGACAATTACTGTTGCCTAGCTTATTTTCCGATTAATTTCACCTTTTAATCGTGTTGTTTGTTTAACCCAAGTTTTGGTTTAACGGGGTGGAGTTAATCAGGGTTTTACTGTAATTAAATGTTGAATAATTTGAAATAATACTGTATAATCTTTTTGGGGTATCAAATCAAATCAAATCAAAATTATCTCCCAGAATATCAGTTGTATTTATAAAACTGTACAGTTGTAACAGATGAAGAGTGTCAGACTAATTATATTCATGATTTAGGTGAATAATTCATTTCTAAAAACTGTTATGTAGCCCTTTGAGATACTTCTTCAAAGGAATACAGGAGATGTTCCACTAAAAAAAGTTTTAAGTTTTTAGAAAACTGTGGTGATTTTTCTTTAGTTCATCAGGAATTTGTTTGAACAATTTTATTCCCCTATAAGTTATTCTCCTTTTAAACAAGTCCAGCCAGTGGGGTTCAACGTTTAACCAATCTCCTGCATTGTAGGGTCGGCTTCTGATCTCCATGAGAGGAATGTTATTTTGCTTTACCTTACAGTGGCATATATGTGGTGAGAAAAAACTGTCTAAAATCCAAGAGTTTTTTTTTTTTAATTTTATAAATGGATTTGAAATTTTTTATTGAAGTAGCCCCATAAGTACTAACTCCATAAGCAGGGGTGCCCATCCCCCCAAAGCCTCATGGCCCCCTCCCCCCAAATTTAGCAAACTCCCCCCCAAATTTGGCCAACCCCTACCCCCAAATTAGGCTAACCCTCCTCCCCTTCGTTATTAGCAATAAATTGAAACTGAGTGTGCAAGTCTGCTGCAACAGTGTTATTAATTTTTTAATATACAGTTTTTGTGGGTCTTACTGGAATGAAAATGAATATAATCAATTACAAATTTCAATTAATAAAACACTAATTAGTTTCGCATGCATAACATTAAATTTTAGTAAATACCTCACGAAATAAATTTTTCTGAATCTTAATAAAGTATGATTAACATCTTTAAAATTTCAGAATCACAAAAAAAATTAGTTCCATAACATTTGTAACTGAGGAAATAGTTAATTTCTTGATTGTCTTACACAACTATCTCTTAATTTCTTAAAAATATATATCTGTGTCTTTATTTATTCAGTTCTGATTATATTTATTGATGGAATCAATGGTCGAACCACTTTACAGCCGACCAACGTGGCCGATATTATGTGTGATTTCACACATGTGTGTCTCTTCACAGTGCGGCGCTTGCAAAGTTATTTTCGCTGTTTTTCGCATTCAGTACATATTTATGTGTGTACAGTAAAATACTGTGCGTGATTGCACAGTTAATGATGTTTTAAATAACAATAATTTTGTCAATATTATTAGTAATGGTCATCCTTCTGAACATACTCAAATTTTAAATTACTATGATCACAAAATTTCATTCTCTTTTATAATTAAAAAATTCCCCCCCCAGAATTTTATTTGATGGCGCCCTGAGCGCCATATCCCCACACTCTGGGCACCCCTGTCCATAAAAAATATGTAAGTCTCTATAAATGCAAAACACAAAATTTTTAAGGAACATTACAAACTTATAACTTTCCAACTTCCAACTGGAAGTGCATATATTCCAGATAAGAGTTTATTTAAAATGTTCTCAATGTGTCTACCCCAACTCAAATGGTTGTCTATTACCATACCCAAACATTTTGTACTGTTTTCTTGCGATATTTTACTTTTATCTAGTTTAATAATTGGATCAATTTTTGTTCTTGATTGTTTAATGGAGAACGGTATAAAGTTAGATTTATTTGAATTTATTAAAAGGTTTTTACTTTCGAAAAACTGCTTAACCAATGATAAATTAGTGAATGACGAAATTTCAACTGCTTTCATGCTTTTCCCTGATAAGACCAAATTTGTGTCAAATTTGTAGGTAGGTTGCATTCTATTATTTTAAAAACTTTATAAATTTTTGTACACTCTTTGGTAAATGTTTGCTTAGGTGATGAGGATTTCAAATTTAAAAAATATACTTTTCCTATGATAAATTTCCGCCTCCATCAACTAAATGAGTGACTTATTCTTCAATGTCAATAAGATGGGAAATAGGTTTTTGGCGAATACAATCATTGTATATTTTTTCTTACAGTGTTCGGTCTATTTTTAAACGTGTGCTCAAATTGATGTTAAGTTGGAAACCTGCCCTCAGCTTTTTTAATTTGTTTTATATCCCAGGGTATCTCTTATTCTCTGTGTTGGCAGATGGAAGGAAGCTCATTCATACCATTTGTTAATCTATAGGGTAACATTTTTCAAAGGAAACCGTTACACCTTCTCATTTAAATCTAGGGTGGAATCACCAGCTGCACCTCAAGGGAGTAAATCCACGCCCATAATCCACATCAGTCCACTTGGTGATTACTGTATTCCTAAAAGCTGCACATTGCATATTATGATTTTAACACGTTCAGCCCGATGGAAGTCAACAGTCAGTTTTTGTACTTTCCATAATCCCGATGTGCGCCAATGGTGGCGCACTGCAAACTTTCCAAAACTCCGACATGTACCTCCGGTGGCGCACTGTTCCCATTTGATTCAATGCTTTTTCACAGCGCTTTCGGAGCTTTGCTGGGTTATATTATTACTGTTTTCGTATGGTATAGTTTTGTAGACACCGTGGCCACCGGTGCCACACGTGTAAACTTTTTAGTAAAAAAATAAATGTTTAAAATATCAAGGTGACGTAAAAACACCAAAAATGGCAGAAGGGGCGTAAGAAGACCCGGTCGACGTGCGCCACCGTTGCTACACTATTAAAATTTATTAATTTCACTCAAATTATTAGCTATTTTAGGTTTTCATAAAATAAAATTAGTGGATATTTTAAGATTTAAAAATATTCATTAAAAATATCCTTCTCACCCCAACCCCTAACTTATAATTTTCAAATGGCAACATACCCTTTGTGACATATCAAATTGAAGAGCACAAAAAAAGAAAACTTTTGGTGGAAGAAAAATTAAAATTGCCTCATGAGTTCTCGAGTTATTTGGTTTTAAGGGAGTTTTTCGTTTAACTTCAATTGTTATTATTTAAAAATTAACACAGACATAAATATGATGTTAGCGGGAAACATCTAATTAATGACAGGGGAATGTGTGGTGAACTCAAACTCAACCCTTATTTAATTTCACCCTTTTCCCCCAACCCCTTCGTTGAAGATAGAGACTTACCCCAAATGATATATGAAATTAAAGGGTATGAAAAAACTAGATTTATTGCAATAACTAAATTGAGATCCAATACAGAATTTTTGATATCCTCATATTTTACAATCTGACAATTAATTTAAGTGCAAATTATTTTAAATTCATCCTTCCTGCAAATAAATTATTGCTGGCTAGATAAATCTCTTCGATACCGGATAGCTACAGATGGCATTATTTATTAACAAGTACTGTTGGCATAACAGATAAAAAAATATTAATCAACATAGGGGTTGGGGGAAGGGGGTGAAATAAGGGTTGATTTTGAGTTCACCACACATTCCCCTGTCATTAATTAGATGTTTACCGCTAACATCATATTTATATCTCTGTTAATTTTTAAATAGTAAATATTTGAAGCTAAACGAAAAATACCGTTAAAAACCTAATAACTCGAGAACGCATGAGGTAATTTTAATTTTTCTTCTAAATTTTTCTTTTTTTGTGCTCTTTAATTTGATATGTCACAAAGGGTATGTTGCCATTTGAAAATTTTAAGTTAGGGGTTGGGGTGAGAAGGGGGTAGTTGGGAGGATAAAGTTTTCCTGTGAAATTGACTTCCCCCTGCGTTGGTAGATGTTTCCAGAAAACAGAATACTAAAATTTATTTTTGTTTTTGAATAAATCAAGAAGCAAGTTTAAGAAAAACACCCTGTATTAGTTTCTAAATACAGGTTGCTATAAAGTCCTACTTTTCCATCTTCTTAGCTCTCATAGAGGCTTGATACATGCTTAAATGAAAATTCATCCCTTATACATTTCTTATAGATGTTTCTTATATTGAATTTTTTTGGTATTGGTTTCTCATAAATCCCGTTTAAATAAGGTATGCATTTCGTTTTTGTCTAATATCACTCTGTGATATAATGCTGGCTTTCAATTGAGATATTAAATTGGATATTGACTGGATTAAATTAGTAAAGATTGACTGGATAGCCGAGTGGACATAGCGCTCACCTCATAACCTGAGGGTCGCTGGTTCGACTCCTGACAGGATCGAAACTGGGTCCAGTTGCCATTTGTCATTGGGCCATGAATTAATGATGCTATCTAACAAAAGGTCGCCGTTAGATGGTAACAAGACCCGGGTTTAGACCGTTCCCGATCAAAACGTTAAAAAATGCCATTGGCATTTAAATACACAAAATATTAGACATTAAAACCAGACAAGTTAGAACAAGCTGTTAAGCTCGATCAAAAAATTAACCCTCTTTAATGTTTGCGCTTAATAGCAGATCATAGCTTTTATTGCTTAGGAAATGGTGTCTTATTAATAAAATGCAAGTAAATGTTAACAATTTTGATTTTTTTGGCTTTAACTTTCCATCTCCTTTGATATTCCATTCACCAGCCTTCAAAATCCAGTTATGTTCCTGCCAACCTTAGAAAAAGTAAAATCCATTAGATATTTGGGTGTCTTACTTGACGAGTAACTTACATTTGAACCACACGTTTTAGATTTACATTCAAAATTAAGATAAAAAATTAGAAAGTTTTACTTTTTAAGAAATTTTTGTAACACCTCACTTTTGAGAACACTTTATTTTGCGCTAATTAATTCAAGATTACAATATGCCTTACCCTGCTGGGGTGGTACTTTCAAAACATTAACCCGGCAGAACTGACTTGGATTTGAAAACGCGATGACTGACTCACGGTCTTTTGGTCCAGGTTTTATTTAAAAATTAGTATATTGGAAAATGATGAGTTTATCTGCACAAAACTCCACTAAAGTCTTTTACATTAGTTTTGTGACTACTTTATATAGGATACATGTGCATACAAAATATTTATATAATATAAAAATATATATATTTTGTATTGCATTAGGTAAGTCAATAATTATTGTTATTGCCTTAAAAACGTCGGAATGTTGTACAACAATGTGTTTACACTGACAAAAACTCCACAAAAGTATTTTAAATTAGTATTTTGAATATTTTATATAAGAAATATGAGCACACAAAATATTTATATGTAACATGAAACCTTACGTGACTCACAGTCGAAAACACCAGACCTCTAAAGAAACTTTCATTGAACCGACTGTAAGGGTTAGAGAATGACGGGAAGTGAGTCATGATGTTCTTGGAAAGATGTATGAGAGGTCTAGTGACAGCCAGCCCTGCCGGCACCCAAAAAATATAATTTTTATCGAAAAAACTACTAACCCGGTCTTTTAGACAGCTAAGTCAGTCCTCGTGGGTTAATAGATAAGATAAGAACGACTCAAAACTATTTCTCGCGTATTATTCTAAAAAAAGTCCAAATTAGCGAGTTCTTTTCCGTTATTTCAGGAGCTAGGTATTCTCCCTATTCAACATCTTTTTATATTTAAAGACTTGAGATTGTTTTTTATTCGGAGCTGAAATAGAGAAATTATCCCAAACCATTTGTATAGTAAAAGAAGTTTTGCAAATAAATCTCTCAAACTACCCAAAGACAATAAAACGATTTTTCGACATTCTTTTCAATATCTGGGTCCCAAGTATTTCAATAAGCTTCCGCTTCAAATCAGGAATACAAATAATCTTAATATTTTTTGTAAAATAACAATTGCTTGGCTTTTTTCTCAACAGGATGTAAGATAATTAAATGACTTTTTGGTTTAACAATATGTTTTTAAATTTTTAAAGTATGCCGTTTTTTATATATACTTATTATAATTGTAACATAGTTAACACATTGAGTGCCACCACTATGGCAATGAAACCTACCCAGGGGCCAAACCTAAAAAAGTGCAATAACACATTCCTTTCATTATATATGTTACTGCAGATAGTTTTAAAGTTGACCATAATTAGTTTTTATGACGTTTTATGACGTCATAATGAATCGGTGCATTTGCACCGGTTGGCCACTATGCTAGTCTGGTATAGGATATAGGCCTACTCCTCCTACTATATAAAATTGTGTATTGGTCAAATCTAATAAAAACTCAAAAAAGTAGATCATAATTAGTTTTTATGACGTTTTATGACGTCACAATACAGCGGTGCACGAAAGGGGTGCTGGAAAAAGACCAGCTCTCAATCATAATAAATACAGCAGAGTGCCATGTGCCCAATTTTGTAAACGCTGTGTTCACAAAAGGGATGCTGGAAACAACCCGCTCTATATCATAACAAATATAGCAGAGCCCCATGCAGCCAATTTTGTAAACGCTTTGTTCACGAATGGGATGCTGGAAAAAGACTAGCTCTCAAACACAGCAGCGCGCATTGCGGCCGATTTTGTAAACGCTGTGTTCATGAATCGCACACTGGAAAAAGAAACCAAGGTCACCCAAATAACTATTAGAACCCTACCAAGTGGCCAATACCGAAAATAGTGTTTTTATAAGAGGCCTCGTCGTCATGGAAGCTATGTTCAACAATGTGTATTAGCGGTGCACCTGCACCGCTCGGCCCCCGGTTAGAGATTCGGTGCGGTGCAAACGCACCGCTTGGCACTCAACGTGTTAAGGATTTAACTTTTTAATAACATCAAAAATTGAAACCTCAGATGTTACAGCAGGCAGATTTAATGTTATTAGAATGATGCTAGACTCGCTAGTTTTTTATTTGTAATTTTTTCTGTTTGTCAACTGGTCACACAACTTGGTAAAGTGGCCAGTTACAGTAAACTCCCGATTATCCGCAGAATTGGGTGGCGCGACTATTGCGGACAACGAAAATCGCAGATAATCCGCAAGTGGTAAAAATGGGAGAGAATAAAAGAGAAAAACTTTGTCAACATTAAAAATCAATTTATTTAATACAGTCAGGGGCGAACCCAGATTTAATTTCGGGCGGGCGGAATATCCTATAACGTCACGGTAAGCGAGTATCGCATCACAATAGACGAATATGGACGTCGTGGTAAACGAATATCGTCATTGTGGAAGACAAATATCATTGTTGCGGTAGACACATATTGTTGTCACGCCGCAGTAGACGAAAATTGTCGTCGTGGTAGAAGGATATTGTTGTTACGGTAGACGAGTATCGTCGCCGCGGTAGAAAAAATATCGTCGTCGGGTTATACGAATGTGGACGCCGCGGTAGGCAAAGTTCGTTGATGCGCTAGACGACTGTCGTCGTTTTGGTAGACGCCGCGGTAGGCGAATATGGTCGTCGCGGTATACGAATATCATTGTTGCAATAGATAAATATTGTTGTCACATCACAGTTGACAAAAATCGCCGTCAACAAAAATCGTCCTCGCTTCGCAGTAGACAAAAATCGCCTTCGCGTCGCGGTAGACAAACATAGTCTTCGCGTCGCGGTAAACGACAATTGTCTTCGCGTTGCGGTAGACGGAGAAAGCCTGCACGTGTTTGTACTCAAAAAACTTGTCAGTTTAGTCTAATTTTTTTATATGTACGTATTTTCTCGCTTTTCGTAGCACGCGCGGATAATCGGGAGTTTACTGTAATTTCTTAAAAAATATGATGACTGTATGTATATGTTTATTACTATGGGAAATAAATTCATTTATTTATTCATTTATTCATAACTCACCCTTAATATGTTAAATATATTTTCTCATGAACTTAAAACGAAAGCTGTATTAATTCATAGATTGTTTTGAAATTATTCAGAACTGGAACCTTATTTATAACTGGAGATAACAATATTTATCTAGAGTCAACTTTCTGAAAATATTGATTTTTTTGTGAATTGTAGAATCATGACTCACCTTAAACTTAACCTATTTACATGACTCAACAGCTCAAATGAAAGCCAATAATCTACCGATTTAATTAAGACCTTGTTTTTAGTATTTTTAGAACTGGAGATTTTTATTTTTGACTGGAGATTTTGAATGAAGAAAACTAATCAAAATAAAAGGATGATATGTCATGTAATATTACATGAATTCTCACCTTTACTTTATTCTATCAGCCTAATAACTCTAATATATTTATTTACAATAGTTTATTTTAATAATGATAGCCTAATTTAAAATTAAATATAAATTAAATCCCACCTGCAATCTCAATTTATGTAAAGCCGTTTCAAATATTTAATAAATTAGAAATTTCTAAATTGATCTCTCTCATATATATATATTATTATCTGTGAAAGTGTGTTGGCTTGCAAGTGCCATAAGTGAGGTAAATACAGAACTGAGTAACTAAAAATACCATATGTGCTATTGTAACAAAGATTCCAAAAAGAGACCAGCAAGATGGAAGGACAGTGAAGAAATTTGAAATAGGGAGTGTTAAAAATTAATTTTAAAACAAAAGGCCCAGTCCTTACGATAAAGTCCTAAGTAAAAGTTAATTTCAGGACACACTAGCCTGGAATTTTTGATAGCCACCGGTGTGAGGAGGTTGGTAGGTCCATTTTGTTAGCTAAAACCTCCCACAGAAGACTCCAGTTGGTAAGATCCAAACTTTATGAGAGATCTTAAGAAGAGAAAACTTTATCCGTTTTAATCAAATCAGCCAAAAGAAATAACAACAGAATTGGTATTGAAAATATTAAATTAATCCCCAAAGAACATTTTGGATAATTTCCTGAAGAACCTAAATATTTTAAATATTAATAATTCAAGTTCATATGTGGACATTGGACATGTGTTTTACATTATTAATTGACTTTGAATAAATTTACTCTTATAAATAGAGATCATTCGATTAGGCCTACTATTTCATTAAAATCAAGCTGAACTTGAGTTTTATCTTACATATTATATCAAATTTTAATATGTTTGGGAAACCACATTGACATTCGCTCCCCAGCACGAAACCCAAATCCTGCAAATATATTCTCATGTTCTAACATTACCAAAGACTATTCGATATTATAAGTAGAAGAAAAACCCACACCTTGTAAACAAATTTGTTAATCCCCTCAAGAATTCATTTAATGTTGTATGCCAATAAATAGCCAATTTGTGTTTGTAAAACCTTTCGTTTTATTGTGTCTTATTTAATTAGGCTTAAGACAGCCATTTTGAAAATTCCACCTTCCTTGAATAGTGAAGCTAAAGCTGAGAATTGTTGTAACATATGTTATTTAGAGCTAGCCTATACGGTAACAATAATAGTAACAAAGAGTATCAATATAATTTTCCCAGTCACTTAAAATTTGACCAATCATTCACTGTGCCCTAAAAAACCAGACCAATTTCAAACCCTAATAGAACCCCTCCATGCAAAAGTAGGCAATTTTGCAGGGAACTACATGATACATATACTCATTAAGTTTCCTCTAATGTCACTGTAAATATCCCCTGTCTGTCTTCCTCTAATGTCTGACTTTCGAAGAAAACGTCAGGGAGTGTAGGAATACCAATGTAAACGAAAATACAACTTAATAAAAAACAATTTTATTTATATAAAAGTACAAAACCAAATGTGGAGCTTAAAACGTTATTCTCCTCACTTCTTTTGGGGGAAATTTTCCTGGCCTTGACTTCTTAGTTTTTGAAATAAGGGTAATCCAGCTTTTCTACATTCCTTCCTGGTCTTATCCTTCCACTCTCCAATATTTACTTCACGTTTCTTAATTTTATTTACGAGATTTTGGTCGCTGGGCGACAATGCAACGGCTGGCGGGGAGTCTTATCTTTCGGCGAGTAGAACGTTATTCCCGAGAAAGTCCGTGCAGTCCCGCGAAGCACGCCAGCTTTGACAGACGAAATCAGGGCTACCAACTCAAATATCTTCTAAACAAAATATACCACGGTGTAGCTCGTGTCCTTGAGAACCTTTTTCGCCGAATATCTCCAATTTTGATATTTTGTCGTTTAGAACGTTTTACGGGGGACTCCTTCATTTAAAACCTGACTTATGAATAGTGTACAAAGATAAACTAGGGAATTTGTTTTGTCGTACTGAGCTTTATACAGTAGACTCCCTCTTATCAGATACACCCCCCCCCCCCCTCCCTCTTGAAAGTCTCAATTAGACATCTCAAGACTGAGACCTTACCTAATAACGGTTTCTCCGGTTAAACCAATGTTCCCTAAACACGTTAAATTATAACTCTAATGCATACTGTATAAGCCAATTCTTTGGTTTACGCTTGTAATTATAAATTCTCAAATATTTGCCACAAGAATCATTGATAGTACTGACCGTTTCCTGCCGTTCATCCTATTACTTTAAATGAGCAATTCTTGTCTATATATAAATCCTATCTCGAAAACGGCTCTAACGATTTTAATAAAATGTTGCATATAGGTGTAGTTTTTATTTTTAAGTTCACCTACGTGTTTAAATTTGCTGTTGAAACGCAAATTTCTTAGAAAAATGAAATTTAAAGTTGATTTTTTTAACATGGGGTCATATGAGTTGCCAACAACAACAAAAAAGTAAACAAAAGAATCATCCAGCTGTTCATGACAAAGCCACTTAAATCTTTTATAGCACATTCCAGTAGAGTGGAATAGAACAGAGATATACAATTGAGTACAGATTGCTCATGGAGTATTATCCCCATCTTCCCAAACAGGCAAACAGCTGTGTTTTAGGTTATTTAGAAATAAATAATATCAAAGCAACAATATGTATTTGTGTTATAAAGGTGTTTTTATGCTTTAGATTTACTAAATTTAAACCATCAGTTTAATGTTTCTTAAAGTTTGCCAATACAATTTATGAAATAGAGATAAGCAAATTCTCAAAGATCTACAAAGAACAAGTTTATTTTATAAGGACAAGGTTCATATTAGAAAAAATGTGATATTATTTAACTCAATCCACCTCAAATTTCAGTTTGTACTTCAAAATGTAGATGCTCAGAAAATTTATTATCATTTGTGAAATTTATTAATATTATTATTTGTGAAGTAAGATCATATAATTTGTATTTTCTGTGATATTGTAATATGTTAACGAATGGCAGTGTTGAGCAATTTATAAAGACACCGATGAGATATACAACAACGTGTGCAGGGCCGCCGACAGACATTTTGAGGCCCGGAGCAAAGTTTGGGAGTGAGGCCCCTCAATACAAAAAATCGTAAATAAAAAATACCTTTGTCTGTCAAATAGCTACATTTGTAAATTCTGCTGATTACAAACTTTTTGATTTAAAAATGTTGAATATCTTAATTTGTTCAATACAAAACAACTACATCACAGGTTTGTACTAAACTTTTGATTTATGAATTTTAAAAATTCAGAACATTACAAACAGTAAAAGCTGGTAAAATCATTTTTGTTACGGCTACTGAATAACACTGAACTTGGTATTAAAAGCACTAGACTAAAAAATGTACATTTCTAATAAGCCTGTACCTGGGGGTAAAAAGGATTTAAGAAACAGTTTTAAGTTATTATACAAATTATTCACAGACTACCTAACTACTATAAACTACTTTACTTGTTTTCCTTCTCTATTCCAACTCCCATAATGCCTGTGGTGCGTGTGACGTCACCAGGACACCATATCCTAGCCCTAGCATAAGGCCCCCTTGGCCTTTTGGTAAAAGTATAGCTTAAGTCGAAGATGTAGTAATAACTACTCTCTGACTGGCCAAGATACTTTATTGTGCCAGCTTGAGGCTACAGACGAGCGCATTCTTTCGGTCTGCTGAAAGCATCTTGAGCTGCTTAAATTTTTGTATGAGGAAACCTGAATTTCTTTGGACCTTGGTTCATACCACAGATAAACGAATACATTCGTTTATGTATTCCTTTATCTGTGTTCATACGTAGCTGAACTCAAACTCAGAGGAGAAACGAAGCTGAAGTTGTTAATCATTGGAAAAAATTAATGTCACGTCTTGAGGCGTAAATGTTATTGTTATTACTATTATTCTTTTGTAAAATATACACCATTTAGTTAAAGATAGGAATCCTTTTCCTTGGTCCATCGTAGGCCTGTACAAAAAAAGGTTTGTGATGAATTTAGAGTGTAAACGATTTGTATTGGACGAATGCTGAGCTTGGTACGGATTTAGCTAATGTGAGGTCTGGTGCAGGCCTATTAACTCGGGGGGCCCAGACGCGACGGCCGAAAACCAAATGACATTGTATCAAAATAAGGCAAATGAACAGTTAGGTAATTTTAATTGTATACGTTTTTAAGTACTAAGTGTTTTATATATCTTCTAATACATTTAATTTTGGTCTCCTTGTTTTAAAAACTCTAATATTTAATAATCCTCAAAAATATTCTCAGCTCAAAATGTGGCCCCCTTCCTTTTGTGGCCCGGGGCAATCTGCCCCCTTTGCCCCCCCCTCTCGGCGGCCCTGAACGTGTGTCACAGCACTCACAGGGCTTGGCTCTGAAACGAGCAATGAGAGCATCGATTAGTAAACGAAGATCGAAAAAATGCAATTACTGAACAAAACTTAATCCTCAGTAAATCAAATTACTAACTATCATTGTGGGGAGCAATATGAACATGTATGCTGCATTTGAAAATGTTACTGCTTTCCCCCGAGCGAAGCTCGGTCCCCAGATATTTCCAGTTAAACCGACGTGTTGATAAAAATCTTCCAGTTAAACTGATGTCACTTCCATGTTGTGCTGTTAAGTTAAACCATTGATTATAAAGAAAAAATAGATAGTCCAAGCAATGTTAAATTTTGATGCCAGCAAATTTAATTTTACAAAAATTAGCAGACTGGTGGAGAATTGTGGCATTAAGGAAATTAAATACACCTTTTTTATCCTCTCTTAAGCACTCATAGTTTCGAGGAGTTAAAAATAAAATCCTTTTTTTAACCCCATGTCATCCTGGTATAAGCAAAAATGTCCCTTTTCAGGGAAAAAATCTTAAGTGCCCAACTAATTTCATGTGCTCTATTTCTGGCTTCAAAACATCCATAAGCATGAGCAGTCTCCTTTTAGGTATAAAGTCAATGGTTATACCGATGTTTGGTTAAAAGGTGATCAGATAAGAGGGAGTCTACTGAAGTTAGTTTTATGTTGATTTATGTTCACTATCTCAAATGAAAACCTATTTATCCCTGGATGTTTTAAGATCAGAAGGAACTGCATCCGTTAATTATAAGCAGAGCCATAATAAAAAAATCCTAACAAATATTCTATTTATGAAATGTTTTTAAGAAATTTTTTAGGGATGAATTTTCATTTGAGTATATCTTTGAAACAAATAAAAGAACAGATTTCAGTTTTGTAATCAGCGTAATAATCTAGTTTAAAGCAAGGTGCTACAATACCATCTCTATATATAAAATAAAATGTAATGTAGCAGATCATAGATATGGTTAGTTTTTTCAAGATGGCGGCCAAAAATGAGAACTATGTCGTAATGAAGAAGTAACCTCTCAGCTTTGATCAGCGTTGGTTCTGAGTCAGCAAGTCAAAAAGTGTAGTAAGGTTTTTTCAAGAATGTTAAAGTTTGGGAAAAAACCAACATTTTGAAACATGTTTTAAGGGTTTTCTCATGGTCCAATTTTGGATTATGTGAAAAGTCATATATTTGGATGGACTCTCTTCAAAACCACTTGAGTTGCAATTTTTTCAAGGTTGACAATTTGGTTTATTGGACTTACGCTCTGGTTATGAAGGTGAAATCAATGGATTTTGTGTATTAGTACAGTAAAATTGGGGATTTAGATCGGCAACTGATGTCCATTTACAAAAATTTGATCAGAGCTTCTTTTGAGCACTTTAATTAAAAATCCGATGAGTCCCCAAAAAATTAAGTTGGTTTGCACCTTTAACATCACGTTTCAAAATGGAGGTTTTTTTGTAATGGGATAAATTTTCAAAAAAGCTTCCCCTTTTCATTTTTTACCTCTATTTATCAATATAATGTCTTAGGAGCATCTCTGATACTTTTTGGGTGGTAAATACTTCATTTTGACCGATTGTTAATTTTTGGCCGCCATCTTTAATCCGCCAAAATTGGATATAAGTTATTTTTTTCAATGTAAAAATTGTGTTGTGACACATCATTTCAAAGTAAATTTTTACTCTGATTGCAATGCGGCAATCCTTTTTTGAAAATCTTGATTTGTTTTAAAGATAAACTGAAATTAAAATTCATCCCTATATTTCATCCCTACATCCCTTCATTTCGCACTTAGAATCTATTTTTTAACATTTTCTTATATCTCCCGTTCTATTTTAGATATGCAGTTCAGTTTTGTATTAAAATACTCAGAACTATTCAGGCATTAATTTGAGCTTTTGCTCATTAGATTTGGATGAGTAAGAGACGAGTTATATTGTTCAATTTAAAGTCCAATTTGTGACGTATTTTTTCGGGGGGGGGGGGGGGGGGTCGAGTGAATTATTCGATGGTCGAGACACGCTCTCCCACCCCGAGAAATTAGTCACCGAAAACAATGCCGCAGAATGCTCAGATGGAGCTTAAATTCCAGGGTTCATAATCATTTTAAAGAAGGAACGAAAGTATAATCGTGGGGCTCGAATTTAATTTACACGCAGGGCTCAGAGCAACCGGACGCAACGATACAGTTCAAAGAACGAGTTGCCTCATCCTCGCCCTCGTAAAATGTGAAGAATTTTATCTAAAACGACGGAACGACTTTAAGTCGCGCGAAGGAACCGCTCTAACGTTAGCCCCTGCTCACACCCTCACTTGCTAAAGGGTTACTATGAACAAGAGGCTCACCCAACCGTTTTGGATTACCACGGGCTAAGCTTGAGGCTGCATTGTGGCCCGTGACTCTACACGGAAACCGTGAAAATTTTAAATAAAAACTTTCCAGGTTTTACTCGCAGGTGTAAGGCCTAACCGAACGTGGTTCGTAACCGCTCAGTGCGTCACCCAATTAATAGTTTACTAATTGGGTTGTCGTGGCATAGCACGTGCTCCGTAACTTGTCACGACGTGAGTGCAAGTAGGGAGGGGACGAAAATTTACGTTACTGCACTGAGAAAATGGAACTAAAGTGTCTAGTAATTAATAATACAGTATTTTAGTAAAGATGAGAAAGGCTAGGCCTAACAAGATTGTGAATTAAGCTATTCGACTATTTGGTCGCCCACGACAGCCTGGGACAGGTTCGTGGGGACGTAAATTCGACTAAAAGTCCGTAATTTCTTCCGTAAGTACTTCTCACGGGAACGACAACACAGACCTAACGTCAGCCGGCGTTTGTTTACCAATGTAGTCGTTTACTTTTACCCCTCTCCAAAAAAGGCACCTTACAAAACTTTTAAAGATTCTATTTTAGTTAAAAATTTTTATCTCAAGTTCTAAATAAGACACAATGTTCATTACAGTCTTAAATTACTCATTGAATAATTGGCCTTTTTTGGAGCCATTTATTGTTGAAATCTATTAGATTTTAAATAAGTTATGATTCTCCAATCTACATAATATTTATTTGCTGCTGAAATTTGTTTTTTGTTAAAGAGTTACACCTTAAGTTGTAAATGAGACTCAAGGTTCGTTCTAGTCTTAAATTAAACAGTGCATTATAAGATTTATTTCTAGTAATTGATAATTTAAATCGGATGAGTTTTAGATGAGCTACAATACCCTGTTCAACACGAATAATTATTATTTCTGAAATATAGGTAAAGTTTTAATCTTAAAAATAGCTTCAAACTCACCCAATTTTAACTATCAACAGCTACAATGAAGACGAATGATTCAACAAGTAACTTAAGACCAGAATGAACGTTGTCTTATTTAGAACTTGAGATGTAAATCTTTAACTAAAATAGAATCTTTGAAAAAGCGGACTTTACGTTGAATAGAACAATATAACTAGCCTCAATCACGTCCAAATTTTATGGTCAATTGCTCATATTAAAGGCAGTATAATACTGAGTATTTTAAGACCAAAATGAACTGCATACCTCAATTAGATTGGGAGATATAAGGAAAATTATAAAAAAATATATTCAAAATGTAAAATGTCTATAAGAAATGCCTAGGGATGAATTTTAATTTCAGTGTATCTTTAAAACGAATCAAGATTTTCAAAAATGGATTGTGGCATTGTAATCAGAGTAAAAATTTACTTTGAAATGATGTGTCACAACACTACCTTTACATTAGAAAAAATGGCTTACATCCGTTATGGTGGATACAAGATGGTGGCCAAAAATTAAAAATCAGACAAAATGAAGGATTAACCACCCAAAAAGTATCGGTGGTGCTCCTACGACATTGTATTGATAAATAGAGGTAAAAAATGAAAAAGGGAAGCTTTTTAAAAAATTTATCCCGTTACAAAAAAAACGCCATTTTGAAATGTGATTTTAAAGGTGTAAAACAATTTTATTTTTTGGGGACTCATCGGATCTTTAATTATAGTGCTCAAAAGAAGCTGTAATCCAATTTTTGTGAATGGACATCAGTTGCCGATCTAAAGGGTGTTTTTGGCCTTATTTTACTGTACTATATCCTGATATTCATTACTCAGAAAATGAAATGATATTCATTACTAAGAAATGGTTCAAAGAAATTACCGATTTATTTTTAAATGAAAATGTGTAAAATTCGCGCTGAAAAAGAGGATTTTTTTACAAATTTCATCAGTATTTTGTATACCGAGTTTCCTCCTTAACTTTTTCCTATATTTTTTCAAATATCAATTCCACAACACCCCCAAACATTATTGGGTAGTTAACTTCATTTTGAGGTGGTACCCAATTTTGGCCGCCATTTTGGATCCACCATATTGGATCCAGAATAATTTTTTAAGATATAAAAGTGGTGTTATGACCCATCATTTCGGATTAGATTTTTCACTGATTACAATGCCACAATCCGTTTTTAAATATCTCAATTGGTTCTCAAGATACAAGTACTTTTAATTTATTTATTTTCAACCAATTTAAACATTACAAATTGATAAAATAAGCCCATAACCACAAAATAATGCTAGATAGTGACGAATACTACCATCAGTCATTGTTGAGCGATTTACACTTAACTTTCACCAATGTAAATTTTTTGGCCGCCATCTTGGATCCGCCATTTTGAAATGAGGTAAGTTATTTCAAATATGAATTTGGTATTGTGACCCATCATTTTTAACCAGTTTTTTACGCTGAATTCAATGCCTCAACCTGTTTTTAGCTATAAATTTGTTTTTGAAAAATTCATTTTTTTAAGATTTTTATTAGAAACATGTCACTAACATTTCTGATTTTTATTAGAATCTTGAAAACTAAACACTATAATTAAAAACGGGTTGCGGCATTAAATTTGGCATAAAAAATTAGTATGAAATGATGGGTCACAATGCCCATATTTGAATACTTCATGTTTGAAATAACTTAGCTCATTTTAAAATGTCGGATCCAAGATGGCGTCCAAAAAATTAAAATTGGCGAAAGTTAAGTGTAAATTGCTCAACAATGACTGATTGTGGTTATTCGTCACTATCTAGCATTATTTTGTGGTTATGGGCCTTATCAATTTGTAATGTTACAATTGGTTAAAAACAAATTAATTAAAAGTACCCATATCTTGAGAACCAACTGAGACATTAAAAAACGGATTGCGGCATTGTAATGAGTGAAAAAATCTAGTTTGAAATAATGGGTCACACCACTTTTATATTTGAAAAAAATATTTTGGATCCAAGATGGCGGCCAAAATTGGGTACACCCTCAAAATGAAGTATTAACTACCCAATAATGTTTGGGCGTGGTGTGGAATTGATATTGACAAATTTTAGTAATAATTGAGAAATTTTAGGAATAAGTTTTCTGCACTGTGCACTGCTTGTTTTTGCACTGTGATGTTGACCCTATTTAATGTATTAATGCATTTTATTGAATAAAGAATATTTGATTGATTAATATTTGAAAAAATATAGGAAAAAGTAAGGGGGGGGACTATTATAGGACACCTCGTATATGAACTCAATGAACTGAACATATATTAAAGTTTACCTCTTAAATTTGTAGAAATATGTTTTGAAATAGTAATTTTGGGTAGGAGTAAAACCAGTGGTGTTCTGAGAAATTTTAGATTTTAGTTCTTATTTTCATAGTTAGGACAGCTAATTATATTTTTTATTTAAACTTTTGCTGGTAGCAGGGCCCCTACATGGCCGGTGCTACCGTTGCCATGGCAACGAGGCCCGTAAGCAAGGATAGGGATTTTTTTTTATAAATCATAGAAATAAAACAATAATTAAATTACTAGGACTAGATTTATGTGTATCAATGAAATATTACATCAGAGTAATATAAATAGGTTAACTGGATATGAAGTGCGTTGCATACAAATGGTGTCTGAATCTACACCAGGTGTGAGTATCTAAACCACCACCAGCTGACTTAAAAATGACAAAACGTCAATACGTGATACCTTGTTGACAAACGAGAGCAGACAAAAGCAGAACACTGCCCGCCGGTGCCAGTGCCGGGCCCGTGTGATGTTTTAGTCCCTAGCGTACCCCTCCCCCTCCCTCACACAGCACGGCCCGTTTGCGCAAGCTCACCCCCAGTGTTCCCCCTGATGTACCATAGTTATCGTACTTTTACGGTAATTTTTTATGGTGCTATCCTCATTTTGTCTGATATGATGGTTTGATGATTTTTAAATCCAATTTTATACTTTTATTTTCTTTCTTTTAGAAGAACGAAGTGCACTTCTTTCTTTCTTTCTTTAACACTTGGAGTGTTAGCAATCGAACACCGACTTGCATCAAGTCTTGACTTCAGTGATATAATTGTAAAATTCTCAATGATCAAAGCCAGAAAAATGTAGCTTTCATTCTTTCAATACAATGCAGCTTATAACTTTCATGTATGTTTACCTAGTGTTTAGCTTTGAATTTAATTTGATTTTAGTAAGTTTACTTTGGCCCCCGTTTGTACAATGAGCTCCACAATGGTCTAAAAAGCTTAAACTCTGCTTCTTTTAAAAGAAAGATAAAAGAAATTTTAAAGGGGTATAGTTAGATTTAACCTATTGTAAATGTGTTTTGTAAATATTTTTGTAATATGTTTTGTATTAAGTTGAAATAATGTGCTGACGACAGTTGTTCTGAAAAGCTGGTGTACCAGAGAAACGCTTGATACAATAAAGGCATTTATAATTATTATACTAAAACTACAATTTAAAAAGGCTGCAGAACGGTATGCTAAGTCAAATGCAATCTTCACTTTTTAGGCCATTTGATACAAGTGTACGGTTTTTGTGAGGCATATAGAAAACAATAAGTTGTGAATACCGCAAGTATTCAAAGTTAATACACCTGGGGTGGGGTAGCTAGTGGAAGAAGCAGGGAATTGATGTTATTTAGTTTCAACCATTATATGTGGAAAGGTTATTGTTGGTGAATAAAAAAATGTTTCACATTAGTAGTGTTTGCGTTGCACGACAGATTCACCCATCTGTAGGGTGAGGAGACCATCAACAATTCTCAACTTATGACCATGAATTTCCCAAATTCACACACTCCTCCACAAATTTTCTAATTTTTAAGTGCTTCAATGTAACTGTGTTCAACAGTTACTCATGGCAGAATTGTCAAAAAATAGTTAGAAATTTGAGGACTAAAGAGTTGGGAAATATTTTTTCTAAACTTTATCACGGATGCACTGAGGCAGATTGTAATTAAGTTCACTCTTGGAATTAGAAACATGGTTCTATTAGGCTCTACCAATGAATATAGTTTATGTATTCATTGGCTCTACTATTGTGTAGTATCTTTTGAGAATTTGCGCATTGGTCTTTTGTGAGAAATATGAAAAACTGTGATATTTTCCATGATTGGGCAATGGACATCCCTTTTACATAATGAGCACGTGATTAAATGCCTCATGGAAGTTGTAAATAGTTGTAGGTTATAAGATAACAGAAACCATGTCATTATGTAAAAGTACGAATGGATTAAGTAATTTATGATAGCCTTAATACGAGATAAAAATGTATGTAATTCTTTAGAACAAAAAGTCACCATACAAGTCTAAAAATTAAGAATGTATTGAGTAGGGTTGGCGGTGGGCGGAGTTATTTTGGATGGGAAGGCCTCATTAATGTTTTCTTGCCTTGGGTCTTGCACCCTCTAACTGGCACTGATCTATATGACACCTTCCGGCTACCAATAAAGAAAAATAATAAGTGGCACATTTTACTATGTGGGGTGGGGATAGTGTGAAATATAAGCCCGATATCAATAGTTATTTGGGATATTTTGTTCCATTTTCTTAATTTTTTGGCTGCGGGGAATGATACCCCTTCCCTCCCTTGGTAAACCCCTATGTATAGCAAAAGTTCAAAAGTTGTAAGTGATTTTTAAAATTTTACGACAAGAAGTTCTTATTATTTCATTGGGTTAATCTCTTTTTTCCAAGTTTCACTGGGATACTCTATTTTTTTTTTAATATTGAAGGCACAACTAAACTTAAGAAGGATGAGGAGGAGATTGTTAGATTTCAGTTTTGGATTAACAATTGAGACAAGAATTTTGAAAAGCTTTTTTTGTTTCAGCCCATCCTTAGTGACTACGAGTCAGGAACTAGTAATGCTGGGGACGGTAAGTTTATATTTATAATTTTTTTTAACTTAAGTTATTTTGAAGGTTAACCCAAAGAAAGATGGAAGCAGTTCAAGAGTTCAGGTGTCCTGATTGATGGTTGTAATTGTTGTCTAAATGTATCTTTATATGAAACAGTCCTGCTCAGCTCATAAACTTTCCCTCTGTTTTGTTTGCAAGTTGATGATATGGAGATACAGTTGCTAAATTATGGTAAAAGAGTATTCTTAAAGTTGGGGCTGCTACTTCTCCGGGGTTTTTAAATTTTTTGAAATCAATAAATTTTTTTTTAAGATGTTCATAAAATCATGCAACAACTCAACGGGAGTCATGACAAATTTACAGGTTTTAGAGTCATCAGGAGATTGACGAGGTAAATCTAGCAAAAACTAAAGTAGGCCACCCTGCGGGAGTGTGACAACAGCAAACCTACTTAACCTCTTCTATACTGACTTCTGTCGTTTGTCTAAAACAGTGAGAATAGTGTTGTGATATAGGTGGAACTGGCTTATCTGATACAAATGTAAGATAAACATTAAGTAAAAAACGTTTATAATACTTTGACAATCTTATTTTACTGTCTTCAGCTGTCTTATTGAGGGACAGAGGATGTGTTTATTCACTGCACCTCAAACTGTCCTGGGTTGGCGTGAAAAATATCTGGTAACCCTACTAAAGGCTGTTAGCTGTTTTAGATCATTAAAAAAGGCACACTGAACAGGATTCACTGAATTCCTGCAATCTGTTTATTAAAAATTTGGCAAAATACAAAATTTAATTTTTTGTTTAACATTTCAACAGGGTTGACGTATAAACATATTTCCAGCTCCTTTCCTAATCCTCATCTTGGGCTTTGATCGGTTCACAATGACAAACAATAGTTTCTACCTCATAACAACTGGAAAACAGAATACAATAACAAAACCAATTAAAACATGAGCAAAGATTTGTTAATTTTGTTTGATATTTTATTCATTTTAACACATTTCGCTACAGTAAACTTACTTATTAGCCTTCTTTTGATTTATTTTCTGAGTCAGCCCCATGTAGTGTGGCCAGTTGTACCTTAAGATGAAAAAAAAGGTTTTGCTTGATTGTTATTTCATCGATGTGTTTCATTGAATGTGAGCAGAGCAGGACATTGGTGTACATAAAGTGAGCAGAGCAGGACAGGTTCTCTGTGGTAGGTAGTATATATTTGTAATTAAGGTTGTAACTAGAGATTATTATTTTTAGATGGTGGCAGTGAATCTGACGGTATCTTGTCCGAAGAGGAATGCAGTCAGAAAGGGGAGCCAGCTTCTCAAAATAAATCGGTGTGTATTTTATCATTATTTGACTTAAAAGGTTCCAAAACAAAAAATATGTACATATAAAACTTACATCAAGAGAATTTTGTTGTATGTAAACTGATCAGTCCTTTATTTTTTATTTGTCCAGCCAACCTTTACTCATATAAATTCTTCAACGAAAAAGCTTATCTGCCATGTGCCTTCAGTGGTTCTTTACAGTTAGAACCACTCAAAGATAAAGTAAGATATAGTTAGGAGTTTTGATTTAAAATCATCATAAATAAAGCATTTGATGCCAAATCTAATAATTTGTTTTAAAATATATGTTACGTGTGAAAGATCTTCACACTAACCAAAAGTTCCAGTACATCAACGGATCAGTTTTTCTACTAGTTTTATAGATAGTGTATAAATGAGGAAAACTTGTATGATGTTTAGGATGCGGGAGCGTCAGGCTCTTCATCGGACTCTGACGGACAGTCCGAGAGATGTCCGATTTGTCTCATCAAGTTTGTTTCGCAAGAAGTGGGAACACCGGAGACGTGCGACCACTTCTTCTGTGCCGTGTGCATCCAGGAATGGTCTAAGGTAATTGGCAATTTAATAACCAGTTATTAAAAAACACTATTTTCGTTAATTTGTTGCTTGCTTAACCCTTAAAAACCCTGAAGCTTAAAATAAGTGCACATTACTTGAGATTTTTATGTTTAGGTATAAAAAATTAATACAGCATTAATAATATGTTTGTATTTGTACTATTAGCGTTCAGCAGTATTGAATTTAGTATACTTTTTCAATACATTTCATTGAACTTCTTTTAACTGTTGCTTGAGGTTGCAAAAGAAATTTTGTTGTACGTAATGGAGAGAATAAACTGTAACTCTTCAAAGTTGTAATACAATGAAAGAAGGCTTCAAGGTGATTTTTAACAACCTGTCTAGCTGTATTCAAATACTAGCTATATTGCTTTACTTAAAACATTCTGTACAGATCAATAAACTGTAAAAGCAGGCTAAAAAGTAAGGAAAAAGTCACAGTCAATCTCTTGCAAAAAAATCCTGTTAAGAGTTTGCTGCTTATGTTTTCAGTTTTTAAAACAGCTAAAAAACTTGGTGTAAAAAGCTTGAGTGTCTCTTTTTTTGTCTGTACAAATAATACACTGCTTAAAAGTATGTATAGACTACTGCATATATGCAAACGTTTGAGACCTCTTGTAAATAAATTATAATCCTGTGTTTTTTTATCCTCTTAGTAATGGATATTGATTATCAATTTTAACTACTTTACATTCCAGAATGTGAACACGTGCCCGGTGGATCGACAGCCTTACAAATTGATTTTAATCAGAGAACATCTGGAAGGCAAAGTCATCAGACAGGTGCCTGTCAATGAACCGTCGGGCGAACCAGAGGCCCACCAAGAAGAGGACTCCACCATTTGTGAGGTAAAGTACACTTGTGTAACTGTGCAGACTTAGACCAAATTAAAGAAATATTTTTATAAAGTGGTTTTTATGTTTTTTGAAATTTTCCGAAGTAAAATCATCACAGAAAAGGCCCAGTGATCTGAATTTCATTAATCCAAAAGTCTGCTTAATCCTAAATGAATGCCATCAGGATAGAAAATATTTCCCGATTGGGGGAAAAATAGATGAAACTTTGCAATAATTTTACGAAAGACGTGATTACTGACCACAGGCGGGTAGACGAAAACAATCACAGGTAAACGATAGGAATTATTTTTTCAACAAATGTGAACAACCGTTAATTTTAACCACGCACATTTACCTATGCAGGAACAACTTGGTAAAATAAGCAAAGGGCCGTGTAATTTGATGCATTTTTGTTCACGGGAATTTGATTCAGTGGCCGATAGGTTAGCAAAAGACAATCAAGATCAGTTGTGGATGAACGACGGAAGTAACTCGGCGAATATGTTTATAAAATAGACAAACGATCCTAAATTCAATAAGGCCTATTCGCTAATCATAGAAAATGTCATAAACATAAAATGAACTGTTTGGCATAAACTGATAAAATAAGTTTATAGCTTTGCCACTAAGAATGAAGACATGTACATAAGTATAATTTTGTTCCAAAACAGCCGAAAGTTATTACATTAAAATTTATCAGATATTACTAGATACGGTATATACTACATTCAAAACGATTTAAGTTTCACTGCTCAATGAAGTGTTCCGGTTTCTGTGTAGGTGTGTAACTTGAGTGACCGGGAGGAGACGCTTCTCCTCTGCGATGGCTGTGACAACGGCTACCACATGGAGTGTCTGGAGCCGCCACTGGAGCACGTGCCCATAGAGGAGTGGTACTGCCCCGACTGTGCGCCTCGTCATAGGAGGGTGAGTGTATAATCTGACTTCAGAATTCTACTTCACATTTTTAGATCTGACTCTTAAGTGGTGTTCATTGACTTTACATCAATGTGTGATGAACAGGGTTTCTTGTAGTCTTGAATTCCTAACTGTCTGGAAATTTATTATTTTTTTAAATTCATTATGATACCCTAAACAAATTACTCAAAGTGATGTAAAAAAAGGTTTTGGTAGGAAAAATGTATGCAAATTGCTGTATAACAAGAACCAGGAAAGGTAATTCACTATGTTCATTGTGACAAAGAGTCATTCTTTGGCTTGAATTTTGTACTACAAGCCATAATGATTAATCAAATCAGTTTTAGTCATTTCTTAATTCTTCATTTAATTTTAATTACTGTATACCTCAATTGTGATTAAGTACTTTTTTAACCAAAATTGTCAGAATTATGTTTTTAGTCATGCGAGAAAGTCATAAAAAAGCAGAAAAGCCAGAAGAAAATCTGGAATTAGTCTTGAATCCTGTGGGTGAAACAAACTAGACACGCCGAGCAAAGGAATTTGGCAAATAATGTAAATCTCTAAGGGGGTGATCATCAGTAAATAATACAATAGCGAGTTTTTCGTGTTGCCATTTTCAATCGGTAAACATTTGTACCCTCCCGCCCCACAGGGGAGGACGCGAGGTGCGTCCCGCAGGCGTCAGAGGGGCGAGGCGGAGGAGGCTGAGGAGGGGGAAGAGGACGAGGACTTTGTGCCGCTGGCACGCTTCCGGCTGGTGCCGCGGACACGGCAGGCGGAGCGGGTGAGGCGCAACGTGCAGCGCAACAGCGCCGCTCGTCCGCGAGAGGAAACTGAGGTTGGTTTCACTATTGAATTTGTACTTACAATCATTATTATTTTGTATTATTTGTATGGGTGACAGGTGTAATTAATGAAAAAAGCGTTAACAATTCTGGAAGTAGCCATTACCAAATTGCTATCGTGCATTGTCAACAAAGTGAATAACAGTAATCAAAATGGAGTTTGAATTACAGATAAAGTCTCAAAGTCCACAAAAGTAAGTGAGTTTGAGTAAGTTGGTGGCGTTGTTTGTAGTGCATTGGGTTTCGGAACTATGATAGCGATTTCATAGGTTCCAGTCTCCCTGTGGTCGCATACATTTAGAAGTGCTGTTCACCCTTGAATTGGAATGGCTCACTCCTTGCTTTGCTTGATACTTCCATGCACAGGCCTAAGGGCCAATTGAAGGAGGGGTAAATGTAAGGTAACAAGAGGCTGCTAGCCTCTTAAAAAAATTATCATTGTCGGTCGTTGGAAGCAGGAAGCCCTGATTGTTAAACAATAATGGCCCACGGCTTGTTAGTCAACATCAACAATTGTCAACTCTACATTTTTCATTGTTAAAAAAACCTGATGTTATTTCTATACTCTGTACACAAGTTTACTCAGCCAAAGCATACCAATTAACCTTTTTTTAATTGGCTGAACCTCCTACACCAGCCGAATTGATGTAAAAGTAATAACTGCTTACCGTCTTAGATGAATATTTGTCAAGTTCTCCCCCCATTAGAGCTGCCCAAACCCTCAGCTTAAGTTGGATTTTAGTCACAATTTGAGTTTATATCCTAACCTAAACAAATATTTCTACTCTAACAAAATACAATTTGCTATGCCTTATATAATATTGCAATTAACCCTAGAGAGCTCGCGCCTACCGCCGTAACGTGAGAGCTCGCGCGGGGTAAATATTTACCCCATTATGTTTTATTGTATTTCTTTAATGAAACAACAAGCAATTATTTCGAAACATATTACAATTTTTAATGACAACTATATTTAACTTATATACACTCCATCATGTAGAAAGTCTTAACAGAAAAGCATACCGTTCACACTTAAAACAGTCAACACAAGTTTCTACTGTATGGCCCTTGCAGATGCTTTTACCGCAATTGGTATAGCTCTTGGTAGTTTTTCGGTCCAAATTTCTAAATTTCTTGATCAGAAATCACATCTGGCATTTTTTCCGAGTTAGTTGTTGCATTGGTTCTCGATTCAGTATTCCTAAAGCCAGCTTTATGCGCATTTTAGGTCTTTTGGTAATGTTACAATTTCAGTACAGCGTGGACTTAATACGAGATTTGCCGTTACAAATTTGACGTTACATCAACCTAGACTTACAGGTCAGCCACTAGACGAGTCGACTGGAAGGTACTGAGGGGGAGAAAGCAATCGGGTGCGGCTTCGCATACTTTTTCTGGTGTTAAAAACGTGCCTGGAGAAAATTTACCCCGCGCGAGCTCTCTAGGGTTAAAATTCACGTCCTGAATTTTTTTTAATGTAATGTAATGATGTCCATGATTCTGTAGTTTGAAAAATTCAAGTTGCCCACATATCAGTGTTACCAAACTTGAAATTTCTGTATTGTAAACTAATTTGAAATCCATGATTCTATAGTTGAAATATTCAAATAAGACAAATCAAGTTAAAACTTGATGTATTGAATAGTTATCAGTAATAATTATTACTCTAACAATTTCACATTTTCAGCCAACAACCTCGTCAGGAGTGGAGTCTGGGAGAGGAAGATTTTCCACTTCTGTCAGATCCAGGGCAACGGTCCGAGCTGCTCACAGAACTACAAGACGTACAACGCGGCGCACCGGTGTACGAATCAAGAGAATAGTCACAGATGATGGTGTCATTGAAGTCATCCTCAAGTGCAAGAAGAAGGGCAAGAAGAGGAGAGGTAGAAAGGTAAGACAGGATTTTAAATTGTTTGTTTAAAATATATGTTTTGAGTGACTTTAATTTGATTTTAAAATATTCTAAAACATTATGTTATTTTCTTTTTTCTATTTTATGTTATTTTTTTAATACTTTAGACACTATTCATTATCCCTCTTCCTTTCTTTAATGATGAAACAGTATGACCAATCAAAAATATTAATAAGTCTAGTTATTGAGGTTCCACAAAGTAGAATCCTCTTGATTTGGTCTTACTATCATCAAATAACAGTGAAAAGATCTATTCATATTCATAAATACTAAGGATCTAGGTGTGACTAATAATTTTCTATTTAACTCTTTGTTCCAGACTTTTTTATTTTATTGTTTTTTTCCAGAAAAAACGAACTAGGAGGACAGTGTCATCTCCGCGCACAGCAAAAGGCCGACTGGCAGCCAGGCTCGGAATGTGCAAACCGAAGCTCACCAGACAGACAATTCCAGAGACAGTGAATAAACAAGAACTGACCTCTGCGCCGCTAAACCATCAGCGCCATCAGGCCGGAATACCTACGCTGGACCTGTTTGGCAGGAGGGATCAGCTTGACTACTTCTCTGGATCTGAATCGGAAGGTGAAGTGGGGTCGATGGAAGGAGGCGTCGGTGTTCTGTCGAGGAGGAGAGTGGCGCGTCCTGGCGAACTGCTACTCAACCGCAAAAAAGCAGCTTCCGTCTTGTCTTCAACAACAGCAAGAAAACCTCTGAAGATCGAAAAGCCATCAACACCAGCAGGATCCAGCCTACTAGACAGTATTCTCGACAGTCAGACGCTTTGGCACTCTAAAAAAACAGAGATAAAAAGCAATGCTGATGGCACACTTAAAGTTATTCCAAAAGGGGATATTCTAAAAGAGGATAAAAAAGTCGACGTAAAGAAAACTACAGCACCTGTAAAGGAAACGCCTATTTATTCTGGCGGACGGCCGAACTCAGGAACATACAAGCCGGACAATCCTAGCCGAGGAAGTGGGAGTCAAGGTGGTGGTCATAACTATGCAGACCGATCTGAGGAGAGTAGCTATCAGCCTTCAGGTCCTTCAAGCTCTGGATTTATGAGAACAGAAGGCCCTTCAGGGCCTGGGTCCGGTGTATCGCCTCTACGAGGAGCAGCTCCGATTAGATTCCGTATGAATATCCCTCCCAAGAGGCCCAACATTCACTCGTATCCTTCTGACAATATTCCCCCTCCGCCACCGTTGCGTCTGAGGTCTCCTGCTGCTGAACTGTCATTCCCGGCGAACAACTCCCCAGACGCATCGCCGGAAAAAGAGGAGGAAGATGTGGATATTTACAGTGACATAGAACAAGAGAGTAATACAGCCCATGAGTCCGAGGAGAGAACGTTCGGAGCTCTTGAACCTCCTCCGGAACCCCCCTTTCTGATGACCATGGAGCCGCCCCCCGAGCCTCCTGCGATGCTGATGAATCTCAACGATGATGCGAGCGACGATGAGCCCAGCGGTCTCGTCATCGATGATCCTCCTCCGGGTGAAGTTTATGACCCTTGTGCAGCAGATTCTAATGACTCGTCCACTGGAGATGCATCTTTGTCTAAACCTCCAGGTAAATATGTTTATTATTTTTAAGAATAATATGATAAACAAGTTATTAGTTGAAGTTCCTTTTTTGAAATAATAAAAATATTTCTGAAAGATAAAAATATTTTTAAATAGCGTTTAGTTAGTCCTTTGTTATCAGAATATTTAGAATATCTGTGCGGTAGGTATCATAAATAAGATGCACAGTAGACCAAGGTGATGTTGAAGAGTCTCCCAAATTACATCAGCTACATTTCAGTTCTGCTTGGCTTAAGCGTTAAAAAAAATGTAGATCACCTTACTTACCTAATAGTCCTTCTGATTAGTGTGCTTTGATATTTAAAATTTGTTTGAATTTTTCATGTAATCATGTTTTAAGTACAGTTTTTGCGCTTTTAAATTTGTGCGCTCGCTTTTGAAATTCACCGATGAAACTCAAAATATGAATTTTTAGGACATGTTTTTGAACCATAAATTAGTTGTTTTTACATTACTCGGAGCCGTTTTTGAGATAATGTGCAAGCAAACATTGCTCATAGTTTAGGATTATAATGTTGAAGGAATCAGAGCAAGGAATCAGAGAACCAAGTATTTCAAGCACTTTCAAAGTTAAATTATATAATCTCTTTAAATTGTTAAAAATTATTAATAAAATTTGTTTGATTTCAGCGCTACCTTCAGTACTGAAAAACCAAGAATTGGTAGCCAACTACTCCTCAGATTCCTCCCCAACCCAAGAATCATCCTACAATCCAGAACTACCGACTTATTCTAGTACGCCAATAATTGGACCCCTGCCTCGGCCTGCGTCTCACAACTCTTCAGAGGCAGAAGACAATGATGATGAGTGTCCAAACTTTTCATTGTACTCGGCTACAAGTATGAAACTTGCCCATCGCGGCCTTGATTTGGACATTCCCATCCCTCCGCCTATTCAGAAAGTAAATGACGAGGATAGTATGGACATTCCTCTTCCTGCCGATGATTTGATTCCGCTTCCTCCTGACGATTTGCCTCTCCCTCAGGTTGAGGAAGACATCCCTTTTCCCCCTGATGAAAAAAGGAGCCCTTCACCAGTTTGCAAGTCTGCTGATGATACTAGAAGTCCTCCAAACACAGAGGAGTCAAAAGGTTCCGACAAAGACTCTGAAAGTGGTGATGTCAATAAAGCAGAATCGCTTGAAGAAAGAGATACTGGAGGAAGAAGTGTTGATGGGGATGATGATGCTGAAGAGGAAGTAGGTGATGATGATGGTAAGGATGAAGACATGGAAGATGATAAAAATAAACATGAGGATAACCAAGTTACATGCGATGATAAAAATAGCAACAAGAGTGAAAATGAGAGCATTCCTGAAGAGAGTGAAAATTTACCAAAGAGTAAACATAGTAAAAATAAGGATGCAGAAGCTGGTGAAGACGAATGTAGCACTCAAGGAGATGTGCTCGATCTAGCAATAGAAGCTGAGGCAAACTTGGAAAACAATATGCCTCACGATGATGGCGAAGAACGAAATGAAATCTGTCTAGCTAAAAGTCCAGTGAGACTCGATGAAAGTGATGATAAAATGGGTGATGGAGGAGATAAATCAGATGGTTTAGTAGATATAACTGACGAAGAAATGAGTGTCTATGATAGTCATGATAATATTGAATTAGAAAAGATTAGTGAACAAATCCGCGAAAGTATTCAAAATGAAAAACAGAATGCTAAATCGCTAGACTCTGACGATGATAACAGTCTTGTTGGAGGAGCTACGTCAGCAGTTTCTGCTGCATCGTTAAATTCTGATAATTTGGCTACATCAACACTCCCTGGATTAGAAGGCTTAGAGACGGAAACAATTTCAGAATCTGAGGATGTGAACTTTGATGAATTACCTTCAGAAAACCATGAACAACGGGAAGCTGTTGCAGATGAGGATGAGTTAAATTCTTCTAGGAGGAAGAAGAAGAAGAAATCCAGAAAAATTAGCCAAAATGAAGACAATTCAACTAAAGGAAACAATGAACCTTTGGAATTTGAAGAAGGAGAAATTATTGAAGACAAACCAAAAAAAGAGAAAAGGTTGAAAACTAAACCTGAAACAGAAGTTGACGTAGAGGAAAATGCTGAATCTAAAAAACCCAAACAACCTGTAGTTGAAAAGGAAAAAGACACATCTGAGAAAAAGACAAAGAAGAAAAAAGACAAGAGCTCTGGAAACAAAGAGAAATCAGACAAAAACAAAGACAAAGAACCCAAAGAGAAAACTTTAAAGCCAGGTGAGCCGGATGAAAATATATCTTGGAAGAAACTTTCTAAAAGTACTAAAGAAAGGAATTACAGGGATGGAAAGGAGAAAGATGATAAAGAAAGAGAAAAGGATAGGGATAGAGATAGAGATAGAGATCGAGATCGAGATCGAGATCGGGATCGAGAGAATAAAGAAGAAGCAAAAAAGAGAAGCAGGGAAAAAAGAAAGGAGTTAGAACGCTATGATGTGAGACGTTTGATAAGTGAAAAACCTAAACGACCCAAGAAAGATGAATTTGGTAGAGATATATCTCCTTCATCATCTTCTCTTTCACCTTACAGGCCACCGAGGTATCGATCACCATTGAGGACAAGAAATCGAAGTCGCACTAGGAGTAAATCGTTACGATCCCGTAGTCGATCAAGAGGTAGAAAGAGGCGTAGCAGGTCACGAGACAGGGTTAGATCACGAGATAGGTCTAAGAAGTCCCGATCAAGAGAGAGATCCAGAAAAAGGAGTCGATCAAGAAATAGGGTTGCTAGTCGTTCTCGTGACAGGAGGAGATCACCAGAAAAACCAGAAAGAGTGAGAGCAGGTCGTAGAAGTTTAAGCAGAGGTAGGAGAAAAACAAGATCAAGATCACATCATTCACACCATTCTAAGAGACATCGATCTTATAGCAAGTCTTGGACGCCTTCTTGGTCAAGATCCTCCATGTCAAGATCACGTTCCCCAAGACGCAGACGAAGGTCCAAAAGTATTACAAGGTCTAGATCAAGATCTTGGTCAAGAGAAAGAGTTCCTTCTTTGAGAGGTGTTAGAACAAAACAGCCTCCTAAAAATTTGACTGTGATAGTCCCCAACAAGGAAGCACTGAAGAAAAAAGAAAAGAAAAAGACATCTAAAAAGAAAGATGATCGCAGAAAGAAAAAGCGTGGACAGTCTCCTGCTCCATCAAAAGAGGTATTCACCTCTGGAGATAATATTCTTGTAAGTGTAAATTTCAAGAATGCAAACAAAAACCCGGAAATAATCCCTGCGACCACTCCATTACTAAGAGAAAGTTCAAAGCGGAAAAGGGATGATGGAGTTGATAACTCTTCAAAGAAAAAGAAGTCAAACAGTTCTTCCAAGAAAACCCCTGGGAAGAAAAGTAATCGTTTAGCTAAAATCAATGAAGCAGCAAAAAATGCCAAACCAGTGGCAATAATTGATTTAGATGTATCTCCTTTTAGAGCCCAGACACCATCTCCCAGAGAAGTAATTGTTTTGAGCGATAGTGGCGATGAAGGAGACAAACAGCATCACACTGAGATGCAAGATGAAATGAATAGGATGGGTCATAGCGGAATGAATCAAAGTATGCTTTCACTTTCATCGATTGATCATGGACAGAAAAATTCTGTTTCTCAACCAGAATCCCCAGTGTCTAGTTTTATGCACAATAGCTCTGGTCCCAAAACACCTCCTGAACCACACATAAAATTTTCAATAAGCACAAAACAGTCTCAGATGAGAATGATGAACAATCCATTGATGGAAGCTGAAGAAGAAATGCACGATGACAACATTGAAAATGAAGTGAACGAAATTATGCATAAAGGTCCAAACACTCCTCCTGAACCACCACCAGAAATGACAACACCTGCATCTCCTCCTACAACACCATACGATCCATTTGATCCAACTAAGTCTAGATCGCCAAGTCCACAACCGAGGAGTGATGCAGGATCTCAACTCAATACATCAAGAGAAGATAAATCAGAAAATGTTCAAAGTGCAGATGATGATCACCCCTCATCGAATGAACAGAGGACACTTACACCACCAAATGAAACGGAAGAAAAAAAGACTCCTGAACCCCCAAAAGTCCATTCTACTCCTAAAAACGATACCACAAATGAATCTCCAAAGGTATCTCCTCCTTCCGGAGCAACAGAGCCTAAACTTCCTGAAGACACGTTAATGCAACCTATTAAGAAACTTTTAGCGGATGCTAATAAACTCAATGTAACAGTCCATAAATCTCCAGAAAAACTTATTACAGTTGTCATCAGTCAGCAAACCAAAAATCAAAATCAGACTCCCAAGCAACCTGTGTTACCCCTCAAGGCCATTACTCCGAACAAACAGGTGACTCCTAAAACAAATGCAAAGCATCAGTTGTTCAGTACAAACCTTGTTAAGCAGGTGCCCATCCTGGGAACATTACTCCCTGGACCTCCTATTTACATCCCTTCATCAGGGCTCAACAGCAGTAAGTTATCCAATCGATCTCAACAGAATGGAGATACTTTTGAGGACATGGACATCGATCCCAGCTCACCCTACTCTCCTGGGTCCAGTGAAGGAGATGACCTTTTTGAACCGCCCGTCGCATCCCCACCCAGGAGTTCTTCAAAGCCATTGACAAACAAATCAAAACCAACTTCGGCCAACAAATTTGATTCTCTGTTTGGATCACCAGCAAAGAACAAGCATGGAAGATATTCTTCGAGGTCAGCTAAGAAACCAGCAAAGCCCAAATCCAAAGGTGGGTATATACATTGTGCATTTGTAGGAGTAAAGGATTTTTTTTACTTTATCAAACCAACAAATGATTTCAGTTCAATTAACTTCACATAAACTTATAAAGGCGCTTTTGGTCAAACACCTGATATTATTATGATCTGAAGGTTTTTTTCAATTTTTGTTAGTTCTTACCATCAGCTTTTTACACTTCAAAAGAACTTTTTTAAGTATCTGATAGTCGTGACTGCCCAAATATTTCTACCTTATTTGATTTAAAGCACTATTATCTTTTCTTATAAATATGAGGAATCTCCAGCTAAAGTCATTAACAAAATATAAAATATAATTTTCAACACAAACAAAATGAAATCTGAGTGAGTTTTTAAAATTTCATTTTGAAACAAACCTTAGGACACTTGGGCCACAAGTATCACTCAGATAAATTAAAATTAGCTGGTGAAGAAAAATGTGGGTAGCACAATTTTAGTAATGTGGGTCGATTTTAGTAATTTTAATAATTGTGGGTAGCACTTATTAACAACTTAAATAATTTTAATAAGTTTAATAATTGGTTCTTATTTTATCATAAAAACTTTCATTAATTAACTCTGTTTACTGTTCTTTTTTTTTAATTTTCATAAGATTTTGTTTTAAGTAGGCCTACTCTGCAAATTAGTTTATTTTATTTATTTTTTATTTATTGCCATTGTCTAAGTACGCCATAACTTGCATTTTTTACATGGGCAGTAGACTAGCTAAGACATTTAGGTTTTTAATACAAATTAAACAAAAACCTACATGCATTTCGGACTACTAGTTTTACATTAAAACATAGAGCTTAGTTTTGTGTTAGTCATAAATAAAAATATGGTTCAATGAATTTCAGGAAACAAAAATCAAGAAGTGAAAGTTAAATTAGACGAAGATCAGTTGAAGATTTTAGATGACTTACCAAGTTCTGCTGTAGAAATGCAGGTGAAGGATAAGGTAAAGCAATGGTTCCATTATTCTGAAGTATTTAATACCCATTAGTCCTTGTATTAACTTTACACTTTTTATTTCTCCAAATTTTTATTTCAGTTTAGTAGGGGTGGAGATATGGCATGCTTTTCTTACAACAATCCTGTTCTTCCTTGTCTAAGTATCAGCTTATTTTTTCTCAAACTGTAGTCTCCAAACAATGTGTAAAATATATGATATGATAAGTATATTTCAGGGTTAAACTTTAAATGTTTTCCACATTTTTAATTTAGCTTTTTGATCAGAGTTTTATGTGCATGTAGCAATTTTTTCCATTTTTAGTTTGTGTAAAGCGAAATAAGTTTGGTATATAAACGTAATGTAGGAGTAAAGTTAATGTAGAAACATGTGGCCAGTTTACTTCCACAATTGACATATAATATGTATGCTTGAGTAATATGTAATATTTTTAGAAAAAACTGGTCATATACCACGTCACACTATTTTTTCCATTATCATCACTGAGTAATGTTAGTTCGTATTTCTCCCGCGAGGGCGACACCGAATTGCCTTTAGCCCCCTCTAAACTAAAACACTTTCTTAAAAATATTACATTGTATTGAAATAAATTATTTTTTTTACACCAATGTTTCTGTATGTAGAACTTTGATAATTAATTATTAACTTATATTCTTCAAAATACCTTACTTGAAATAAGCTTGAAACTCATATTTTTTTATTTCAACTCGATTAGACTTCATAAATTGATACTCAAACACACCTGTGTAAAATAAATTTAATTAAAAGAGTCTCAATGAATCACTTTAGTAGATTTATTAGTTTTGGTTTGAGCTAAGATGAGTTGCTGTTTTTAAGCTGCCTTAGTCTGCATGAATTTGATTATTCAATTCAGTAAATTTTCTAATTTATAAACTTTTTTTAAGAAGTACCATTCAATTCTAAAGAAGAATTATTTATAAGTCTTAATGTCTAGAGGTGTGCGGATATCCGAAAATTCGGATCGGATCGGATATCCGAATCCGATCTGAGGGTTTTATAACTATCTGGTAAGACTGACTAGATATCCGACTCTTTCATATAGTCTGCATAGTTTGGGGTAAATTTTAAAGAAGGATCAAATTTTAATGTTTGGAAGGTCTTCCAAACAAAACAAGTCACTGCCGACGAAAGTACAGTAGTGACAGAAAACATCCTGGAGCAAAAGCGACGCTTTGAAATGCGTCGGTTGCGATTGCGGCTAGAACACCTCAACACGAAGCGATTATGTAGTAGTATACATCAAGCGATGTATTTCAGTTGCTGATATTACAACTTGTGATTAGATCGAGATCGTTGTACACGATCAGAGTACTGCGTAGTACTCGACGCAATTACGAACATTTTCTTAAGAAATTCTTGTATCATAGCATTAAATCAGTTAACAATTAATAGTACATCCTTAATTAGTTTTGTCTCGATCAATATCCGTTTTCGACGAAACATCAATTGATATGAGAGAGAATCACAATCAAGACAAAAAATCTGAGTTCTCCAATGACCGATAGTGTCCACAGTCGTTTTCAATTGCCAAAACGAAATATCCCACAAATACCCCATAAATAAATAGTCATGTTGATATTTCGTACGACTATGTCAGGCCGTAAATATCATCGCTTTACTGTTGATATGATGAAAAAAAGCCTACAATAATTTTGGGCTGACATAGAGTTGGTAAACCTGTTCATTGTTGGCCTAATCTCACTTTATTTTTGAATATTGTCGTCTGCTTTAAAACACAAGAACATCTTTCTTTCAATTGTCAGATAACTATTTTTTCAACTAAGCAATTACCCTCCTAGAAATAGAAAGTTGAATGATCAAAAATGAGTTTTAATTTTTTTGAAATATTAATCTTTAACGAATGAAGCCGAGCCAAAGCCGGCCAGCCGTATTTTCAATACGTGATTAAAATGGACATTCTTAGATACCAGTACATTACTGAATTGACAACCTACGCCTCTGATGATAATTAGTGAGTTTGCTTGTTTGTTTATTATCTCAAACAAATATACCTTTGTTCTAATTAAATGACCAAGCTTCAATACTGAAACCTACAACATTTGAAACTCATCTTGAAATTTTGGTTAAGTTTACTGCTCAGACTTATTATTTTTAGTCCTATTATTTTGTAGTGAATCAAAATCTTTGTTGTAAGGCATTAATGCATCAATAAAAATGTAAATCTTTCTAAAAAAATGAAGTGATTGGTGAATCAAGTTTTATATTTTATTCTTTTTATTTTTTTTGTTTTAAAATTCTTTTTAATCTTTTTATTTTTATTTTTTTAAGTTTTATATTTCTTGTTTTAATCACTTAGGCCTAGTCACTAATCAAATAATTTATTGATTTATGAAAAGGAAAAGAACAAAAAATACAGAGGCCTAAAAGTGAACAAATTAAGGTTGCAGTGAAAAAGGAATTTTTATGTAGCCTAATCCTGAAATTGCTTTAGGCTTAACTACCTTTGCTTAAAGGAAATCAATAAATTTCTAAATTCTTAACAGATAATTAGTTGTATCTTTGCATCCTTTAATAATTGTTATTTGACCTTTATTGGAAACAATATATACAACAATCAACAACTCAAGCAAACAAGGCAAACCTTACCCTACACAAAATCAAAATCAAATCAAAATAAAAATATTTTATTGTAGTAGGACAATTTTACAATAATTGTGTTACAAACGTCAAACTTAAAATTAAATTCTTTTATTTATGACTAATTTATCAAATGTATCTTATGTAAGTTATTCAATACTTAACTTACTCCCAGAACTCACTTATAGAATAACAGGCACGCTCCAAAAAGTGTTTCTTTAAGAGAATTTTGAATATTGTTTCTGAATTTGCTAATTTAATATTTTCAGGTAGCTTGTTGTACAGTTTAGGTCCAATATTTTGCGGTAGTGATGCGGTTATTTCCAATCGATGTTGAGTTTGCCTGTGATGGTTCCTTTGCCTGGTATTATAATTATGAATATCTGCCCCGGTTGTTACTGTCGTTGAGTTAAACTTATAGTATTGTAACATTTCGAAAATATAAATTGAAGGTAGTGTTAGGATTTCCAATGATTTAAAAATGGTCCGGCAAGGTGATCTCTTGCACACTCCCGCCATGATGCGTATAGCTCTTTTCTGCAATCTAAAAACACGTACAAAATTTGACTGTGACGTAGACCCCCAGAGAGTAATACCGTACCTTAATCTTGATTCTATTAATGAAAAATAAATTAACTTCATAAGAAAAGGGTTTTGAAATTTAGAAAATCTGTGAAGCAAAAATAATTGTAAAGATAATTTTGAACATAGCGCATTAATGTGGTCAGACCAAGAAAAAATATCGTCAAAAATTAGTCCAAGATATTTAGTTTCAGTGGTACATGGAAGTTCAAAATCATTCATAAATATTAAAGTGTCTATTTCGTTATTCCCTCTTGTATTAAAAAATATACAGTTTGACTTATCCGGATTAACATGCAAGTTATTACTATTCAGGTACTGGTATAGGTTGGTTAGCTGCAAAAAACTGTAAATTTCTAGGTTTGCTATTGAATTATTTTTAAAAAGAATGGCTATATCATCCGCATACATTGTTAGTTTAATATTAGAAAATGTTCTAGTAATACTATTTGTATATAAAATGTAAATAATGGGCCCCAACACGGAGCCTTGGGGAATCCCGAATTCTACTATGGCGCTTTTTGATTGAAAATTATCTATTTGAACTATTTGAGACCGAGACTGCAAAAATGACTTGATCCAATCTAAAGACGGGCCCCGGAGTCCCAAGTTGAAAAGCCTCTCATGTAATAATGAATGATTCAAGCAGTCAAAAGCTTTTTGTAAATCCAAAAATACACCTACTGATTTACTTTTTTCATGGTTGACTTTGTCACCAAAGTTATTTCCAGGGCTGAGATAACTTTGGTGACAAAGTCAACCATGGCATCTGTAGTGTTTTTCCCTTTAACAAAACCGAATTGTTCCTTACACATTAAATTATAACGAAACAAAAAATGTACCAATCTAATTGAAAATATTTCCACATTGAAAATATATCCACATTAGGATAATATGGTATAGTTTATTGCAAATACCTTAGGCTTATATTAAAACTTAAATCTGCTCATTACATCGCGCCGTAAATATCCGAATCCAGTATTATCTAATCTGAACCTGTTGTTATTCGATCTGAAACCGATCTGAACATAAGCTATCAGATCCAATCCAAAAATTCACTATCCGCACACCTCTACCAATGAATGACAAACTCCTGTGAAACACTGCATTCATTCTCTGTAAGGAGATGAATAACTCATAACTGATTTTTAAGTATATTTGTCCGCATACCAAACAAGTTTTATGCCCTTTTTATGTGGTGTTGTAAAGCTGGTGTCTCCTAGAGCTTTGTTCCAAAAATTTTGCTCTCTCTTAAACACTTATTTATTCCTAATTTGATGAAATCAAACACTTGAATAAATAAAGATCACCCTGGAATATAACGGTGAAGTTTGTCGTTTAAAGAAAATTTTTAGATTATACTTCCACTTTCACTTTATACAGGGTGAGGTAGACCACCCGTGCACATAGTTTTACGGGAGTACGATTTAACCTAGAAACGCCAAATAAAATTATACCTCGCTAAATCACATATGAAGAATTCATTAAAAATATTTACTACATGATCTGAGCACAGGGTGTTCCACAAATGAAGGTTACGGGTTCGAATCTCGAAATTTTCTCATGTAAACATTGTACATTTTTAGAAAGGTCTTGTTTAGAGGAACATTTTGGTGAAAACAGGACCTAATTATCTCAAACCGTCTTGAGATGGCGGCCAGTTCTTTGATTTTTTTGCCTATTGACTGAATACCCTGTATTTTGGAAACCGCTAAACATTTTTCAGTTCTGATTGAAAATTCGTAATCCTGGTAAACTCAGCTTTACAATGATGTGGTACATGTCATAATTTTCAAAACTATCAATTTTTACCAGAATTTTATTTTTTTGTAATGTTGGTAGCTCTGTAAATCGAAAAAGTCAAATGTCACCATATGGCGAATAGCATATCATTTTAAGCGTCTTTTAAAGATGAACAACTTTTCAATTTACACCTATTGTCTATTTTTTTTAGTGTTGTAGTAATAAGCCAAAAACTCAATTTTTCCATATAAAATGCATGTTTAATTGCATTACGGAACAGCATAAGATTTTTTCCCCCAGCTTATTATCAAGCTATTCTTTAAGGAGATGTGTAATATTGATATTTTTCGTTAGATTTTTTAATTTATAAAAGTTCTCAGATCCGAAGATTGTAAAAAAGCCTAAAAGTCAAAATTCTAATCCAAATAGCTAGGTATAATAAATTTTATATAAAATAAAATGTGTTTTTAAAATGAACATTTAATGTATTTCAATTTTTCCTCTATCTCTTACGTCAGCCAAAATCCCTTATTATGCCAGTTCAGGAATTTTAACACTACTTACTTTTGTTTCAACAAACAGGTTTTTAAGATTAAATTAATAGTCCTTGTAATGAAAAAAGAAAAAAAATACAACATGCAGCAATTTATCAATGTGGCTTTATTCTTTTTTGGTATATATTAATGTTTATCTTCATCAATGATTCCAATAACAATAATTCATGCTTTTAGGATTTTTTACAATCTTCGGATCTGAGAATTTTTACAAATAAAAAAAATCTAATGAAAAATGTCACTATTACACATTCCCTTAAAGAATAGCGTGATAATAAGCTGGGGAAAAATCTTCTGCTGTTCCGTAATGGAATTAACATGCATTTTATATGGAAAAATTGAGTTTTTGGCTTATTACTACAATACTACAAAAAATAGACAGTAGGTGTAAATTGAAAAGTTGCTCAATTTACACTCGGTAGCATGAATTTTTGCAGGAAATAGAAAGGTTAGTTAAAAGAAAAGAGTCCTAGACATTCTTAAGGTTTTGCATTTGTCCAGAAGATTTAACATAGAATATATTGTTTTTAACAGTTGATTGTAATAAACATTGATTTATCAGCAGACTATAAACAAAAATTCATCAGCTGCAGAGCAGTGTGTCCACTATCTCAAAAAAAAAAATCGTCAACCTCAAAATTGATTGAATGTATTAAAGTACTATTAATAAATTGATTCTTACTTATACGCTATTCTTTCAAAATGATAAAACAAATTTAGGATTAAAGATGGAATATGAGACTCAATCCTTATCACCACAAACTCTGGGCAAAATTTCTTGTTTGATCTGACTGCTCAAATTTATCTTGCCTTTAAGTCCTAAAAGATTTAAGAGGATTAACAAAATTTATAAGGATCAAAATTTAGATGAAGTTATATAATTTAGGATGCCTAGTTTTATACTCTTCCCAGGGGTGCCGATCCCCCCCAAGAGCTATGACGCCAATCCCCACGAAGATTTCCAGAATCTATCAAATATCCCCCCTCCACACAACATATATATATATGACATCCTATTTAAGCAGATGACATTAAAATAATCTGGGTTAATTAAGTTAAATCACTTTCAATTTTTAAACATTTTTCCGACTAAAAGTTAATAATATTAATTACTTTAAAATTATTATTTTTATTAAACTTCGATTTTAATAGTCGTCAGATGGAACATCGTCTGGGGGAAGAAGTCAAGTGCAGCCTTTTACCATTCTTAAGCCTTGGCCCGCAAACTCGAGGCATTTCGTCTTATCACAAATACTAAAATGTACACAGAAACGAGGACGTTAGGTAGCTACCTCCAAAAAAGTCAGTATTTCCTTCTATCATAAGCTTCACTCCAACCATTCACAAAACCACTGTCCCAATACACGACTGACGCTCTCATTTGTACTACAAGGCCATGATCTAACCCTTAATCATAAACACCCATCACATGTAGGCCTTTACAACAGGCAACTTGACAACATGTCAACATAACAACACCCACAACAACTGACCCTGCCACTATCCACTATCCCAAGTTTTTCCTACTTACGAAAAGCACTAAAATTCTGAATTTTTGTGAGTTCATTCCACATTGCATAGCTGGTCGATAATTTAGTGGAATAAATTAAGGAATTAATTCATCCTTTTTTGGCGAAAATATGTCATTCTGTCATGAAGCTGTTATTACTGCATTTTTAAGTTGAAGTTTTACAATTTTTACAATCCCCTGCTCCTAAATGTATTTAAACACTTTTTAACGCCCCCTTCGCTCCTAGGAATAAGACGTCAACGGGATATTGGGGGAAATAATTAATTTTGCTAATGAATGACCGATTAAAATTTTGCTTTATCACCATTTTTAATTTCCCCCTTAAAATGTGATGGTTCTTTTCAAAGCCCCCCTCTCGAAATAACCTGTGAAACGTCAAGTCTATATGGAAGGGGGGACAATTAGTTTTGATATTAGTTGACTGATTGTAGTTTTAGTTGCATTACCATTTTTTCATTTCCTTCCTAAAAAGGATATGTTCATTTAAACACACCCATGCCCCCCCAAAAATAATCTTTATAACGTCAAAGCTATATTGAGGGGGAATCATTAATGTTGCTATTAGGTGACCGATTGAAGACTTTGTTGTTGCCAGTTTTAAATTTCCCCGTTAAAAAGTAACTGTCCATTTCAACGCAACCTCCCCCCTAAAATAATCCTTAAAACGTCAATGCTGTATTGGGGGGGAATCGTTCATTTTGCTATTAAATGAATGGATAAAGATTTTGTTGTTTTGCCACTTTTACATTTCCCCGGTTAAAAGTAATTACTGTATACATTTCAATGCACCATCCCTCCTCAAAATAAGTTTTAAATCGTCAAAGCTATATTGGGGGGGGGGGGGGGAATTATTAATTTTACTTTTTCAAGTGTAAAAGCAAATTTGAATTTCCCCCTAAAAGTAGTTGAGTAATTTATCGATAGGAAACAGGACAGGTTGAAAGAATTAATTTGTTTGCGTTCGGTTGGAGAGAGTCTCGTGGACTGAGCCAGTTCGGCTGCTTGCGTGCCGCGGCCGCCACGGAAGGAACAAGTACAGGAACGCTGACGGTATACACTGGACAGTCGTGCCGTGCGGGCATGTCCATGTTGTATATCCCTATTTCGTGCATTGAAAATAAAAATTTTAATTTATATACTAATTTAAATAGTGTAGCAATTAATTTATTTTTGACGATTTATTAGTAAAATTAGAAGTGGTACGTTTTACCTGTACAGTAAACAAAACAAAAAAATCCCCCCCAAAAAATTCTATGACGCGATTGGCGTCATAATCCCCCCCTGTAGGCACCCCTGACTCTTCCATGATTGTTGTGTTAAAACTTGGGTATAAAACATTATTTTGGTATATTTCTTTTCAAAGTAATCTGCAATGGTGATTATTTGTATAAATATTATTCACACTTAAAATTTAATTGTACTCTCTTAAAAACTGCTAGGGATGTAGCTGCCAAACTATCCACCAATAATATCCTGTACCCAGTATCAATAATAACCTGAGTTAAATATGGTTTTCATGAAGTAAAATAATTTAATCAGTAGACATAAAAGAATTATCTTCACTTTACACTGGATATGTGAGAAGATTTTGTAGTTTGCACTACCCGTTATCGCAATTAACTGATAGCTAGCTTGTTTTGTTAATTAATGGAACCATTACTTACATAATGTTTTTTACTTGTATGATTATATTTAATTTATTAATTTTAGGGTGTTCTGTTGTCATTCTATGTTATTTGTTTGTTATGTAAATGAATTTATGTGTAATTAACCTTGAAATATTGGTGATGGCTGATTTGATATCTAAGTAGTTTCAATTGATGTTGTGGCAAATTTATTACCTAAATGAGTAATGAATGCATACAGTAATTATTTCATAAAGGCATTTTGTAAAGCTGCTTAACTTTTTTGTTAGTTTCAACATTTTGTTTTACGATATATTTTCATGGTTTGTGTGTTGATATTTTGAAAATGTATAAATTTTTTAATATTTTCTATGGTGGACCCATGGTGAATATATAAAATCACTGCATTTAGGGGAAGAATTAAATGGTAGGGAAGAATTATTCATTCATCTGTGTTCAAATAAATATTGGGAAGAAAAATGTGTTTAAGGGTTCTTTGACTTCTTTGTCAAGGATCTGTCTTTTTCCTTAGAAGGCGGTAATAGCTTTCGTATGGTCCACCAAATAGAGTGACAAGAATGTGACAGGTCCCACGTAGGAATCAGTGGTGTGATTGTGGTTCTGTTGTCGGTTCATAGTTCCTGAAGAAGTTGAATAGACAGGAGCGGGTCGTGGAGGAGGTGAAGCTCGTGTTGAAGCCTCATTACGCCAAGAAGCACGTCAATAAAGAGGAGTACAAGGAGATCCTGAGGAGATCCGTGCCCAAGGTAACTCTAGACAAAGGCTTCAGGATAATCATGGTAATCTGTCAGATGGAGAAGAAACATTTATTTTCTTTCGGTTCAGTATACATCAAAACTGCTTCTCACCGAGTTAAAAATTAACTGACAAAGAAAAGTATCAGATCGTATTATCTGTATTATTTATTGACATATCTTGATAAAAGTTGGTCTATGGCATCTTCTAGTTGAGTTTTACAGGGTATTGATATAAAAAACCCAGTTTTCACACTTCTGCAGCAGCAAACCTGCATGCCCATTTCTTATGTTATCCGTATGGAAATTAATAAATTACATATCTTTGTTATTTCTTGACATATCATGGTTAAACAGCTTCATCTGGTAGAGTTCTACAAGGTATTGATATAAAAACACTTAATTTTCACGCTCCTGCGGCAGAAAAACCTGCATGCCACTCCCCATGTTATTTCTTATTTGAGTTCAGAATATTTTTTTTAATCCTTTCAGTTGGAAATGTGGCTAACTCCATACTGTGTTTTTTTATTTATATATAGAGCCATTGGAATTTGTATAAATATTCAGGAGACCCCCTCTTAACCGATACTGATGGGACCAGACCTAGGACGGATAACTTAAAAGGTCGGTTAAAGCGGGTAATTCCCTGATCACCTAAAAATTAAAAGCTCTATTGATTTAAGGTTCTATTAACATCCTTGTAAAGCGGTTTGTGGATTATTGGGAAAATCAACTACAATCCCCCTCTTAACCAACCCTAATGGGAGGTTAGGACGGATAACTTAGAAAGCCTGTTAAAGCGGGAAATTCCCTAAACACCTAAAAATTAAAAGCTCTATTGATTTAAGGTTCTGTTAACATCCTTGTAAAGCGGTTTGTGAATTATTGGGAAAATCAACTACATTTTTTTTTTACCTATACTCCACAATAATTTCTGTACAGTTGTCAGATATAACCCCAAAAAATGGCCAAAACAAACGACAACTCAAAGACCTTTATACACTGAATACTCTTCTATACACTGAAGTGCATCTACAGTACGTTTCAATAAATTATAAATGCTGTTCTCAAAATATTTTAACCCGTAACAACCTGGGTAGTTGAGCGTTACATTTCCATCGCCCTCTATGGGAACGGAAATGCCGCAATTCCTAGATAAGGGCGATTAAACCAAAATGATCTCAAAATAGGGTCGGTTAAAACGATATCTGATATTTGACCAGCAAGGGCAGATAAACCGATCGTCGGATAAAACGAGGTCAGTTAAGAGGTGGTTAAGAGGTACTGTTTGGTTCTAAAAATACCCTGCAATGTAACAAAACTAACAATATTAATCTACATATTCTAAAACAATAACTTTTTTTATGAACTCAACTTAATGGAGAACATTTTCATTTTTTGAGTTATTTGGTTAATCGGTCTGAAAGCCTCATATGATTTCAATAAACCTGGTGAAATAACTCTTTTTGCCTAAGTAGGAATAACATGAAATTGTTCCGCTTATTCCAAAAATTTCATGGTTTGAGTTTAAACTATAAAAAGTTAAAGAAGTTCTAAGAAAATGGTTATTGATGATACAGAAACTTGCGAAACTTATTTTGTTCAATCTGGTCTGGTTCTCAAATTTAATTCAAAATTGGCTTGGTATTTTTTGCAGATATGTCACAATAAGTCTGGAGAGATAAATCCAATCAAAATTCAACATTTAGTTGAAGCTTATGTGAAAAAATTCCGATACGCCAAGAAAAAAGCATCAGGTGCAATTCCCCCTCCTGCAGCACAGAACAAACCAAAACAGTAAGTATTTTCAAGTGATTTAAGTAGCCTCTCTCTTAATACACACAGTCAGTTCATACTCAATTCATTGCTGTTCGTGAAGAAAAATCCAAACTGAGAGCTGACTACTTTCCAACACCAACGTCAACACAACCCAAGAAGCAAAGGAGACATTCACATACCTAGATTTTTTTTATACAATCATATGCGCTCTTGTTATCGGAACTCAGATTATCCGGATTAGGAAACTGCCACATTGATCAGGGTAATCCGAGGTCTACTGTACGACTATCATCGGCAAATTTGATTTTTGATAAAGCAATAAATGGCTTAAAGAATGTTCAGGTTCCTCTCACTTGTTGGTTGTGTTGACAGTGGATTAAAAATGTTCAAAGAGGAAAGAAATTGGTTTCGCTAAGTAATCATTTAAGCACTGGGAATTGCCATTTAATTATAATATCAGAAAGAGATTGACTCTTTTAATTTGACCCATCCCCCTCGAAAGGTTTACTTCATTTATAAATAAAATTTTAAATCAAAATTGGGGGAACCCTAAGGGTTTTTTTTATCGTTGTTGGGGTTTTATCAATGCTGTTTATTTAACACTGTTGTCATATTTGTTTCTTATACTTTGTACAGTTATTTTAACTAGGGCTCAAAACTATTGCCCTTCATAGTGACAGATGATTTTTCTGGATGAAGTTTACCTCTACTTTTTTATTCTCCTTTTTTGCGAATTGACTAATAAGCAAACTTTTTGTAGGCAAAAGACTATGTGGAGCTGAGTAAAGGACGAGTTTCGGAAACTACTTAATGTAAGTCTTATTATTTTTACTCTGTCATAGATGTTATTTATTTTAGTTGTGTAAGTTGATCAATTTCAAATTGTTGATGACAATTTTTTAGTTTCTAAAAATTTTCTTGACATCAAGAGTTTCTAAGAATACTGATTCTTTTAAGTAAATTAACTTTTCAATATAGAAACTTAAGGTCTTCCTCCAGCACTTTTGAAATCAGGCCGAGTGAAAAGTTGCACATATTCAAATTTCTCTTCACATAGATCCCCAGCACACATTTAATTGGAGGTTCAGGGTAGTCTTTAAAATCTGGAAATAGTGTTGAATTACACAATGGTCTTGCAAAGTCTGAAATTCATCTTGAATTTAAAACTGACTGTAAGTTTAGTTTTATTTTGATACCTTGATCAAATTTATTTAAAGTAAAAAACTTTAAAGTTTTACCTGGTGGTATAAATGTATGCAAGTTGTCTTATTACAAGCACCAGAAAACACAACAAAATTGTAAATTTCATTGCAATGAAGAGTTTCTTACTCCATACAGTAGAGTCCTGCAAACCCGGACTTCGATAACCCGGAATTCTGGATAACTCGGAAAGCCTGCCAGAGCAACAAAGTGCATCGAGATTCAAGGCCAGAGCACGGTGTGACACATTTAAAACAGTTTTATAACTAATATAGTTTTAATATTTTGTACTACGCAATAAATAAATGATTTCTTATAGAAATAACAGAAACTATTCTTATTTTTACTCATTTCCCGCTAACTCGGAATTTTCACAAACCCGGACACCGTTCGGTCCACATTAGTCCGGATTTGTGGGACTCTACTGTACCAAACAATGGCATCTTCTTAGAGGATCTATGTCAAACTCTTCGCAGATTTTATGTACCGATTCACGGTTTAAAAAAATGCAAAAAAACATTTTAAGCCTTTGACAATAAAAAATGTGATTGTTATTTAATCAGGTGAAAACAGAAAATATGTCTCACCAAGCTTGGTAAATAGTTATTTTGTGTTGAGTGAGTAAAGAAAATTGTTTCACAAGTGAAAATGTTGGCGCCCGAGCTTGTTAAGAGCGACAATTTTCACTTGGGAGACGATTTGCTTCACTCTCGAAATACAAGATTTTTCCCTTACATGCAATAATGAATATCCTGAAATAAATTTATTTTACTATCTTAATAAAAAATAATCATTTTGTTTCATTCCGTCAATAGTGCCCACATTCGGGCAGCTGCAACCATGCATGCACAAGCGATCAGCTGATTGTTACGTTTTTACATGCCTACTTCTTAGACATTCTCACAGCTGATTTTTGTTAATGTTAATCTTACTTGATTATTCTTGCCACTAAATCAGATGTTAACGCCTGCATTCATTGAGCTGCAAAATATTTGCATGTGTGGTGGAAATTTGGAGGCGCTCTAATTTTTATTCTAATTATTGATTTCAGTGTTATTCTTATGGGTTATCTTTATCTCCCATACAGTAAAAGTAATTACTTTACTCCCGCTGGAAGACAAATTTTATTTTACTCACCCGTAAAAAGGTTTAAAAAGCATCTAAACATAGCAGAGGGGAGAAAATTAGATTTTTCTCAAGATGGGAGGGTTTATAATATCATTGATTTTTTCATTTTAAACAATATTACCCATTTTTGAAAATAGTTAAGTTTTGTTATTTTTTTTAACTAAAATTGTAAGAATTATATTTTTAGTAATGCGAGAAAGTCTTGGAATTGCTGAGAAAGTCTTGCATTAGTCTTAAATTTTTAGGAAAAAACAAATTACACCGAGAGGTTTAAGCATCAGACCACTACGATTCTCTGATAAATGCTACACTAATGTTTCAGTCGTAAGGATAACAGTAGTATCAAGTTGTTTGTATGTTATCAATTTTAAAAAATCTTTTTCAGGCAGAACCTGGCGGCTAGCTGTGAACAAAAGGTTTATCTTAACACCTCGTCTTAATCCCCATCATGTATTACAATCCCAGTTGAGCAACATCCGTTTCTGCCAATTTAAATTTATTTGTATATACACATATAGAATGTAAGTTGTGATAGTTTTAAAAGTATACACATATTTATATTAAATATATTATGTATTTGTAAGAAGTCACAATTATTACATTTTAGTTGTTACAGATGTGTTTTAATTTATTTATTAAAAATTTATTTTTTTAGTCAAAGTTACATTTTATTAGTAATAATAGTCTTGGCAATGATCAGTGTTTAAAAGTATTCGAAGATTAATTTATGTTTTGTGTACAGTCAGATTTGGTTCTGTAAATCATATATTTGTATTTGTCACATTGTAACGTTTTCATAACAATTCTTGACAGTTTAAGAAGCTAATAAATCTTGTCATGGGTAATGTGTTCTGTTTGTCACCCTTTAGACAGTATATTAGTTAGTTACTCAAGGCATAGACAATAGACATCTCTTGTAACAAGACCAAGTTGCTAGTAAGTGGAAATGTCACACCTAAGGGTTCAAAATATATGGCCTCTTATGGTACAAAATACCAGAGCTAAATCTGAGGATAAGTTTTGTGTTATAGTAGAATTAATACATCTATGAAGTGCAAGAGGGAGGTAATTTTCACTTATCGTTCGCTATTGCCCGGCATGTCCCTCAGTAAACAAACGAAATCCAACGATTATAATTAACAAGATCTCGCTCAGCATTGGCCGGAGCATTGTGGTTTTTGTTACGACATTCTTCCCTGATGGATGTTTCATTTGGTTTGTTGTTTTTTATCTTGCCCTAAAAGTTAATTGATTTCTCGCTAGATAGTGACAGTTAAGACTTTGAAATTTTCAGGTATTTCGGGATTCATCATGTGTCTTTGTCTGCCTTCAAGGGTTGGCCTGTCGCTGGCAAATGACAAGTTTATAAATTTCCCCCCTCTTCCGCTTTAAAATTAGTTGTATTAATTCTACTATAAATCACCTTGTGAGGCTTAAACACAACTGAGACCAGTAGTTTTATAATCCAGGCATTTTTTAATAATACAAAATGTTATTTTTATTTTTTAGTTGAAGGTAAAAGTAAGAGAAGACTTACTGATTCTGACTAAGCCTTAAAAAGTTTTTTATTTCATTTCAAATAATAAACCAACTCACAAAATAGTGTTGCAATCAAATACAGGTTATAAAAAAGACAATTAGCCTACAGAAATTACAATAAAATATTGTTATTAATAATATCAAAAAATTTACATAAAACTGATCGAGCATGTTAGTGTAAAAGAAATGCTTTACTGATTACGTACAGGGTGTTTGTACCTCAATAACAGCTGGCAAACTTTCGAAATTGGGCTAGGACTAAAATATCAAATATGAAATATTTTAGTGTAAAAACAGTGATTTTTAAATGCGCCAATGTGCTGTTTCAACACTCAACATTGATTAAAAACTGATACAAATTTTTATAGATTATTAAGATCCAAGGTGTTTAAAGATCTTGATTCATTAAATGTCCCAGATAACTTACATATTGATGTAAAACCTATTGTAATAGATTTTGTTCAAATTTTTAATGACATAATTGCTAAGCATGATCATACTGTTGTTGCTGATCTTGTCCCCCTCACTAGTGAGTGTTTGGGGAAGTTAAGTGACGCCTTTCAAACCATCGAGTCGTTGGAAATAAACTTGTCAGAGTGTAAATCTGATCATGAGCAACTACTTAAACAGCTGAAGAAGGAAAAAGAAAAATTCCAACTTATGGCTGAATCTGCTTTTGAAGAGGAAGAGCTTAATAAGTCGCTCATGAATGAGTTGAATAATATTAAAAGGAGTTCTCAAAAACCTGTTGTAACTGAGCGCAAACATGAGTGTAGCTCCGTCGTCCAGTTATCTTCTGAGACTGTTACATCGCAAACATCTACTCCAAAACAAGCTTTTGTCCACCAATACCCTCTCAGAACCTTCAACCGATTTCATCCTCTTCAAAACCTGCACGATGATAGTCACTCCACTCCTGTGTCATCCAGTCCCTTCAAAACCAAACCAATCTTGCCACCTAAGAGGAATCATACCAGACATCGAAACAGTCCTGATACCCTCCCTTGTAAGACGTCCACCCCAGACAGAACTGAGTGTCGAATATCAACTCGGGTGACTCGGGAGGTCCAAACTGTTAAAAAGAAAAAGATCATGATTCTATCTGACAGCCATGGTCGTAGGCTGCGAGAGATGCTGGTAAATAGACTTGGTCCTGGATACGAAATACAAGCCATGGTGCGACCGCTGAGTGTGTTGTGCGTGATGCAGCAAGTCTCACTGCGGATATGAGTGAGGGGGACGTGCTTGTTGTCATTGCTGGCACTAATGATGTGGATACTAAGACTGAAAAGAAGACAAGTGCCACAATAAGAGAATATCTTTCGAGTATTGTAAAACCAAGCGTTATTTTGTTAACTTTGCCTTATAGGTACGACCTTGCATTGCTCAACCACCGAATCCATGCAATAAACAATGATTTGCTGTGCAACTTTGATCAGCCAAATGTTACTGAACTTGACGTGAATAGTTTTCTTCGCAAGAAACACTATACACGTCATGGACTCCATCTTAACAACTTTGGTAAATTTAAGCTGAGTGCGACTCTAGCAATGAGCATTGAGGAATGCAGGGTCGTGGTCAGCGCAGTGGCTGGTCCGGCTGCCCACTCAGAGACGGGCTGTGTCTCTAATATAGTATTGGTAATCTCAAGCGAGACAAACCAGTGCTCTGGAGACCCAGATACTAATAAAATCAATAAAACAGTCAAAGCTGGGAATGTTTTTTTAGACCCAGCAAGGAACAATCTGTCTCTGAGCGAGGAGCTGGCGGCTTGTGTGGCACAGGACAGTCCGAAGATATTGCAGCCTCAGGACAACGCTCCTCCTCAAACTCCTGTCCATTAAGGGTTGTGAGCTATAACATCAGAAGTGTAAAGAAAAAAATCCCTGAGTTGTGTATCTTTATTAACTCTCTTCCTCAGCTGCCAGACGTTATCTGTTTGCAAGAGACATGGACCGATGAGATTAGTGAAGTCCTTATGAATACATTGCAGGGGTACAAGGTTGCTTCTTGTTTTTCACGTTCCTCAAAAGACGGAGGAGGTACTGCAATTCTTATAAAACAAAGTCTTCTTTTTAAAACCATTGATTACAACGGAAAAGTCCCGTTAGTTGAGTGCTTATTTGAATATACTGCAGCTGAGATATCGATTGGTGAAAACTCCTTTCTAATTGTCTCGCTTTACAGCAATCCTGACAGTAATCATTCAAGCTTCATAAAACATCTCGATAATCTCATGGATCACATCACAAAAAAGAGCCCCGGGAAAACTCTTCTTATAGCAGGTGATTTTAATATCAACCTTCTCTCTGATGACAAAGATGCCAAAGATTTCTTGACTTCTATCAGTTCAAATGGCTTAATTGCTAATTTCAAACAGCCAACGCGCATCGTAAAAACTTCAGCCACATGCATTGATAACATTCTGACTAACTTTCTCCCACAAAATTCTGCCTTGCATGAACCTTCTCTGTCTGACCACAAAATGCTCGAAATATGTTTTCAGTTTAACTTCCTTCCGTTTAAATCTTCATCAGGAAAACCCCTTAGAAGACGTTATCACTCTGAAAACTTATCAAAATTTAACAGATAACTTCTTGAGCAGTCTCCTTCATTTCCTCTGGCTGACGAAGGTCTCAATATAAATGATAGCTTTGATTCTTTCCTTAAAAGTTTCATTTTTGCTTTTGAAGAAGCATTTCCCCTCATGCCGAACAGTCAAAGCCAAAATCACAGAAAGCCTCCTGGATGACTCCCGGGATTAAGGAAATGAGTCGTCAAAAAAGGGAACTGTTTGAGAACAGCTGTACTTCGGACTGTCCTCGTCTTGCAATGGATTATAAAAATATATGTAAGGCCTTGAAAAAGGAGGTATCCGCTGCAAGACGCATGGCGAATGCTGAGCATATCTCTGGTGCTGATAACAAGCCAAGGGCAATGTGGGAGGTCGTTCGCAGGGAAACAGGGAAATTGCCTCAAAATCACAATGGCAATGTCTCTCTGAATGTAGATGGAAATAAAATCAGTGATCCAGAAAAAGTGGCGTCAACCTTCAACAACTTTTTTATCAATGTTGCTGAAAATCTTAGTCCGAATGAAAATTTTGTTTCTGACTTTCTTAACGGCAATTCAAAATCTAATGACAGCTCAATGTTTCTCCATCCTACAGATCCAAATGAAGTGTATAACACGATTATGACCTTGAGGAACTCCCGATCAGTTGGCTGGGATGGTGTCCCAGCCTCAGTTTTGAAGTCATCAGCTCATATCATTGCGAAACCCCTTGCCGATATCATAAATCAATCTTTTGAATTAGGAGAGTTTCCAGAGAAACTTAAATACACGCATATCAAGCCCCTATTCAAAAAGAAAGACAAAACTGATTTGACAAATTATCGTCCGATTGCCCTTTTACCGATTTGGTCAAAAATCTTTGAGAAAATTTTCCTTACAAGACTTCTTGTTTTTCTTGATAACTTTAAGATACTCACGAACTGTCAATTCGGATTTCGTAAAAAATCCTCCACAACTCATGCCATTTTCACATTCATTGAATCCATCTTAGAGTCACTAGATAATAGGGGTCACGTAGTCTCCGTACTATGTGATCTCTCAAAAGCTTTTGATTGTGTCAGTCACACCGTGTTACTACATAAAATGGAGTTCTTTGGAATCCAAGGCAAACCTAAGGATTGGCTTACGTCTTATTTACATTCCAGAAAACAAAGGGTAGTATATTCAGATGCTCATGGAATTAGTCACCATTCGAGATGGGAAGTAAATGATAAGGGGGTTCCTCAAGGCTCGTTCTTGGACCCATTCTTTTCCTGCTCTATGTGAACGATCTCCCGCTTGCATTCACAGATGCATCGGCCATACTTTTTGCTGATGACACTACCATTACAGTGTCTCATCCGGATAGAGCTCAGCTGGAAGGGATGGTCGATGTGTCTTTGCAACAGGCGGGACAGTGGTTCATGTCCAATGGTCTAATGATGAACAAATCCAAAAGTCAGCTCATGCATTTTGCTACCAGGCCAAGTATCCATCTAGACCTCAAAATTTCGGACATGGACACTGTCTCTTCTGCGAGGTTTCTTGGTGTCGTGGTGGACAGAAACATCAACTGGAAGGATCATGTTTCATTTCTTGTTAGTAAGCTTCAATCGGTGTGTTTCATGATCAAAGTATTGGCGCCAATTGTTGATCATGAGACACTAATGACTGTCTACTACGCCCAAGTTTATTCGCACCTGAGGTATGGTGTGGTCTTCTGGGGAGACTCGGTGGATTCGGGTAGAGTTTTTAAAATCCAAAAGAAGATCATCAGAGTCATGTGCCAGCTGCAGTACCGGCAATCTTGTAGACCACACTTCATCAGTTCTAAAATTCTTCCCCTTCCCTCTCTGTACATCTTTGAATTAATGTGTTTCATTAAATCCAATCCAGATCTTTTTTCAAAAAACCAAATTACACATACATACCAGCTGAGGCATGACATCCTTCACTACCCGATTCACCGTCTAACCCTCTATGAAAAGGGAGCCTATTACTCTGCATTGAAGTTGTTCAATGGGCTCCCTGAACCAATCAAACAAGAGCACGATTCAATGAGGTTTAGGCACTCCCTGAAGAACCATCTCACGAGTCGGGCGTACTACTCTGTGAAAGAGTACATTTCAAATAATTCTTGACATGAAACTTTGTGTATGTAGAGAGTTGTCTACATTGTTTTTTTTTGTAAATTGTTGTTTATTTTAATTACATTATTTTAGGACATTATAATTTTGACAAGTCATATGTTTACTTAGCCTATAGCTTAAAAATGTAAACCTATGTGACACTTGTAAAAAAAAAAAAAAAAATCCAGATGACCACTTAATTTTGGGGCCGAAGAAAACATGAAATGAAATGAAAATTGCTTTATTTCCCGATAATTATTATAGTAAGATAAATGAAGGAAAATAAACAAAGTTACTTAAAACAAAATGCTAATAATTAAATGTACAATCTAATAGTTATTTATTGCACATTATTTATTAAATTGCCAGGGAAATGGCCTGCATGGGCAAAGAGCCTGTGCGCAGACCAGAGCACCCATCCAACTGACGATGGCTGTTAATAAAAATTATAAAAAATATATCTGGAAAAAAGCAAAGGAACGTTTTTTAAAAACTAAATTGATGACTACTTAAAACTGATTAAATAATGAATGATTTTACATGATGGCGCTCCCGATATCGACATGCGAATCATCTACTAAGTGTGAATCTTCATTGGTGAAATCTCCAAATTTTGATAAAGAAATGTTCTAACGATAATGAAATGCTTCTTGAGCATGATTAATCACTTACAGCATTGAGTTAACGTTTCCTAACTAAAAATTCAACTATTTCTCTGGTTTGGAAGGACAACTGGATACTGACCCATCCAGACTGTACTTATATATCTACTGACTTTGTCGAATTAAAATTACCAATAATATCAAAAGTAGTTGACAAAATGGATGTATACAACTATATATAACTACACATATAAGATTGTGAGCACTGAAGGCATAGATATAGTTTTGTTGATATTCTTGATAAGCAATATGAAAATAGATTAATACCTCTACAAGTAATTTTAATGGAAATTTCTTAATACAAAGGTCACTTACACTAGCTTACAATATCAATGTGGGGCTGGTTTTAATATTTCCTAAACAATCGTATTTTTGTCAGTAATATAAAAAAATATATAAAGGCTTATAATCTGAAAAAATACGGTATGTAATGAATGTAGTAATAACGCTGTAACTTAGATGAGCATATCGCTGGCCCGTCATGTTACAATTTAAGAAAACCCAATTAAGGCTTGATTAAGAACCAAATTTTTACTAATTGGTACCACAAGAGAATTAGAAAGGTACTTTAATATCTATTGATTTATTCTGGGCCAAGGACATGCTACCCCAGCAAACTGCAATGATGAAGCAATGTAGGTCAGCAATTTCTCAGAGCCCAGCAAGATTTGATGACCATATATGTATTTAGTTTGAAGTTTTGTTCACCTTGTAGGGCTACTATTGACCTACAATAACAGCTGGGTGTCTATTGTTCACCTATTTTCAGGGTTTACGCCTTAAAATTGTAGATGGAAAATCCTGAAACCGTAGAAATATTTTTATTTTGAATGTATATCAAAATTAAGACTTTGTTTGTATTAATAAAAATAATTGAAATATAAAAAACCAGAGTACCCTGTTTTTGTAACATTTTTTTATGACACGTGTTTTCGACCTAAGGCCATGATCACAGTGTACATAATAACCTAATTTACACAATCAATTGTGTAAATGTAAATTTACATGTTTACATGGTTATGTAAATTTATATTTAGGTTTCTTATTTTATTTTAGTAGAATAGTTTATTATACGATTAGACATGCCCGCCGCCACGCTGCGCCGCCCGTCGCCCACTGACACGCCGCCCGCCACCTGCCGCTGCCGGGCGCCCCTAGGCGTGTGCCTTATAGTAAGTCCGCCACTAATAAACTTGTTATAGCTTGTTGTATAACCTTAGCAAGGTTTATACAAAACTCCTTCTCTCATCCAAAACTCAAAATCCTTCAAAATAGTCTTATTCCGGTACATCCAGTGGATTTGAGACTTAGTATGCCAGGGAATTTTTATTGCTGTGTTGACGTCATTCTCAAAAGTTACGAATTTGGTTTCCTGGAATCATAAAAGAATTATTGATAATCAGCAACAACAAAAGAAACTTCGACAACTACCTTACAGACACTCTGGTTTAGAACTTCTTAAATAATAATCCTTAATTAGGCTTCTCAGTAACAAATGCAGAAAAATGTAAAATGTTCTGATGTAAGTGTGTATATCATGAGAAAACCCTTAAAATTGTAATTGGAAAATCCTGAAACTGTAGAAATGTTTTTATTTTGAATGTATATCAAAATTTAGACTTTGTTTGTATTAATAAAAATAGTTGATCTTTGTTACGTCTTTTGGCCTGACCTCTGGTCTAAGTCATGACTGTCATCACAGTTTCAGTGAGCATGTGAAGCTAGAGCAACATATTTGATAATATTATAACGCTAAATACTTAAAAGAAAAGTGCAGACTAATGCCTGTTTCACATTATGCGGTGTTTGTCGTTCCAGCAAAGAGTCATATGTTGATAAAGTTTTAGTGAAGCAAAGTAATGTATTGAGCCTTTCACATTATGCGATAATGTTTTTGTTTGTCGGTCAGATGCTCGCATTCTTTTGACACATGCAGTAGAACATATGACCAAATGGGCCCTTTTACACTGTCCAACTTGTCATTTGTATCGGATGGTTATTCCAGCATCCGACTTTTCGCCCGAACAACAAAAATCGCATAAAGTGAATTAGGTCTAACAAGCAGCAGTTTGCATGTTGAAACAGGCAAAGAGCAAAATATCAGGAAATAGGTATTGGAAGCTTGGAATCTGCTGAGTACAGCCATACAAATTTCAGTCTTATTCCGCTTCAAATGGACTGGAGCAGAACTGTACAATCGATCGGTCATTTGTGACCGATGACATTATGGAATATCGTGTCAGCCATAACGTGACTAATCGACATTACGAGGGTTAATGCAGGGCCGGCGAGAGCAGTCGCGGGCCCCGGTATTGAGCAACAATGGGCCACTATTACTGGTCGGGTGAGGAGTGGACTTAAATACATTTTCTATAAATTTATAATTGGCAAGAGCTGAATTGTATTAGTTATTTTCGACAATATAACACAAAAACAAAATCTCAAAAAAAACAACAAACAAAATCCCTGTATTAATCTTAGGGCTAGCACAGGGTTAGGCGGCCCGGCCGGGTGTACCGCTGGGCCCTTTCAGAGCCCCAGGCCCCAGGGCTGCGGCCCCCTGCTCTGCCCCTTCAAGGCCCTGGATTAACCACCAGACAATGTGACTGCAACATTAATAATCTGCTCCCTGTCAAAAAAAGATGCATGGACCCTGTCACATGAGGTTATTTGGAACTTACTTTTATTACTATTATATACAAACAATCTGCTTGAGTTCACTAATCAACAATACACAACACCTTAGATCATCTGCATCCTAAATCTTATAGACAAGCCTTTAAAAAATTAAAATTGCAGTAAAAGTTCAATTTTACTTGTGTATGACACCTTCTCAGTTTCAGATTCAGCTGCAATTAATTAGTAAATGTACATCCAGCAATGTACAATATATTATATCCAGCGTGTACCTTTTTCTTCTACAAAATTCATATGGTAATGCAACATTTTGTAGTCTTAATATCATTGGCAGCATTATTGATGTTACTGAACTAGCAGACATAAAATGTTATGATGTGTCTACTGCCTCTACACCATTTACAATCGATACTGAAGTAGTAGTGACATTCAAACCTTTTAATTGATACCATGTTTTTATCTCTCTGGTTGACTATTTCTGGCCTTCTGGCCACTTTCCTGGGACAGAAGGCAAGTGCTTTAGGACAACTTGCATAAATAAACACGTTTCCTTTAGGTGTTTGACTTTTTAAGAAAAATGGTATGCCTATTCAGTATTGAATTTTTTTTAATATTAGCTTATAAATACCCACCTTTCTCTGGATGATTTGGAGTATGAAGTCAGTAGTAAATCTATAACCAGTTAAATCCAATATAACGAGATGAGGTGAGATTCCAGTTGACATTTTGTCGACCATCCCCAAAGCAGTGTCAAGTTTGAACCTTGCCCTCTGAAGTGAGCAGTACTTCAATCTGGGTAAATTGGTGAATAATTTTATGCAGTCGTCTGTTACAAATCTGGTATCTGCGAGGAATAAAACTTCCAATTTGAAGCATTCTTTCAGTGTAAGAATAATGATATCATTGACAATCATACCGAGACCAAGTTCTTTTAACACATTTTTCTTCCTATTCAAGAAGTATAAAATATCATCATCTTTAGGAGACCTTGAAAATAATATCCATAAGCAGCTCAATGTCTCACAACCATCAGCTAAAACTTTCAAGTCAGATCTTTTAAATGCATAGTCATGAGTAACTAAAGTTGTAATATTTTTAAATTTTGAAATTTCACTATAGGGTATTATATATGTGCTACATACCCCGAATCTTATTTCACTAATTTGACTATAACGTTGTCTTAAAAACTGGAAAAACTCTTTTGATGTGGCACCAAAACATCGAGTGAACTCAAATTTGTCCAAGTTTTGACATGTTTTGCTGATGATATCTATAATCCTCATAACTAGCAAAGCTGGCAGCGATATTGCTTTCGTTCCTTCAGTCAACTTTATGCATCGCAGGCTTGAAACCTTTTCTAAATCTTTTTCGCCAATTAAAACATCATTTGGATATAAGCTCTGTAGAGATTTGTCAGTATCAGTGGATTCTTCATCCAAATAACTACAGTTGATGAAGTAATCACAATGAACAGTTAACTGTACGTGGTTCCAAAATCGCTTGTTTTCCTTCACAATAATATTCCATCTATTGCAGACATTAACAACGTATTTTACAACTTCTTCTGGAGTCAATTTTGTAAATATTTCACAAAGAATTTCATTTGGGAGGTCACATATCTCAACTGCTGAAGAAGCCATTCAATATACCTAGAAGAATAATATCAGTTGCTTTACCACTCTAAAAAATGCAGGAAAAATAAGTAAGTACATTTATAAATGAGAATATGAATAAAAGACTATTCATCATAGAGTTTAGGGAGGTTCATTAAAGACAAGGGCGCATGATATCGTTCGGGGCAAGGGTTTGGCCTGCACCCCTGGTGCACTCATCAGATAAATTTAATTTATGAACGGACGAAGTAAAGTAAATCTATGTATTAACGGAGTCAAAGATTTGTTGTCCATAGTCCATAACTTTGGGCGTATGACTATGCGATACCTCAAAAAACGGTTCCACTGATCACTTTCAAATTTTGCACATACTTTTGATAGCTCACATTGAAACGAATCCCCTAAACCATTTCCTATCAATTTGATTTTAAAAACTGAAAAAATGTCATTTAATTAGCATTGACAAAAAAATTGCTTTATTAAACAATAGAGTACAAATGAGGAAGATCTCCAATACAATAAAAATTTGAGAATACATATTTATTTTCCGAACATTGTACATCACACGCTGTTTGGTTCATGATTCTTTGAATATTAATAAAAATTAATTAATATGAAATTATTACTAGAAAACCCTAAGTTTACACATCAAAAATCCACAGGAAACGTTATTTTCCCATGTATTTGATTACGTTGTTTTCATTTCCCAATATATTTTACTAAATCGTACATAAAAAACCCAACAGGGAGCAGTAGCATCTGATCCCCCACCTGTTAGGAATCAGATATGCTGCTCTCTGCAAATCAACAAGGAAGTTGATTTGATATTTATCGTCCAAATTCCAAATATGTGTATGAAGTGGTGTATGTGTGACTGATTGTTAGGCGGTAAGAAGCCTGACATAATGAAGCGTGATTTGAAGCTGATTTAGAGAAGCAAGAAGCTCAGTGTATCACATTTACAGGAACTCTTGAATCCAAACCTAACTGTCAGGAGAAAATTAAACTTTATAATAAACTTTCTCAAATTTCTAAACAAATCCAAAGTTAACAAAAAGTATTGTTTAAAATTGAAATTATTTCCTTGTGTAAAGTTTTTTTACTCCTTGCAGATATTCCGTACAGATACAAATTGGACGGGCCTAACCCACACCTAGGCCTAACCAAAATGATATTCAAAGGTCAAGCTTGACCAAACCCCCCATTGAATGCAACAAAATAGCATAGGCCTATTTGGAATGGGGACGGACACCTGAGGAAAAAATGGACCAGCAGTATACGAGGCGATGCAGGACATATTATGAATGTAAATATGTAGCCTATGTATATATTTACGGGAAATGCTGATTTTTGTATGTAGCTGGGAAATGCTGGGTCCTGTGGGGGCATTCTAATTATAAAATACCTTGTGTTGGGGCCCTTTACTTCTTCATGTAAAATGGTCTTCTTATTTTCAAGAAACAAGGTTTATCATTTACTATTTTAGATATAGGCTATCATGAAAAATATATACACATATATGCGCTATTTGGCTCTTAATAAATCATATGTAGACCTACAGGAAAACCTCAATAGCTCAACAAAGGCTGATACTCAACCAATACGCAAAAGATTAGGCCCAGGCCTACAAAATATTGTATCCAGTGATATTCGTTAACCCCTTAACCACCCTGCATGAGTTAGCTCATGGTAGTATTCTGTACGCGCTCCGCCAAGCATGAGATCTCATGCCTCACCCTTGCTTCATTGACCGCCACAGCCGAGTTTACTCGGATTTGATGTTCTCAGCTGATTTATGTTGGTACAACTGTTCTGCTAGGTTTTTTCCTGCTAAGACTGTACAGTTGACCTTGACGAGTTGCAGACGGTTTGGTGCTGCACTCTAGTGAATTTTTCTGGAACTACGTCCATGCCACGAGTTCTGCAGAATCGAGCTCGACGCCTTGAGATGAAAACCTGGCGTTTTCGTGTTGATCGTATAATTAAAACTGCACGATACTAAAAACCGCGGGGGTATTAAGACCTACATTACGGTGCCATCAATGTTTATAAATTAGCTGTTCAATGGTTTAGGTTCATGGCCTTCTATCAATTTATTTAGGAGATGTATATACATTACTGTACCTGTATTTTTAATGATTCTATTAACTTAAGATATAAACTTAAAATGCCATATGGGCCTACGCCCAATAGTTTGAAATTTCAGTATTTTGACATCCCCTAACTCCACTAAGGTAAACAACCCAATCGCCTGCAACACACCAAATACCAGCAGCAGCCATAAATTTAATACAATAAGACTTTGGGTAGGTATAAAACTTCGTGGAAAGGAGTCAGTCTAGCGGCCAGTTAAGTCGTTGCGGTTAAGTTGTATTTACCAAAGTCTTATTATACCTAACAGTTAAATTTATGGCTGTCGGTGTTCAGGGGGTGCCAGCGATTGGGTTGTTCACCTTTAAGTGACGAACTCTCAAACGTCTACTGTATTAATTTTAAATGTTCCAGTACATGGATAAAGTGATATATAGAGATTAAAAAAATACTTGCCACCCCTTATCTTTGTTAACATCTATCGAATGTTGAAAATTAAAGCATTTTCCTGACCTTTCGCCCTACTAATTAGTCTAAGTTGAACCCACGTTGTTTAGTTTTTATTTTTCGAGGATTTCTGGCCACAGCCAACAAAAACCTATAATTATCGGGATCAGCATAAAATTTCTTATAAGCTTATTTTGGTAAAATCATCAAATTCGATAGAGGCAGGGGTTAATTTCAGCCGGAGCACACCGGAGCTCAGCTCCGGTACTTTTTAGAACACCGGAGCGCAGCCCTGGTACTTAATAGGTCACTGGTGTGGCTCTGGACCTTTTTTCTGGCCACGTCATCCAATCCTATTGTCATGGCCAGTACTATTATGTACTGGATGTGTTCGGTACTACTCTTTTCTTCGTTGTTCTTATATTATATATGTTAAAAAGGCTCAAATTCAATTGTAATCTATACAAATTTTCCCAGGGAGGGCCACCAGACCCCCGGGGGGTCCTGCTGGGGGTTAGTCTGTACCCCCTCCTGGCCCCCCGTTGTGCCATAGCTCCGGTACTTTTTCCTCTAGAAATTAAGCCCTGGATAGAGGTATTAAAAAACAAATGGGCCTAATTATTACTGTTATTAGTACTCAGCCCTGCAGCTAGAGAACATACATTAGATACGTTAGGCCCAGGGCCGTACTCAGACCGGTTTTCCGGGACAATTTTACCGGGGCCCGGGGTCAAGAGGGGGCCCGGGGGGGTCAGAACACCCCCGAAACAGTGAAAACCCCCCCTGGCGAAATGTATCGAGGTCCGGGAATAGGGAAAAAGGGCCATAAACGACAATAAAGGAAGCAAAAAGCGATACGTGCAAGCAAAAAAAAAAGTCACCACTTTTGACGAGCCCGAAATCAGCTACGGCTTTGAGCGGAACGGGTACAGTACCAGGACATGAGGGACCCGGGCCTAATATCTTTACCGGGGCCCGCCAAGGCTGGGTACAGCCCTGGTTAGGCCTAGTTGAAATGGCCATTGAACAGAAAGCCAAGCATGTTTTTATTGGTCAATATGATCTCAATAAACATTAAAAGCAGAATACATACCATTATTCTGTCACGATAAAAGAAAATATTAAAAAGAGTATATCACAAAACAAATAGTATATGTAAGATTAAAGAGAAAGAGACGTTTTGATATTTGCATACAACATTAACCCCAAATTCTCTCTTGACACTTGACACATTCCACTCGGACTGGAAACTGGAACTGAAACTTGGGACCCGAAACCTCGAAAGGGAACGATTCACTACTTGAAACTTTTTCTTTAAACCGCTAAGGGAGCCCACCAATTGACCGAATTGATATTTGCTCGCCGTGACACTTGCCCACTTTTTTAAAATCAAATAATTAAAAGCCTGAATCCACTTAGTCTAATTAATTGATAGCTGCATAGAGTAATAATAGATAGCTGGTCGTTGTGGCAGTTGCCCAACTTTTTAAATACCTTTTAAATACTTTTTAAATAGGTATTAATATTAATAATTAAATAAAATACTGAAACCACTTGTTCGAATTGATAGTTGGTCGCTGTGACAGTTTCCCAACTTGGTTATACCATTGACTTTGAATGTATGAGTCAATTCATAGTCAATGGTTATACTTCCGCAGAAGCAAGGCCACACTAGTGTGGCCTTGGCAGAAGGGTTACACTTAATTGGTTAAATCAGTGGCAACCTGTGATGTCTGGAGGGGAACTATTGAGTTATAATCATTGCCAAATTATAAAATAAATTTGCTTGAAACCTTACTTAACTATTTGAAAGGGTTTTAAAATAAACATTAACATTAGTAAGATTACAAACAGCTAAGTTATGTTAAGATGAAAAAAGGTGGTTGATATTTCAGTTATAGATTAGTTAAGACTGATTTTAATTCAATAACAGTTATATTCATACAAGAACAATTCAAATTTAACTAACCTTAAACTTATTTTATAAATGTTTTATGGTACAACCAAAAAACCCTTATTGTCAAATAATTATTCCAAAAGGTTACGGTTCACTTACACTACGGATCATAGAGACTGTGACCCTATTTTAAAATAAATAATAATATTGAAGGTTTATTTACACTCTACTGATCATAGTTTCTACGAACCTTTGGTAAAATATCAATTTAGATAATGTGGTTCATTTGCACTACTGGCTCGTAGTGACTGTGACCCCTCTTTTAAAAATTAAAATAAAGAATAGGTTCACTTACACTACTGATAGTCTACATAGTCTATACGAACCCAAAAGGAAAATTAAAGAAACAATATTAAGTCGATGTAGGGTTGTAGACTCTGTAGAGACTATGAACCAATATAATTTAATAAGGAGGTTCATCTACTCTACTATAGGTTCTTAGAGACCATGACCCATTATAGTTTATTAAATCCTATTATAATATAAAATAGGGTCGTAGACAACTATGACCGTTTTAATAATTTAAACCGTAAATTGAAATACTAGGTTCGTTTACACTACTGATCATCTGACAAACTCCTGTACACACGGCATCATCGTGATAACTGAAGGCGCTAAGCATCTCGGCCTCTATAGTGTTGCCTTGCTCTAGCCCACACCGTAACCGAACTTGTTTTTTCTTTTCTATTTTAGTTTTCTTGTTTCCAGTTCTGATAAGTACTTTAATACTGTAGTAGCTGATCTGTAAACAATAGCTGATATTTTATTAATCTACCAGCAATTGCCCGTGGCTTCGCTCACGATAACAATTTTAACACGCTGCCTAAATAAAGATGGTGCCACATACTGAGTTTATGAATAAATAGATAAGGTACAAAAACTATTGGTGACTTTAATATAGTACATATCACCTAAAAGAAAAAAGTCAACCATAAAACCATGATAACAGAACCAAACTATAAAAATCAGCTGTAGAGACCTATCTGTATGTGAAGCTTAAACCGCCTTCTTGATTAAATCAAAATTGACAATTTAATCGAAATATCATCCATTAAATTATACAGAAAGATTTTAGACCGTTGACCCCAACAAAAAACCTGAAAACTTTGAATTTTGAAAAACCCGTTCTCAGCGGATGCTCACGCCCTATATGAACGTCCATGAAAAGTTTCAAGGTTCTAAGTTCAAGTAGTTTGGGCTGTGCGATGATAGGTCAGTGGTATTTGACCAATATAAAGTAGATATACTTTCATCAGCCAGAAAGATTCTTAGGAATCCGCGAAGAACGCAGGTCTACTGCGACGGGAGTACTTAGAAATATTGCTGCCCCCCCGCACGATGCATTTTTATTTGGCCTCTCTACTACACATGCCAGCACATTCCAGCACCCCCGCTGACAAAACCCTTAAGGGTGTCCCTGCCTGGGAAGGCTTATACTCAGTAGACCTATCGTAGAATCTGTGCTATTATAGTACCAGCAGACCGTGCGTACTTAAAGAATCTTAAAGCAGTTTCCTGTTTCATGAAAGTTTATGTACGTAGAATAGAAAATGCCTTGATTAAATGCCACCAAAGTATTTTCTAATGTTTTTAGGGTCTATTTTGAACAAAAAAAAATAACATAGCCGTCCCGCATTTTTTTTATGGTTTACATTAGATCGTTCATTAACGGCTGTTATAAGGAAGGAAGGAAGGACTTTTAAGTAGCTATAGTCAGTGATTTATTTTATTTTTTACAGACAGCTGCTTTTACATTATATGAAATGTCTTGCTTTTAACATCTGTTTGAATATAAACATTTCATCCTATACTCTTATACGAGCAGTGTTATCTTGTATGTATGTATGCTTGCTTGCTTGCTTGCTTGCACAACGATCTCAAAAACGGCTCCGAGGATTTTCTTCAAAGTCTGGAAATAAGTAATTTATGACTCAAAAACGTCTTTTATGCAGATTACTTGGCCAGAGAAAATCTAATATCGTAATAAATCGAATTTTAAAGTTGTAAAATTTTAACATTGGCCTTATGGGTTGCCGTGATAGCAACGAAAATAAACAAGGAAAGTGTAAACAAATGAAGTAATCATAACAGCTGTTTGGAATCTACAGCCATTAAGGGAAAATACAGCAAGTGGGATGAAGAGTCCATGGAGCAATAAAAAAGGTTTCTATTTATCAATTTTATGACATTGAAATATTTTATAGTAACTGGATTAACTGGTAAACATGAAATAACACCGAGCAAGGCTCGGTCCACCAGGTACTCACTGATAATTCTGGCATAAGGATATTAATATGTGATCTTTGAGAGGGTCTGTGCGCGGCCTTGGTCTGTGGTAGAGTCCGAGGGTGAGATCAGGATGAAAATCCTGATAAATGTATAATGAATGGGAAAATATTAACTTTATATAGTACATGTCAATTGAAAAGAAATATTATAAACCAAAGCATAAAACTGAATGAAATCATAAAACATCTGTAACGAAGAATCCATCAGTGAAGAAAACTACCATCTGCTTGGAACACTGAAAATGTAAACAAAACGTCATCCCCTTGAATTATGGGGGAATTCAAAACAAACTTGGTCGAAATCAAATAAAAATCGGTTTTTAGAAGCTTGCTACTTAATTTCAAAAAGACGTACGCTAGTTTTAAGTCGTCTAAAACCTTCTCATATGTGCATACAACACAGGAAAAAAGTTTCAGCCATAACAGTACTCTAGTTTTTGCGTGAAAAGCGGTCTAAAGTGTGATGTTGAGCGTTACCAACACACACACATCGTGACATAAATTGAGATAAGGCTTGATTCGGATTCTCTGACCTTCAAAACGCAAAAATTACCAAAAATTTCATAATTCTGAGCAATGTACAGACAAAACTCTAATTTTATTTATATAGATTTCGGATATAAAATCTTAAAATAATAATAATGTTTTATTAAACTCTTTGTATTAAAAACAATTGGCTTGTATATTTATAATAACCTGTTATTATAACTATACAAGCCACATATATATTTATCCACAAAGCTATTATATATATATATATATATATATATATATATATATATATATATATATATATATATATAATAAATATATATATATTTATTTATTATATATATTTATCCAAAAAGCTAATGGTGATACTAAATAGTATTTTTTATTATTGATTTAGTAAATTAACCAACGAAATGTCTTAACATAAAAAATCAATTGTTTATAAACTAAAACAAACCGTCGAACTGTCGAGTATCGAACTATGGTAGGCCCTATATAGTATCATTTATTAATATAATTTGCTACACAAATTAAATGATAGGATAGTATTTATCCTCGATATAACAGTGTTAATAAACTTTTAAAGCTTGTTTCCAAACTACAAAACCTTATTTCATACGTCTGGCAGTAATATGCCGAGTGTCTTCAGTTTGCCGACGCCGTACGCGCAGCAGTAGTCTAGATGAACCGTAGTGTATGTAAGTGAACCTGTTACTATTATTATCAGTATAAAATATCCAAATGGGTCATAGTGTCTATGGCCCAAATTTATTATTTATATATTTTGTATAAATAGGTTCATAGTGAAAACCAACCCGAGATTATAAATATCCACTAATAATTATTTTTTGGGCTCGTAGTGTATACGAACCTTACTTTTAATTTTAAGTATAAGAGTGGGGTCATAGTCTCTACGTACCAGTAGTGAAAATAAACGTCATTTTAAATTAAATATATTTAGAATGGGTCGTGGAGACTATGATCAGTAGTGTAAGTGAACAAATGAACCATGTTAGTTATATTTCATTTTAAAACAGGGTCATAGTCTCTACGGACCAGTCGTGCAAATGAACCTCTTTTTTAATTAAATATATTTAAAATGGGTCATAGAGACTATGATCAGTAGTGTAAGCGAGCTGTTCCCTTCCAAAACCGGCCACTGCAAAGTTTTAAAATTTCTCCATTTAGAAGCGCACAGACTGAAACGACGACAGACTGTCACACTGAGGCGATTTAGGCAAGAAATAAACCCTAAAATATCTAAATAAATTGGAGCATCCAGTCCTCTAATCGTCAATCTACGCCGCTTGTTGCTGTCCCGCGTGTTTATCAACAATAACGTCCCAGTTCAGCGGATCACCGCGACGCGAGATGGAGGGGGTTCGGCAATCATGTCATTAGACGCTATTCACCATACAAACAGGATCGTCGTGTAGCTAATTTAGTGGCACAAAATGACCCTGATTGAAACGCCCGCCCCTCCCCTCCTTGCAGGGGTGCCATCCGCTTGTACCGTCATCCCTCACTTATCCTGGTCCAGAGATAACTCACTGGGAAGTTATCTTCTGAAGTGTTTTATTTATGCGGGAGCTTAATACTCTAGTCAAATACGTAAGCCTGAGATTTGTGCTACATTTTATAATTATCCTGAACTGTAACGCAAAAAATGAAAATTAGCTAATTGTGCTTGCTACTACTGTCAAAAAGTAGTCACATGTCCTTGTAAGAACTGACGAAATAGTTACTTGTGTGTTGAGTGAGTAAAGTACAACATTGTCTCACGAGTGAAAATGTTGGCACCAGAGTTTGTCGAGGGCGACAATCTTCACGAGGGTCAAAATGTGATTTACTCTCGAAATACACACACCATTTTTCCCTCGCCTGCAATAATAAATATCTTGACCATAAACTTTTAACTTTGTAAGTAATAACAAATTATGCATTTTGTTTCGTTCTGCTATTAGCGCCTGCATCCGGGTAGCTGCAACCATGCATCAACGATCAGCTGATTGTTGCAACGTTCTTACATGCTTAATTCCTAGACGTTCTTACAGCTGATTGTTGCAACGTTCTTACATGCTTAATTCATAGACGTTCTCACAGCTGATTGTTGCTAATGTTGTTCTTATTTGATTATTCCTTCTTCTCAACCAGCTAATAGCGCTTGTATTCGTTGAGCTGCAATATACTTGCATATGTGCGTGGAAATTTAAAGACGCTCTAATTTTTGAATTATTAATTTCAATGTTATTCTTCTGGGAGTAAAGTGCTCATCCGCCGGGAGACAAAGGAATAACTTTGCTCCCTCTGGGAGACAAATTATTATTTTACTCATCCAGTACAACAAGGAGTAAAAAGCGTTTTAACATAGCAGATGGGGAAAAATATTTTTCTGTATTAAGAAAAAAAGAGGTCTAGATAAAGAAGCCTTTTATATAACCTTGCATTTGCCGTCCACATAGGCCTCGGTGCTGCATTTTGATAACCGTTTATAGCCTCAAAGAAAATAGCCTTTTTTAGTTTTTCAGAGCTGTGTGAGAAAAAGTAAATATATGTAGAAATAGTCTTCTTAAAAGCTGATGAAAACCGTACACTGAATTAATTTTATCTGTCTATGTAATAATAAACCAACAGTGTCATTTTTATAAATCTCGTATTCATAGGAAAAGTCACTCTTGGTTTCCATTGCCAACATTGATAAGTTATATTAATTATATTTCCTGATCATTAAACCATGCAACTCGTTGTTTTTTACTTATATAATATTTATAAATTAAGCTTGTAATTTAAATAATGAGATCATAATTATTATGTTAAGACCAGTCCAGCATGACTATAATTTCGTACAAACAATATACCACAAAAAATATAAAATTATCATAAAAATTCATTAAAACGTAATATTATTTATAGCTAAGCATTTATAAAAGAAATATTCAAATTAAATATATCATCGGTACTAACAGTACTAAAAGATCCCTCTTTATAAGGCTTGTGTGCGACAAATCTTCGTAACATTTTTTTTTTTTTTTTTTTTTTTTTTTTTTGGGTAGGAGGTGGAATGCATTTACGCACACTGAGGGGCTCATTGTCCCCTCAGTAGTGTCGGACTCCCACGAGCTCGATGTCCCGTGAACTACCGACTAAACCACCTCCCTCGGCACCGAGGACACTAGCCTGGAACTGTTTCACACATTACTTCGGGCTAGGCCTTTGATATTACGCCACTAGGGCAACCTCCTTGGGGAAAAGCTGAGGATTAAGGCCGATCGAGGTCGACCTTTTTCGCCCGAAGAATGGCCTGGACGTAGTGCTGGACACAGTTCCAGTTGCCCTCTCCCTGGAGCATAGCTCCGACGATGTTGTTTGGGCTGACGACCACGCCGATCTCAGATGAAAGCGAGGCTCGGCGGACGTGCCAACGGTCGCACTGAAAGAAAGTGTGCTCGGACGTGTCTGGGATGCCGGGGCAATACAGACAGTCCGGGCTGGCGACTTTGCCCATCCGGTGCAGATAGGCTCGGAAGTACCCGTGTCCAGAAAGAAACTGGGTCACGTAGTAATCGACCTCGCCGTGCTGCCGTTCCACCCATGGTCGGACGGAAGGTATGAGCTGGAAGGTCCAACGTCCCCTCAGCTCGGCTTCCCAGTCGCGCTGCCAAGAGTCGAAGCTGCGATCGCGCTCTTCCCTGGCAGCTGTTTCCCGGCCCACTTCAGGCCTCCTCCGGTAAATCGCCTGCCTCTCCCTCGCGAGGAAGAGGACGGGAATGACTCCGGCGATCACCATCACAGCAGGCTCGGAGACTGTGCGGTAGGCCGAAGCGACCCGCAGAGCTCCTCGGCGCTGGACTCGGGCAAGCCGGTCTCGGTAGACTCGCTTCTCGAGTGCGTGAGCCCATATCTCCGCCCCGTACAGCAAGACTGACTGGACGGCAGTCATGAGCAAGCGGCGCTTGCAGGAGCGAGAACCGCCGACATTGGGCATAAGCCTACCAAGGGCAGCGACACCCTTAGCGGCTTTGTCGGCGGCGCGCTGGATCTGCTCGCCGAAAGACAGTCTGCTATCGACCATGACTCCCAGGTACTTTGCAGCAGGCTTAGTCTCGAGTGTGACGTCACCTATCTGCACCGGGAACACGGTGTTAATCCTCTTTTTGGTGAGGACGACGATCTCCGTCTTACTGATAGCCAGAGACAAGCCGTGATCTCGCATCCACCCGTTGACCTTGGCCATCACTACGCTGAGCCTCAGTTTTGCCTGCTCGACGTTCCTCGCAGCGATCAAGGCAGCGACATCGTCAGCATAGCCAACGAGGCGGGTCTCATCGGGCATGTCTAGCCTCAGCAAGCTGTCGTAAGACACGTTCCAGAGATCTGGTCCGAGAATGGACCCCTGCGCAGCCCAGGAAGTGATGGGAATGCGCCGCTGACCTTCGGTCGTGTCGTACAACAGAACGCGGTCTGACAAATACGCTTCCAACATACGCAGGAGGTAGGAGGGAACTTGGAACGTATGCTCAAGCGCCCACAGCATATCGCTCCACCTGGCGGAGTTAAAAGCGTTCTTCACGTCGAGCGTGACGAGAAGGACCACGCGGCGCGACCAGTGGTTGTGGTCCTCCGCCCTCCGCACTGCCTCAACTACCTCCTGGATAGCGTCGATGGTAGAGCGACCGGATCTGAAGCCGTACTGCTGCGGGGACAAGTCCCCCGCAGAGACGATGGCCTCGGTCAGCCTGACACGCAGGAGCTTCTCAAGCACTTTCCCGGCCGTGTCGAGCATACACAGGGGTCGGAAAGAAGAAGGGGTCCCCGGTGTGCTCTTCGCCTTCGGGATAAGAACAAGGCGGGCTACCTTCCACGAAGAAAAGAAAACGCCTTCCGCCAGACACGCGTTGAACATATCGAGCAGAAGCCTTGGATTCACCTCCGCAGCGAGCTTGAGCACCTCCGCCGGAATGCCATCGGGACCGGGCGCTCTTCTGGGTCGTAGGGATCGGACGGCGGCGGAGAGTTCCTCTTCCCGGAAAACTGGGAAGGCGCCTACCTCTCCGAATTCCCTGACTGGCCGAACTGGGTGGCTGGGAAACAGTGTATCGACGACGGCGGCCATGGCTTGTGGTTCCATGACCGCAGGTGGTGAGCGAGCCCCTAGCTTCTGGGTTACAAGTTTGTAGCCCATCCCCCAGGGGTCGTTGTCGATATCCTGACACAGCTGTTTCCAGCACCTGACTTTACTCCGGTTGATGGCACCGCGGAGCTCTCGGCGGGCCGCTCTGTGCTCAGCCGATCTGGCATTTGCATCAGGGCGGTTCCTGGCTCGCTGCGCAGCTCGTCGGAGACCAAGGCATCTCCTCCGGAGTTCCGCGATTTCAGGCGTCCACCAATAAACCGGCTTCTTCCTGTGGCGGCGGGAAACTCCGGGCATCGACTGCTCACACGCGGTCGCGATGAGACGCATCGTCGATGCTGCCAGATCTTCGGCACTTGTGAAATTCACAATGCTCTGGTCTTTAATTACTTCTTTAAAAGTGCCTTTGCTCAGACGACTGGTGTTCCAGCGTCGAGCCAGAGGAGCAGGTTCAGCGCGCAAGCACGCACCCTCGGGAAGGACCTTGAAGAGGATCCCCTGGTGGTCGCTAGAGGAATAGTCCTCGCAGACACGCCAGTCGGAGATCCGCTGGACAATCCGTTCAGAGGCAAGGGATATGTCAGGGATCGTCTCTCTGCACCCCGGACGGCGAAAGGTGGAAATGCCGCCCGTGTTAAGGATACAGAGGCCCGACCTGGCAGCCGACTCAAGGACGTAACGACCTCGAGTGTCGGTCCGCGGGGAACCCCATTCCACGGCTTTGGCGTTAAAATCGCCACCGACTATGACCCCGCCAGAGATTTTCATGATCTCATCCTCAATGGAATCGACCATGTGGCGGTAGTCTCCGATCGGTTGGTTTGGCGTGAGGTAACAGGAGAAGATGGTGAAACCCCTGCTCCTCACCCAGACGAAGCCGTTGCCCGATCCGGAATCGAGAACAGGCACCTTCCCGAGGTCCAAGATCCAAATCGCCGCAGTGCCGGAGGGATCCGAGAACCACTGCGCGGAGCGTCGGTTCTGGTACTGCTCACTCAGAAGCAGTAGGTCAGCACCCTGCTCCGTGGCGAATTGGAACAGCAAGTCGTTTGCTGTCCTGCTCCTCTGCATATTAAGTTGCAGGACAGTGATCATTTCTTTTGTGTTTGGCGAAGCTCCTGGATGGCCCGTCGGTACTGCACGCAGCGACCTGACCCAGCGGAATGCTTGACCTGGTCGCCCTTCAAGCCGGCTTCTGTACACAGGACACAGGACAGCGCTGCATTGCACGCGCTGGCCCTGTGGTCCTGGCCGCCGCACTTGAAGCAGAGCTTGCTTCTATCGGGTCCGGGGCAACGATTAGCTACGTGACCGAACCCCAGACATTTAAAACATCTGGAGGCCACGAGCCTCTCGCGCACCCGACAGCTCACATACCAGACTTTGAGGTGGCCCTTCTCCAGGAGCTTCGCAGCTGCTCTGGCTCCCAGCGTGAGGATCGCCACCTTCTGACCCCGAGCGTTCGCCTTTGAGAGGAAGGTTTTCACCTCGACGTTGTCGCCAATGGCGGATTTGACGGCAGCGGTCACCTCCGCCTCGGTCGCCAGCTCGTCAAGATCCCTCACCTCCAGCGTCGACTTTGGTTCGAGAACGCGGACGGTCGCGTTCGCCCCCAAGATGGTCTGCAAGTCCTCGCTGAAGGAGGTTTTACTTTTGGAGGCGTCACCGAGCTCGACCAAAAGATCGCCGGCTCGGGTCTTCCTCATGCCCTTGATGACGGCGCCCTTCTCATCGGGCTTCGCTTTGCTGCGAATTTCGCCCAGCACGTCGGCGTAAGATTTCCCCTCCGACGGCTTGATGAGAAGAGCGTCCGGCCGCTGCTTTCGGGACTTCTTCCTCGACGCCTTCTTCTTGTCCTGGGTGCCAGGCTGGCTTCCAGGCTGCTGGGGAGGGTCTCTCTTCTTCCCCCTCTTCCTGACGACGTCGGTCCATTTTTCGGGTTCCGATGTCTCCCCTGGACCGTTTCCTCGAGGCTTCTTCTCTGCCTCCGGTTGGGCGGGGCTAGAAGCGGCTCGCTTTCCACCGGCCGGCTGAGCCTTGACCCGCAGCGATGGAGTCGTCTGGGTCGACGCGGCCACCGTCTCACAAGACTGCCACGACCTCCTCAGCTGGACAATGTGCTGCTGACTGGCCTCCAATTGGACAATGCCATCCTGCACGTCCTTGCTAATGTTCTTCTGCCGGGCGGTCGCGGCCTTCATTACAGCCAGGGTGTCGAAGCACTTTTTAAGGTGCTCCTCCTCCTGCTGCCTGGCGAGCGCGATGACCGCGTCAAAGGGAGATGGTTCGGAGTTCACCGGCTCGTTGTTCCCAGCGGGTGCCTCCACGGTGGCCACGGATGTTCTAGCCACCGTTGAGGCAGGTGTCGCAGCGCGGGATGGGGGCGATCTCGTGAGGCGGGATCTTCTTTCGAAGGGGCTTGCCACCCCGTCGTCGATCCCGCTCAGAGGGGAACGCTGTTGGCTGTTTTGTGGGGTTAGGGTACCCCGTTTTGACCTCGCACCTTTTGGATCTTTTTGTTCTTCAGAGCTATTCATGGCGTCTGGATTAGCCCCCAGGACTGGGCATTGACCCCCCAAACGTACCCCAATGAGAAAGTCAGACCGACCCATCACCAGAGAAACTATATCCGCGTTCGACCGCCTCCAAAACACCGGCGGTCCCAAACGAGCAGTGGCCTCGGCAGAGCCCCCCCGTGACCGCAGCAGGGCCCTATCCGGTCGCCAACCGGCACCGCCACGGCCAAAGGGATTTTCGCCGGCTGATAGGGCAGCCAGGTCAGCTGGCTGGGCTGACCCGGGCCCCTGTACTATCCGGCAGCCTGGGAGGTGCAGAACCCAGTTTTTAAGCTGTACCCTCTGCTTGTCCTAGACCTCCAGCGCAATGGAGGCTGAAGAACACAGAGTCACCCCGGCAAAAAGGCCGGAATGATTTAGAAAAAACAACCGGGCTATTGAAATGAACCGGAGAATGGAGTTATGAAAAGGAGACGCGGAAAAGGACCAGTGCGCCCCCCTCCCCTTTTAGTCGGCTCTTACGACAAGCAGGGGATACTGTTGGACATTCTGTCCCGGCCCAACACGGGAAGCAAATCACAACACGGGGACAAATCTTCGTAACATTAACTTTAAATAATGTTATAGTAATTTATTCAACCTCCAAATCCTCGTCCACTCATTATCAGATATTATGATATATTTTGCGTGTATCTGAACAGGATAATTTTTTTGTTTTCCGAAAATTATGTTTTTGTGACTGAAGCCCTTTCTGCATGGACCGATTCTATTACTCGGTAAAAATTAAATAAATGAATTACTTTCTTTACAATAACTATAATTCAACTCACGGCATCTCCGTGAGTATCTTGATGATTTTCTAATGGAAATCGTATTAATACCAATGCATAGCAACAGCTCCATAAATTTTCCATATTATCTTAATCTCAGGAAGTTTTCGTAAATCACTCGCGTTAGTTAAGAATATGCTCTTTTTCAGTCTGATTTTTATTTAATTATTACCAATTACTTTGCTCAATGTTATTACTAATTGTTATGAGTTAAAACTTGCTTATAACATTACTAACCAATTTTTAAAACTCACCTATAATTGTTTGTTGGGATTTATTTAATTTTTCGCATTAAGTTGAAGGAAACATAAAAAACTCTAAGTTTTGCTGAAATTACGCAGCGTGAACTGAGATGTTGCCTAACCTCAAACCCCCAATAAACAGGCTTAATTCTTCTTAAAAATTAATTGTGTATGTATCACACATACAAATAAAATGAGCAAATCATTGCGTATAAACTTAACTAAGTAAAGAGATATTTAAAAAAATGTTATCATTCAAAATACCATTTTTAATGTATTGCAAATATTGTTAGTGAAAAACCTGAAACATATTCCCCTTTTATTCATAAATCCACTTTACTATAATACATGTCAAATAAATATGAATTTCTATTCCAAAAGTAGTGACAAAATCTGGAATTTATATAAAATAAAAATTATTTCATAACATTTCAAAAAAATACAAAATAATGTGTCAAAATTCATTGTCTCAAAGTATATTTTTCTATCTATCATTCATTTCTGTTTACATTTTCAATAATAATTTTATCAATAGTCATATGTTGCCTGACAGATGCGAAATACAGTAAATTAGACAAATACTAAAAAACAAACCAAAACAATAATATATAAGAGAATTCCTGACAATACGCCCTTAATAAAAACATCGAATTAAATAAGAATTAATTGCTGAACTCATTAAAATAACAAGTCGACCACACCGAGAGTTCCACTGTAGATACCATTTATAATGACGGAATGAGTTCACCGTTCGAAGGATTCAGTTTAAATGAGAAAAATAATAAGAACGAAATGAAAGGCCGTATTATTCACGCTGCTTTCATGTATGCGGAGGGTTCTTTCACGGGCTTAAATAACGGAGAGGGGGTGGGGAGTCGAGCACCCTCGAATAGCGAGCCTGTTTAACCTGGCGTCTGCGATCATTAAAAAATGCGCATCCGCCGATTGGACGGTAAGACGCCATTGACCGTCGTCGAAATAAATGAATAATTCTAATGTGTTCGTTTTAATGAGGAGGGGAGAAGCGGCAAAAGACGGAGAGCTCGGCGTAACGAGCGGCTGGAGGGTTGCTCAGTTGCTCACCTCCGCCGCATACATAATCTATTGTCATTAATTAAAATTCATCTCCGTCTTTTCCAGGCTGGATAATGAATTGGTTTGTAATAGGGTGGTTTAATTGTGACCTGGTTTTGGAACGATGGACAATGGATATTGAAGGAACTAGCTGAAATTTATTTTTCGGGTCGCATACATAAATAAAATGCTCGCCTTTGGGAAAAAAATAAAGAGGACATAAACTGTTATAAAGACAAACATTAATTAATTTTGTAAAAATATTGTTCGTTTGTAATTTAGTTGTTAAATTCGTTATTGTAAAAACTAACACTATGGAAGAATTATTTATCGCGAGAGGCTTGAAGCGGTGCGCAGAAAATTTGGAGCAGTTGAGCTTGCATCCGCCAGTCCCTAGATATTAAAATAAACAGTTTTTTCCTCTTTTTCAGTAAATATTTTTATTTTAGTCAAATTTAAAGAAAACTTTAACCAAATATCACTTGTGTTTCCATATAACTTATTTCAAAAATTAAAAACATGATTTTAAAGAATTTATGTTTTTGACGTTATTTTTAATTTATAGTTATTTAACCAGATCTATTAAACCAGAATTAGCCATTTTTGATAACGTTGCCTTCAGTTAAATTAATGGTTAATTTAATTTTCAACCTATAGTTTAAATTTTTAAAAATTGTTCTATCCGAATCGTTTCGGTTGTCTGCCGTTTGTAAGGTATTCCTTTAATAAAATTTAAATGATACTTAAAAGATTACTTGCAGGCTTAAAAGTAATGATATTACAAAAATGTGGATAATTGACATGTATTATTTTTTACGATAAGTTATGTGGTTCTATAACTAAACGAACTTTTGAGTCAAATAGATTCTTTAAATACGTTGTTAATTCAGGCCACAAGATCAGAGCTACAACTGAAATCTACTAAGCATCCAATGAATGTAGCCTATCGTTAATAATAAATTTATAATTGCTTCATAGTACTAGTATAATTAATGAAATTAATATTTGTTTTCAGATCCATTTACCAGCAGCGTAGGTTGGTTACGATGTTTGAAAACAACAACAGCTTTGAAAAGCAGTTGTTGATTTCATGCATCTTAAAGCAACTGATGTCTTGACCAGTTCGAAGCCAACATTTGGTAAGTATCGTCTGTTGGCAATTGAACTCATTTCCGAACTGGGATTTTTTTCAAAATATTGTTTTATTTCTCTCTGAATACTCTGCTACTGTCCCATGAAATGTGTTTTTCCAAACGGTCCTTTTAATCATCGTAAAACGTGTGTTCAAATATCAGTGCACAGACCATGGAAACAAACCTTTTTTCTATGGTCTGGGATAGCAATGTTTTCCAAACATTTCTTAATATTTTGAATTTTTCCATAATAGTCCAAGTCCAAGCTCATTTTCCAGATAAGGCTAAGTCCCTTAACCTAGTGACAGTATTAATATGATTATTAATAAAATAATTGAGTTAATAATGTTTATATCAATGTTCATTAAAATACAAAAGAAATTGTGTATACTATTTACAATAAGGTATATACTATAAAAAGAAAAAACTGCATAAAATTTACAATAGGGTTTATAATAGTTAATAATGAATAGTTACAATAAAAAAGCTTATTCCTTTAAAAGAGTTATTTTTAGACCTGAGACGATTTGGAAAAGATCTATTTATTTTCAACATGCTAATAACGTCACAGAATGTGGCCTAAAATTAAGGTGTTGTGTATTGCTGTTTGGAAAAAATTTGAATTCCGTAACTAAAGCTGAAATAATCAAATTGAACTATATTATATTTTTTTAAATTGCCAAATAAAAAGCTTTCAGAACGTCATGACAGATGTGGTTTATATTTATCTTGTTTTATGTTAAAGCTCTAAACATAAACTGAGTTTAGTTTTACAAAGACTTTTAGTACTGTTAAAGAAAGAAAACTTCAGTTATTCATTTAAATAAAATAACTTATGTTCTATATTTTCATCTTCAAATGAGAACCGTTCTTTTAAAGACTGTATGTAAAACTTTTAATAAATATAGTACAAGGTAATCTTTAAATCCAACTAGCATAGGAATTAAATTTGAAAATCCACAAGGTTGATAAAAATATATACAGCTAAAAATATACCCATTTTAAGCATTGTAGTGTTTGTATGAAACACTGCACTACAATAAACTGCATCAGGCTCCGATGCTTCCTACGTAGTTTTTTAACTTCATTGTTAGTTGGGGAGACTAACAAAACGCTACAGTTATTTCTCAGTTTTCATCAATTTCAAAACGATCTGTCGAGTCTATTTAAATGCTTTAAAGTTTTCTATTGATGGAAAATAAATCAATCCTTTTTATTGATTCCTCAACCCTCAAAGCATTCACTTCATCGTATAAATCGTATCCTTCCGTTTTTATAATTAGTGAGATATGAAAGTGCGTATTTGAAAGTGCGTAGCGGGCATTTCTCAGCATTTCCCAAATGGCCATTGTTCGATGATTTAAGACCGTAGACTATATCAAATGCAGTGACCCTCAGTGGACCGCCTGGGATGCATTGTCACACCTTCACACAATTGGACAACATAAGATATACTAACATAACATATACCAAATTATTTACTTACTTGTACCCAAGTTGGTACTTGGCCTCAGCAACACAGTACCCCTCTCCCTCTCATTATGTTCATGCGTTTAACTAGTTTTTTACCTTATTTTATCTATCAGTGATAACGTACCTAAGGTATCTATCATGCTAAATACTAATTTAGGCTCCCAAATCAGATACTTAAAATGCTGCAAACCTTCTAAGAACGAGGTACAGCAGCTAATCACCTACTAAAGGCGCATAGGCGTACGACGACTCTTTAATTACACCGAAAAGCTAAAAGTAAGTGAAACTTACACTGCACAAAGGAAAGAGAACAAATTAATTTATCCTATTCATCCCAGTCCTGGTACAATTACCCCGGCTTTCATCACAAAGCTTTCGTAGCGTCTCACAAAGCTTTTAACTCTTTTACAAACACACGAGCGAAAACCGCGTGTTGTACGGATGCGCGGGCACAGACGGCGATGTCTAACAAGGGGCGTTACTACAAAGGCCTGTTTTGAAGTAAACGTGACTTTTTAAAAGGGATTGGACAAAACTGTTGTGCCAAGAGGAATTAGAGGAGAGTTTGGTGCTTTTTGTGGCGGTGGGGCGCCAATTACCGGCTTTGTCTCGCTGTAATTGCTCTCATCTCTAGTCCCGCGCCGCGGGCGTCCCCCGCGCTAAACCTTCCGCTGTTCGGTGGCGAGTGGCGAGTGGTGTGACGGGAATACCGCTTGGCGGTTAACATTTACTGTGACCGCTAAAAAATCTTCATTATAAATTAGAGAAAAAATCATAAAATGAACTATAAATGTAAAATAAATCAAAACCTAAAACCATTGACTTTGGATAACATAGCAACTTGGGCTGATGTTACCCAAAGTCATTACCAAAACGAATTGCTTAAAAGGGAAAATTGCATATCAAATAATTATGAGCAACAGGATCTTTGAATAAATTTTAACAATTTAGTTTATTTGTTTTATTAAGTTGACCCTTTATAGGTATTTGCCTAGGGGAACCAAATTATTCACCAGAATTCTTTTAAATTTCTGTTTTAAGTTTGAAAGATATGTATATATTTATTGTTAATTTTAATTATTCAAGTGTAAAATCTGTAACAATATTGGATAAAGTTATTGTCTTTTATTTATTATTATATTCTGTTTCGATAAATATTTTGTTTTGAAACTGGTCTTATCATGGGCGCTCCAGTTACCTTTATTTTTTCAAAGATTAAATTCCTGTATTGTACTCTCCTATTCTACAAAGTTTGTGATTACTTTCAAATGTCCTTATGTACCGACTACCGTATTACTTAAATCATTAAGGCGTGTGTTAAAAAAAATTAAATTAACACACTTAGTGAACAAAATTTTTTAATTATAAATCAATCTGAGTTTTTTTAGTATGATGCGCATTTCTTTACCATTTAAAATAAATCCCAATTAAATGGTCATAGGTTTTGGTAGAAGAATGTGGAATATTACTGAGAAACCCTCCTAATAACAACTTTATAAAAAAAGAAGTTTATTAATCAACAACAAAATATGAATTGCTATGAATTTTTGAGTGTTATAAATATGTTTCACTCTTAAATATGTTTTGCTTGGTTTTAATCCATTTCCCTCTTCTTCTTTGCGCCACTGAAGTATCCTGATCTTTTGGATATTTATAAATCAAGGAGTTATCGGAATTAATAAACAAAGGAAATATTATAAATTATTTATTGGGTTTGTCTATACAATTACATTACTCTTATAGCGACTAGATGCATAAACAATACTCTTCAAATACAACGAATAAAGTTCAATATTATATTACATTCCTAATTACGTGGTAAAGAGAAAGATTCTTCACTCCTATAAATACTTTACAAATTTTTATATTTTAAGGACGGGATTACACTATGTACAATGAATTCAATAAAATGTTCAATAGCTTAATAACAGCAAAACATCTAAGATGTCACTATTGTAAATAAATATCTTCGATAACTGTGAAGTGGATTTGATAAGGTTATATGAAATGATGGGGACACGAGAAAGCCAATCATGATCATCCTAATGAACAAGTTGATATTTGTATGTGAAGTTTACTGGATCATCAATTAGTACAAAGAGTCGTTATCTGTCTTGTGTTAAAAAAAATCCATTAACAACAGTCTAAAAGTGTAAATATCCGCATAAAAAATACATATTCGTCTTTTGGAAGAAGTACATTCTCCAGAAAAAGGTTTGGAAAGACTGTTTACGTCTTGATTATTACTTCTTGGTCATTAATTTGCCTGTGGTCTACGACAACCTTAAATTAATCTATGAATCTTACAGATCCAGTATCAGTATCTAAACATTAAAGCATAAGATAGTCTCCCTCCACATACAAAATCATTGACAAGTCTTAAAAATTCAAACATCCGGTTAAAATCATACGCTTTCTTTAAAGTATAAAATTAATATACTAACTTTTACTATTTTTCAACGTTGACTAGAATATACTTATTAAGTGTACACAGTACAAGTTTAAGTAATATCACCTATTACAGTTTTTGGTTTCATGCAACACATTAATAAAAATTGATACTAGTCTTTGGCATTAGGCCTATTAATATTCACTATACAGTATTAACAATACTATAGTGTTATTCTTCATTTATTTAAGAGCTATAAGTGTTAAATGAAATTATTTTAGTTTGTAAAAGTAAAGTATTTTTTTAAATTAACATTCGCCTCACGATTTGGTTTTTGTATTTTTGTTTTGAGTTTTTCCCCAGATGATTATTTTACAACTTATCTGATGATATGAGATCTAAGGATACGGCTTAAAATATGGAATATTTTCAACGCAAGAATAGTTCAAAGTAAAAAAAAAAACTTGGCTCATTATATTTACATCGAGCCATAGAGCCATCCAACAGACACTCATCCCCAAGGCTTGAAGTATTGAAGCATCGTTGGATTACGTCAAGGAGGGCAAAGAGGTAGACGGAGGTTTGCAAGTCAATTCAGATAGGAGAGCCGTGGACGAAAGTGTCGTTGCGATACATGCTAATTTTCTTTGAAATGATACATAGAGCCTCCCAACAAGCCGCGAGCCTCCCCGCGCGGCAGGGAGGGAAACGAGGGAGGGAGGGACCAGGGCCGGCTCTACCAGGCGAACTAGGCAAACGCCTAGGGTGTAGGGCCTGAGGGGTGTCAAAGTTCATGTTTCATAATAGGATAATGTAATAGTAATAGTAGGATAAAGTTCATGTTTCATAATAATGAATGTAATATATCTCCTGAAAAACTTGAAAAATAATTAGGCAAAAAACATAGTGGTTCAACTTTTATACTACAAGTCTCTTCTAAATCACATAAAGAGGTAAAAATCAAATTGAAATTATCTTTATTATTAAAATAAGTGTAGAAAAAACTTTAAGACTTTTAGTACTTGAATTTTTCTATGTTTTTTTATCTGTTCTTCAGCCCTGAATGTACATACTGAACTGTTAGGATGTAGGGAGGGGGGGCTAGCGGTACTTTCGTCTAGGGCGCCAAAAACTCTTGAGCCGACCCTGGGAGGGACGTCAGCCCTGGAATACGAGTAGGTAACGTTTCGACTTTCGGAAGTAAATATTTACATCGTGTCCTCTCTGGCGACGGTCGGTAGGAAATACTGAGTGTTCGCCACGGTTCATATGGGGCAGCCGTGGACGTAGGTTACGTTGCGGAAGTAGATATTTACATCGTGTCTTCCCTGGCGACGGTCGGTAGGAAATACAGAGTATTCGCCTCGGTTCATATGGGGCAGCCGTGGACGTAGGTGACGTTGCGGAAGTAAATATTTACATCGTGTCTTCCCTGGCGACGGTCGGTAGGAAATACTGAGTGTTCGCCTCGGTTCATATGGGGCAGCCGTGGACGTAGGTGACGTTGCGGAAGATGGCGGCCGCCGTCGTGAGGAAGTTGCAAGCGGCTGAGGAAGGCGTCTGGTAGGGGCTGCAGCAGCTGACGTCAGCGCCGCCGTGCTGAAGCAGCTCCTTCTCCACCGAGGCCTGCTGACGGAGCTGCTCCAGCCGCAGCTGGTTCTGCCGCTTCCATTTTGTCCTGCAGGCAACAAAGTTGTTGTAAGAAACACTTACAAAATAGATGAAGAAAAAGAAATACTTACTTGGGCGGTATTATAAGTCCGCCCAAATTGTCTTTGTGAACAAAACTTGATTGTAATTGACAGTTAACAACTGAACTGGGAATCCTCTCCTCTTCTGGAACCCTCTCCTCCTAGAAACTTTTTGACCAAATTATGGTATTGAATTAAACTCATTGTGTTAAAGGCCTCAAGGATAACTTACTTTTAAATAGTACTTCTCATCTTTAATTTATCCAATCAGCGCAAACACAAATATCAAGAGTGCTTTAAAGGTTATAAAACAATAACTCCCCCCACCCACACTTTTAAATAGTACTTCTCATCTTTAATTTATCCAATCAGCGCAAACACAAATATCAAGAGTGCTTTAAAGGTTATAAAACAATAACTCCCCCCACCCGATTTCGCCAGCCCCTCAGAAGTACCATGTTCTGCGGCAAAATTGAAATGTTCTCAATAGAATAGTTATAATTTTCATATACAACAAAAATAATTCTAATTTACCATATTTTGATTCATTTTGAATTTTAGGTGAGCTTGAAACCTCCCAAAAATTATGTGTATGGTACAACCAACATATTAAAGAAAGTCCTTTCCTCCTGGGAACCACTGTACAAAAGCATGGTTTTGAATTAAACACACTTGAGGTGGATGCACTTTTAAATTCTTCTCACTAGCACAAAATACATATTACAACTACTTCCCCAATACAATGGTATTGGGGAAGTAGTCGTAATATGTCTTTTGTCTTTTGTGCTAGTGAGAAGAATTTAAAAGTACATCCACCTCTAGTGTGTTTAATTCAAAACCATGCTACACCATTCGTTCAAGCATTTACACTTTCAGAAGCCAGCCTACCTGCGGTTCTGGTACCACGTCTTGACCTGGGTCTCGGACAGGTTGAGGGCGTCAGCCACGTCGCTGCGGTCGGCGACGCTCAGGTACTTCTGGCACCGGAACTTCCGCTCCAGGTAGGCCAGCTGGGCGTGCGTGAAGGCCGTCCGGCGCCGCCGCGGCTTCCGGCTCTTGGCCGCCGGGTCCTGCTCGTGGTGCAGCAGCAGTGAGTTGTGCTGCTGCAGGATCAGCGGCATATGCTGCAGCCGGGCCCGCACCTCGCTGTCCCGCTCCCGCGAGTCCTCGGAGCACGACGACTCGTCCCCACCTGCGGCAGACATTACTGTGTTAGAGGGTTGTAGTTGTGCTGCAGTCGTCCCCACCTGCGGCAGACATTACTGTGTTAGAGGTTGTAGTTGTGCTGCAGTCGTCCCCACCTGCGGCAGACATTACTGTGTTAGAGGGTTGTAGTTGTGCTGCAGTCGTCCCCACCTGCGGCAAACATTACTGTGTTAGAGGGTTGCAGTTGTGCTGTAGTCCTCGGAGCACGACAACTCTTCCCCACCTGCGGCAAACATTACTGTGTTAGAGGGTTGCAGTTGTGCTGTAGTCCTCGGAGCACGACAACTCGTCCCCACCTGCGGCAAACATTACTGTGTTAGAGGGTTGCAGTTGTGCTGTAGTCCTCGGAGCACGACAACTCGTCCCCACCTGCGGCAAACATTACTGTGTTAGAGGGTTGCAGTTGTGCTGTAGTCCTCGGAGCACGACAACTCGTCCCCACCTGCGGCAGACATTACTGTGTTAGAGGTTGTAGTTGTGCTGCAGTCGTCCCCACCTGCGGCAGACATTACTGTGTTAGAGGTTGTAGTTGTGCTGCAGTCGTCCCCACCTGCAGCAGACATTACTGTGTTAGAGGTTGTAGTTGTGCTGCAGTCGTCCCCACCTGCAGCAGACATTACTGTGTTAGAGGTTGTAGTTGTGCTGCAGTCGTCCCCACCTGCAGCAGACATTACTGTGTTAGAGGTTGTAGTTGTGTTGCAGTCGTCCCCACCTGCAGCAGACATTACTGTGTTAGAGGTTGTAGTTGTGCTGCAGTCGTCCCCACCTGCAGCAGACATTACTGTGTTAGAGGGTTGTAGTTGTGCTGCAGTCGTCCCCACCTGCAGCAGACATTACTGTGTTAGAGGTTGTAGTTGTGCTGCAGTCGTCCCCACCTGCAGCAGACATTACTGTGTTAGAGGTTGTAGTTGTGCTGCAGTCGTCCCCACCTGCAGCAGACATTACTGTGTTAGAGGGTTGTAGTTGTGCTGCAGTCGTCCCCACCTGCAGCAGACATTACTGTGTTAGAGGGTTGTAGTTGTGCTGCAGTCGTCCCCACCTGCAGCAGACATTACTGTGTTAGAGGTTGTAGTTGTGCTGCAGTCGTCCCCACCTGCAGCAGACATTACTGTGTTAGAGGTTGTAGTTGTGCTGCAGTCGTCCCCACCTGCGGCAGACATTACTGTGTTAGTGGTTGTAGTTGTGCTGCAGTCGTCCCCACCTGCGGCAGACATTACTGTGTTAGAGGTTGTAGTTGTGCTGCAGTCGTCCCCACTTGCGGCAGACATTACTGTGTTAGAGGTTGTAGTTGTGCTGCAGTCGTCCCCACTTGCGGCAGACATTACTGTGTTAGAGGTTGCAGTTGTGCTGCAGTCGTCCCCACCTGCGGCAGACATTGCTACGTTAGAGGGTTGCAGTTGTGCTGCAGTCGTCCCCACCTGCAGCAGACATTACTGTGTTAGAGGGTTGTAGTTGTGCTGCAGTCGTCCCCACCTGCAGCAGACATTACTGTGTTAGAGGGTTGTAGTTGTGCTGCAGTCGTCCCCACCTGCAGCAGACATTACTGTGTTAGAGGGTTGTAGTTGTGCTGCAGTCGTCCCCACCTGCGGCAGACATTACTGTGTTAGAGGGTTGTAGTTTTGCTGCAGTCGTCCCCACCTGCGGCAGACATTACTGTGTTAGAGGGTTGTAGTTGTGCTGCAGTCGCCCCCACCTGCAGCAGACATTACTGTGTTAGAGGTTGTAGTTGTGCTGCAGTCGCCCCCACCTGCAGCAGACATTACTGTGTTAGAGGTTGTAGTTGTGCTGCAGTCGTCCCCACCTGCAGCAGACATTACTGTGTTAGAGGGTTGTAGTTCTGCTGCAGTCGTCCCCACCTGCAGCAGACATTACTGTGTTAGAGGTTGTAGTTGTGCTGCAGTCGTCCCCACCTGCAGCAGACATTACTGTGTTAGAGGTTGTAGTTGTGCTGCAGTCGTCCCCACCTGCAGCAGACATTACTGTGTTAGAGGGTTGTAGTTCTGCTGCAGTCGTCCCCACCTGCAGCAGACATTACTGTGTTAGAGGTTGTAGTTCTGCTGCAGTCGTCCCCACCTGCAGCAGACATTACTGTGTTAGAGGTTGTAGTTGTGCTGCAGTCGTCCCCACCTGCAGCAGACATTACTGTGTTAGAGGTTGTAGTTTTGCTGCAGTCGTCCCCACCTGCAGCAGACATTACTGTGTTAGAGGTTGTAGTTGTGCTGCAGTCGTCCCCACCTGCAGCAGACATTACTGTGTTAGAGGTTGTAGTTGTGCTGCAGTCGTCCCCACCTGCAGCAGACATTACTGTGTTAGAGGGTTGTAGTTGTGCTGCAGTCGTCCCCACCTGCAGCAGACATTACTGTGTTAGAGGTTGTAGTTGTGCTGCAGTCGTCCCCACCTGCAGCAGACATTACTGTGTTAGTGGTTGTAGTTGTGCTGCAGTCGTCCCCACCTGCGGCAGACATTACTGTGTTAGAGGTTGTAGTTGTGCTGCAGTCGTCCCCACTTGCGGCAGACATTACTGTGTTAGAGGTTGTAGTTGTGCTGCAGTCGTCCCCACTTGCGGCAGACATTACTGTGTTAGAGGTTGTAGTTGTGCTGCAGTCGTCCCCACCTGCGGCAGACATTACTACGTTAGAGGGTTGCAGTTGTGCTGCAGTCGTCCCCACCTGCAGCAGACATTACTGTGTTAGAGGTTGTAGTTGTGCTGCAGTCGTCCCCACCTGCAGCAGACATTACTGTGTTAGAGGTTGTAGTTGTGCTGCAGTCGTCCCCACCTGCAGCAGACATTACTGTGTTAGAGGGTTGTAGTTGTGCTGCAGTCGTCCCCACCTGCAGCAGACATTACTGTGTTAGAGGTTGTAGTTGTGCTGCAGTCGTCCCCACCTGCAGCAGACATTACTGTGTTAGAGGTTGTAGTTGTGCTGCAGTCGTCCCCACCTGCAGCAGACATTACTGTGTTAGAGGGTTGTAGTTCTGCTGCAGTCGTCCCCACCTGCAGCAGACATTACTGTGTTAGAGGTTGTAGTTGTGCTGCAGTCGTCCCCACCTGCAGCAGACATTACTGTGTTAGAGGTTGTAGTTTTGCTGAAGTCGTCCCCACCTGCGGCAAACATTACCGTGTTACGAGGGTTATAATTGCGGTCATATTTAATTAAAGTCCGGTATAGAGTGTAAGACTCAAATTATTTGACCCATTTTCCTAGGTCGTTATCAGTAAGCCCAAAATTAACATTAGTTATATTCGCGGACTGGGCCGTCATTTGACTCGACCTATATAGTCGACATTCCCTGCACTACTGGCAGTACACTCTTCACCTTATGACTTCCCTTGCAGCTAGCGCAGCCAGAGGGCATCTATTTGCTGTGGATAGCTCTACAATAGGACGAAAGAGGATTTTTTCGGGTGATTAGTCATTTTTGTTCCCTCGTATTTACTTATTACTGCGTTACAAAAACGAATTTTCTAAAGGCGTCCCGTAGTTATTAAAACAATAAATGTAATTATTGATTTTATTTTCTCTCTTTTGTAATGTGATTTTAATAAATGATATTTAAATGTGAATCGGTGGCGCAGTAGGTAGCGCACTCGGCCTCGGAACTGTGGCTGCAGCGTCGCAGACTTGAGACTCGAGCTTGTCGCATACTTTGAGCAGTACTGTTCACCCTTGTTCTGTACCGGCTCACTCCTTGTCTTCGTTTGATAACGTCCACGCACAAATCATTAGTCTAGGGGCAAAGACAAGATGAAAAAGAGGCCGCCACCCTATTTTTTAGCATGAGTAAATGAATGAATGATTTAACTTGTGACACTAAACTTAGATTAAGCCGGCTCCACACATGCGTAATTCGGCATGCACCGAATGTTCGACGTTCGGCGAACTATTTGTCTCGCTAGGACCGACAATGAACAATCACTAATGTTTGCTACTTGCCAAATACATAAACACCCATCCACACTACTCGTGATTCGGCGAATCGGTGCTCGTTGCATGACGAATAACGTTTAGTATTCACTTTGTAAACCGTCCAATTTCCAAACGCTCACATTTCCATCCTCATTGTCACATCTCCAAATCGAATGGTAATCGGCCTTTGAACGATTGCAAATTGGGCGAATGACACATCCATGTATAATGCGGCGGTGGATTGTCACATTAGCAGAAACGCTACAATCGCCCAGCGGGGGGCGGGGGTGTCGGATGCGGATGAGGATTATGGATACAGCGCTACAGTGCTACCCTCTATACAAACAGCAAATTGATGTTCGATCCCCTCGGTAACAAGTGGCCGGAGAGGAGTGTAACAATCTAACAATCTAACAATCCGACAATCCCGTTAGTGGGACACTCGGGGGGGGGGGGGGGGGCGCACTCGACCGGCCCTGACGCAGATCGCTCGTTACGGGGTTTGTTTAAAGTTACTCGGCGGGAAGATCATGTCGCGATGTTAAATCAAGCAACGATGTTATGTGACTGGGGTTAAATCAAGCCAAATACGTGATTGCTGTTAAAATTGAAAGCCCTAATCAACAAAGGCCGACCTTGTAATATTTTTTTAAATACTGGAATAAATAAAAGTTTAAACTACGACTTATCCGAATAAGTTGTAGTTTACACTTTTATTTATTCCAGTCATTAATTTATTCCAGTTATTATTCATTCCAGTCCGATTAAAATCGGATTATTAATAAATATCGGATTAATTAGATTTCTTTGTTTTCCGGTGATTCTAAAACATATGCTATATTAAACAAATTTAGTTTGAGGTTATATCATTGTTTCATTCCCCAGCGCTCATAGAAATGTAAAACTCAGCTTTAAACAACTTATCAGAAAATCTTCTTTACTTTTATCAGAAAATCAGAAACTGTAGAAAACCAACAAAACTAAAACATTAATGGATATTAGTTTTACTTTGAATTTTAACTAACTTAAAAATTTTGTATAATATCGCATCAAACCTCAAAATAATGGTAAATTACTAATTAATATAAAATCGGATGTAGACCGATTTTGGAAGCATTGTCTTCCAAATTTGAGAAAAAATCAAACACTTAAGAAAACCTTGATTACAATGTTATAGAATTCTTGGTAGATACATTTTAAATAAATGTGACTGTCTTATATAATATAACTGCGAGAATAAGCCAATGCAGTTAATATGATTGTCAATGGTTGATACAAGCAAAACGGTAAAGTAGGTCCACAGGTTTTTATTGATCTCCCTTTTCATCATAAGGCACTTTAAAGTTGGAATTGAGTGTGGGTTGCTTTTATGAAGTGATAATAAATGTGAATTCATAAAACTGTGTGGGCTATGTGTACACATACACATATCGGTGTTCTCTTGAAAGAACACCGATTACACCGTGTGTGAGTAAAGTATTTTCTTTATTTATATAACACACGTTCGTCTCGGAATATTCATTTTTCTTTAAACAACCAACATGACATTATTTGAACTCTATGATATGATTTTATTATTATTTACAAAAACGTTAAGTGATTATTCTGATTAAGTGATTATTATTAACGTTAAGAGTTATTCTGAAAAGTCTGTTGTAATGATGACTTATTGATTAAGATTTTACCCTAATCACTTCATAATATTTTTTTTAAATACCCCGCTTAAAAATGATAGTGCGGAGGTACGGAAAGCTGCCCTTAAAAGAGGTAAAGAAGTATACTGTTATTGATTTTGGCTGTTTAAACTTTTGAAAAATTGTTATTTTTAAGCTATGATTGAAATAAATTTTTAATATATACTTTACCGGAAATGTTTCATCGATTGTATTAATTTACTAACCGATCGTTTTTTTAAAGATACGAAAAAATAACAGCTACATTAAAAAATAATGTTACAGAACATGACAATCAAAAGACATTTTAGTTTAATATGGTTGTCCATTGCTAAATAGGAGACTACGTAGCATTACATGAACACTAAAAATCCACTAGTACATCGCTTTTAAAGACTGAATTCTTCTCAGTATTATGGTAAAAATATTAATAATTATTATATAATGAAAACTTATAAAATTAAAATTACGTTTGCAAATAGTTCGTGTTTATAATAGTAAACTGACAACAGAAAATAAAAGCAAAAATTAATTAATTAGTTTATTAATTAAAGATTAATTATTTTTTCCTTCCTTTAGAGGGCTACACTCACCCAAAGAACTATACTAGTACAGTTCTTTGCACTCACCTCAATAAGATATCCTTAGACTTTGGGACGTTTTTAAGTTGGTGTGTTTGTCCGTGTGTGTGTTCCGTGTAATTTGTGTGTTTTTTATCATCTGACAAAGCCCCTAAGGATATTTGTTAAAGAAAGGAAAAAATAATGATTTTCTCATAAAAAAATATGTCATTCAAAAAATAGAAAGATTCGCTGATTAAATATCAATTTAATAAAATTAACTGTCTTTAAAAAAGATCTGCTTGATCCGATTAAAAAAATAAGATTTTTTTAAATTGAATTTGATTTTATACCTATAATATTTAATATAGGTTTTAATATTTTAATATTTTTCAATTTCCAAATATGTTAATGTTTTAATATTGGAAAACCTTACGTCATCAACTATTTAAATGTATCTTTTTATGTATTGCGTTGTTTTTGTTGAACGAAACTACAATTTCAGTCAAATAAAATATTATGTTAAGTAACGAGACACATTTAACTGGTCAAAAACAAATTTGTGATCAAATTTGTATTTTTTTACTCGTATTTTCTTTTTAAACGATTTATTGATTTTTTTAAATTATTAACTGCTTATTTTTAAATACTTTAGATAAGCATTTAAACGTTAGGTGAATATTAAATAAACATTATTTTCAATTTTTAAGCAACAATATTAATTACGTTAAAATTGTAAAATACAGAATTTTTCCAGTTTTAATAATATAAATAAAAACTGTCTAACAGCTTAATCTAGCGTTAAATGTTCAAAATACCATATTTTATGCAAATCTATTAAAGGATGTCACTACACTACCTACAATAAGATAAAAATGTAAGAAAATTATTAGATAACATATCATGATTATAGTTTGTTCTGTAATAGCAAGCAGAAGGCCAAATTTTTACAGTTTGTTTTTTATAAACTTACTTTGTTTGTTGCATGTGTTTCGAAATCTTGGAATAATCTTTAAGAAATTGTAGTTATTATCTACAATTTTCTAATTATCTAATGTAAAAATCTAATGTAAAGTTAGTATTTTTTTATTTAAAAACAAAACATTTAAATAATAATTTTGAGTCTTGTCATTTCATTTATTCTATTTTTAAATTTAATGACGTAGAGTTAAAATAAAGTCGAACTAATATTGTTTTAAAATCGTCTAAAGAATCGTCATATATTTAATTGGTACACTATTCAATTCCAATCACATAATTCTATTAATTGCAAAAGAATTAAATCAGTAATATGTAACGTAAATATCATATTGAATTATCAAAATGAGCTTCTGTTTAACTGTAAACTTAAATGTTGGTGCATCCTAGAGACGTGTTAGTTATTTATACCATTGACTTTAAATACAGAAGAATAGTAACCATCCTTATATGGGCCAGCTGTGCCTGTTTTTGTGTCAGTCAGGATTTGAAATGAATGTAGTTAGACTAAATCACCAACAAATAGTGCGCTGATATAAATTATTTATTTCAGCTATTTATTTCAGTTTTCAAAACTTAATATGCTAGCAATTAAGGGTTGTTAAGCTTTTGTTTGCTCTCTGAACATAATAATGTCAAAATATCCCCTCCTGATAGCGTAATTAATAGTTGACAGCGGTATGTTATCAGTTGTTCTGTTGGAGAATGCTGTAGCTAAGTTCTCTATCAAATCCTGGCTGACACAAAAGTTGGTACACATTTTACAATGGCAATGGATATTGCCTTCTGCATTTAAAGTCAATGTTTATACATTCAGAGACTCATACGTCTTACGTCTTGTCAGCGCTTATTTTAGAAAATATCTCTCGGAAAAAAATTGTACAGTTCTCGTCTATGTTATTGTACTTATATGGTTGCAATAAGTATGTTTCATAACAAGCGTGGAAAGTGGATCTCTGCATATTTCAAGACCGTAGGTTTGAAGTGCGAGAATAATCGAACTCTTCGTATGGTCGAAAATATGAAGAACACTTGACTTTCACTCGTACAATTACTTTCCGCTACATAGGTAATGAGACAATAACAAATATCAGATTGTTAATGTCGAAAAAACCCAAAGATTTTAGGAAACATTACCTTTGCATGGATAAGATTAATTATCTTAATCTTGTAACTCATTGGATTCTTGTGTTTACATTTTGTAGTTTTAATTGATAAAATAATTTAAAACTAATAAGGGCCGCAAATCTTTTACTGATCTTGACTGTTACTATCAAAGTGAAGTTACTATTATTTAGTGTCCATAAATTACTTTCATATACTAGGAGAAGCGCTTGAAACCGGTTCTAACAATGATTGATTTTATGCGCAAGGAAATAATTAAACAGAGTAGTTCAGAGCACGAGGGCACGAGGAGTTGGTGATTAAACCGTGTTCAGCTTTTTGAATATCAAGAACGGCATACAGTAATATATATATTTTATTAGAAATGATGTCGGGCGACGTTGATGGACAACCGGTTGATTTGGAAGATTTCTTTATTTTCACCGACGTATTGCTGTAATAAAGGGCGTTATAACAAATGTTCCATTAATCGGATGTTAGTTATTACCCGTTTACTTCATTATTGCGTCTTTCCTTTTGTTATGAAACTGAGGTTGCAAAGTGTTTCGCTCACCTTCCCTGTTGATGATAACATCGCTCAGCAGATCCTTGATCAGGAACGACGTCTTCGTGGACTGCTGCAACTGTTGCATCCCCTCGGCGAACATCGGAGCGAAGAATGTCTGGCAAGTTTATTCACACAACATCACACGATATGGCGAAAACTTCAAAAAAGTTACGATTAAAAACCGCCAACACAGTGAAAAAGCGACAGGAATTCTTTCGACGGGTGTTGACAGGTTGATGGATGCGGTATGAATGTCAAAAGTACAAATCTTCGCCATATTGTGACGTCAAGAATAATTACGCACCCCTCCACCCCCACAGTAAACATTCTAATGTCTCTATTAGTGCGTGCGGCGCCGGCGCGCCCTGTGATTGGTGGGTCGGTCGCGAGCTCGCCTCTCATTGGTCGGTTCGGGGCTCACTCGATTTCATACTATCAAATCGCTCTTACCCCGGTTCTTCCGCTCTAAAACACCTCTTTTGCGTGATCTCCACCCCGGTTATCCGCGGTTTTGTGAAGGGTAGTTTGAAAGGTTTATTATCAATTTAAAAATTAGTTATGTAGGTCGGTAATAAAGTGGTGTAATTATTTCATAAATAATGTCCTTTAAAGTAAAAACTCAGAACTTAATAATTGTAAATAACTAAAAAATTATAACTGTATTCTTGTCTAAAATAAACAACGCAATTAGTTTTGAATGTTTTGCTATAATAAAGTTCTACCATTTGAACAATTAATTATTTTATAAATTAGAATAAAAACTATTCTTGATATAAATTAAGCGGTTCGAGAATGTATTTGATACTTTTTTATTGATTCAAAACAATTTTATTCAATCAACAAGTAACAAAAATTACTTGGATATTATTTTTTATTTGTGTATCCATCAAAATTAAAGTTTAAACAATAACTGAGGTGTAGAGGTAAAATAAGTAAATAACTGCCTCTGAAAAAAACTGGTTGACTAATAGCCACATTAAATAATTGGTTAATGGATGTTTTGTATTCATTATCACAAATTTTACTTCACCTGTATCAATATATAGTTTATTCATCACAGGTGTTATTGGAAACGTACAAATTCACTGGTTTCATAACACTCCGTTCTCGGATAAATTGAGCAGCTCATCGAAAATATTTCATTTAATAAATATGATGGAATACTTCTCTCTGGTGCATAGGATTCATGTGCACGATTTAGGAAAAAGACGTTAGGAGAAAGTTTTCTCTGGCGTTTTGTTTTTGTCCACTAGAAGTTATTACAAACCCTTTTTCAAGGTAACTTAAGAATCGATACCAAAAAAGCAGGACTTTTATCGGAAACATTGTAGCATATTTAATCAGTGGTTTCTTTTGTATTTGACATTATCTACATTTGTATTCCGTGGTGTAATAGAAGCAGTTTTTCTCCATTGCTAATTTTATGTTGACGGAATGGCTGAATCTGGCCGAAATACAACCAGAAATTATGTATGTTTTTATTTTTCCTCCTGACTGCAAGAAAACACGTACTGTAATTTTATTCCTTTGAATTTCTTCCTCTTTGGATATTTTTCTTTTCATTGTTTACAAATTTCATTTGCTGTTCCGGAACCAACATGACAACCCATAAGTACCAATGATTTGTTTAAAATTTCAAATTCATTTTTATACATTAAATGTGTTCCTGTAGATGTGCTAGATCCATCTAGCACTTCTACATCTTGGGATCTAGCACATCTACATGAACATATACGTCAAACGGTATACTTAGATTTTTCCAATTATGAAGAAAAGCTGAGAAAAATTATTACAAAAGTCATGCTTACCAATACTAACATAATATTTTCCTAGCTGTAAATGTGTTTAATTCTCTCAGTTTAACTTTTGCATCAAGCCATCATTAATTAAAAGATTATTGTCTACACTTAAAAGTCTCTCTAATCGGTGTAATTCGATGATCATTCACACAACAGGATTTTAATTGGTGTAAAATATACCCTGTCTCTCCACCACCATTTGAGCAGATCCACTCACAATGACGATCTGCTCAAATCAGCTGAGGTGTGTACAGTAACTGATCTGCTGACTCTTGAATTCAATCCAATATCTCAGTCATGTAGGTGCAATGTTCCTTGATTTTTGTTTGTCTAATCGTCTAATCAGCATAAACTACAATAGTTTATTACCTCTCCTCCGAAATGTATTTTCTATGAATTGAAGATGTTTTACCTCGAATTTCGTTACACGCAGTTAGTGTTATTAATGAATAAAACCTTTTAAATAAGAATATCTGCTGTTTTGATTATATTCATTGTACTCAACGTGTTATTATTTCAATTACCAGTTCTAAAGAATTGAAAAATTAAGGATTGAAACCTTAATTTTTCAATTCTTTAGAACTGGTAAACATTTTTTATTAATAATTAGATTGTTCTAACAATTTAAGTACACAACCTTTATATATGTTTATTTAGGTAAGTTATTTTTTATTAGAATGGTAGATCCACTGTTGTTGATAATTTAGAGTGTAGTGTATAGTGGATTAAAATATCGGCCATCAATAAAGAGCCTCAATAAGTATGAGAAATAACGACCCTTAAAAGTGCTCTAACCAATTTTCCGCAATTGGTGGCGTATTAAATGAACATCAACAAAACATTTAACATCAACAAAAGCCTTTCAAATAAGATAACAACAATGTAGCTTTTATTTCACGGATAGTGTTAATGTTTTAAAAATCAGGCTCTTAAACTCTTAAGGGACTTATGATGCCTTTCCTAAAAGCCTTGCCGTTATTGAGTAATGGCTGTCAAGAAAACACCTCTATAGCTTAATATAGACTTATCATGTTATTATTATCATATCCACTAATAGTGTGGATGTGAGCTTCCAAATTTACTGCAAGGACAAATAATACATTTGTGTTCAAATAAAAATATGTAACTATACTTCATTCGATGTGAGTGTAAAGTGAAGCCTCGCCTCGGCAGCATTGCATCGGCTGCAATGTTTGCAGGCTGTGTCACATGAATACCTGATGTTACTGCAACAAACTCCGAAGAGCTTTGGTACAAAACTCGAGCTGGAACTAGATGTCTGTTGACAAAGCCAATTTTAGTTATGTTTGTTTGCAGTGAAATTAAAATGCATGTAGGAATTACAAAATTAAATAATTATTTAAACAGTTCATGCATAGTAAATATATTGACACAAGCTTTATTTATTGTTTGTATCACTTGGTTTTTTCATTTAAAATCACCAAGAGTGGCTGTAAACTATCCTTGGGAAGATCTGAACTGCCTCTTCTCTGATTGGTTCTTTTCTATTCAGATGTTATTTAAGGGGAGGGGCTTCACTTTACACACTCACTGAATAAAGTATAAAGTATACTAGGAGTACGCTCTTTTACCGCTCTTTTTAATTGGATGAACTCACAAATAATAACACACCACATCCATTGCCAGAAAATTAACATTGGCATTTGTTTTGATAATAGGTAAATACCATATTTTAACATAATATGACCATGCCATGAGTGAGATCTGTATTACATTACCTGTGCCGATTGAAAGCAATTTAGGTAATGCCGCGCCGAATGTTTGGCCATTTAACCTTGAAGATGTAACGCATATAAATAAAATATACAATAGAGCTTGGTATTCATAAAATTTAATGAGATCATATGCATTTCAAATATTTTCTGAAATGTTGTTAAAATATTCAGAAAAAAACGTTGTCTTATCCCTGAACATATATACCTATATACACTTTTGTTTATATTATACATGTAATGATTTTATTTTTGTTGATTTTAGTTTTCACCAATTTGTGACTGAGGCAGTCTAATTTTATCTTGATAAATTATCCAGATTTGTCCCTTTAAAACTTTTGCAATTAACTAATTAGTTATTTATAATTTATAATGGTTTTTGGGAATTTTAGGAAAATTAATTTTAAATTATAAAAATTAACATTGACTCTATGAGTCACTATGTTGTTTATGGAATAACAAAAATGTGAACAAATAATGCAGTCACATTTTTTATTGGAGCAATGAGTACCAAAATATTTTCTGGTTGAATTTGGGCAGTGCCATAGCCATCTGCAGTGCGCGATCTCTAGTATTTATTAACTAAACCTTAACCATCTTGTGAACATAAAATAGTCAGCAGACTTCATAAGTAAATTTTACTGTCGCGGATTGTTCCGAATTACGAGTACACCAATGAACGAAGTGGAGTGAATCTCATGCATTAGCAGAGTCAAAGATTCGTTGTCCGTCACTGATAGTTCAAAAATGGTTCCACTGATCATTTTTAAATGTTACACAAACGTTTAATATGTCACCTAAAAGTCCACATTAAATTTTTTAATTAATACTCTGAACAGATTTGATTTCATTTTAAACTTTGAGAAAAAATGCCATAAAATTAGCATTGGTGGGAAATTGCATTTATTAGACAATGGGATGCAAATGAAGATAGTTTCAAATACAAAATAAACTAGCGACAAAATAAATGACAAATATATTTTCCGAAAAAGACGATTCACGATGTTTGGTTAAACGAATCTTCAACTAATTTGTAAAAAGGTTTCATAATGTTTACTAGTAGGAAACCCAAAATCTATACACGCAAAAAGCCAAAGGAAGCGTTCTCCCAATGTATTTTGCTAAATCATACACAAGAAACCTGCCAGAGAGGAGCATCTGATGATGCAGACCTGGTGGGGATCAGATGCTGCTCTCTAACGGATTTCTTGTGTATGTGTACGATTTATAAAATAGTAAAACACATTGGGACAACGCTTCCTTTGGATTTTCGCCTATAAATTTTGGGTTTTCCGCTAGTAATAGGGAGTTTTTGAAAATCTGCGGTAGACGTTAAACGGTTGAAACAGCTGATTTTCTACATTTAGCATAATGTCGAAAACATCGTTAAACGTTTATCGAATTCTTTTACCGTGGATGGGAAAAAAATCCCAACAAATTATGAAGTATTTTTCAAAGTAATTGAAGAATCGTTAACGAAAACAGCATTTGATGCACCTTTTTCGAAAAATTTATTTGTCAGATATTTAATTGCTAGTTACTTTTGTATTTTAAATTATCTTCCTTGGCATTCCATGGCTTAACTAAAGTAATTTTCCGCCAATGCTGATTTAATGGCAGTGGATTCGGCATCTTTGTTTGTGAGTTCATCATCCAATTACGCGATAAAAGAACGTACTCCTAGTTATTGTTCCTAAGACCTTAATAATCCAAAAGATGCTGTGTTGAAATCAATAGATTCATTTATTACTTCAGTTTTTGCCAATCCTATACTCTTATACGAGCAATGTTATCGGTCTTGCTTGCTTGCTTGCTTGTATGCTTGCACAATTATCTTTAAAACGGCTCCGAGGATTTCCTTCAAAGTCTGGAAATAAGTAGTTTATGACTCAAAAACGTATTTTATGCAGATTACTTGGCCAGAGAAAATCTAATAACGTAATAAATCAAATTTTAAAGTTGTAAAATTTTAACATTGGCCTTATGGGTTGCCGTGATAGCAACGAAAATAAACAAGGAAAGTGTAAACAAATGAAGTAATCATAACAACTGTTTGGAATCTACAGCCATCAAGGGAAAATACAGCAAATGGGATGAAGAGTCCATGGAGCATTAAAAAGGTTTCCATTTATCAATTTTATGACATTGAAATATTTTATAGTATCTGGATGAACTGGTAAACATGAAATAAAACCGAGCAAGGCTCGGTCCACCAGGTACTGATTTTTAATTAATATAGAGGTAATTTTTTCTTCATCAATATTGAAACCATAATTAACAAATTACAGCTGTATAAACATGAAAGGAGGATTGATGGATGTTGATAAACCGTGTTCTAAATAAAAATCTTAATTAAAACCCGACGTATTTCCGCAATTCGAGCAAAGTCGGTTCGGTTATAAAAGAGGATAATTAAATTTCATCTTTCTAAAAACGTTTTTACTCGAGCCTTCCAGAGCGGAGGCTTTTCAACCGTAAAGCCAACAAATCGGGACGAAAACTCTCGCTTAAAATGATTTAAATGAGCGGTGGAGGGAGGTGGGGGGTGGGGGGCTCGTACAATACGGATCGTTTGGCAAATGTCGAGCGTTCTGCGTTCTCGGGTGGGTAGGCGCAGGTAACGAGGAAAACCGGGTTGGCGAAATTGCGGGAGGGTGGAATAAACAAGACGGATAAATAATCGGGGCGGGCATGATAGCGCGGGAAATCATATGTAAGCGAGCCCAACGAGAGAGCCGGAGGGGCGGTTCTCTCCCTCCCCTCCCCTCGTGTTACCCCCCTCCACTCCTCCCCCCTCTTTACTGTAATTACAAGCGATATTCAAGTCTCCCATCGATCTGTAAGGCCTTTGATTGCGGTGAAGCCAACACTTAACTGCGATCCTGTTTTGTTTGGTTTATTAACCGGATACGATTACGGGGCGGAGTGACTCGTCAAGGGATGCGGTGGTGAATGACGGTTTGAACTTGAACGAATTTATTTTGTTAGGAATTGTATATTGTATATTTATTGAGTTGAAGTTGCTTTTACAGTGTTTGATTAAATATAATTATGTCAATTATACTTGTTATGTGTGCGTTCTTTTCAAGACCCATCCTTGTGCTGTAAAAAGATTTATAACAACAAATTATACACCCGTGCAACCATTCACACAATCAACCATAATTCAGAGGGTTACGTTAAGGTTGGCGAATTACATGTTAGGGAATTTCTCCCCTTGGTTTAAAAACAAGGATAATCTAGGTTTTAAATCGCATGAAACGTTTTTACAAGAGTAACCGAAAAGTGACTTTTTTTATTAACTATGGCTAATCTATGTTTGAAATAAGCTATATATAAAGATAAAACACTGATTTATCCTGGGTTACAAAATTCTATGTATTCTGTGATGAAACTATAACACTTTGAAATACAATTTATGTTTTGTTATAAACAGAATAGTTGCCCGTTCGCTGAAATTTCAAAAGCCTTCTCGATGGAAGATTTTGATAGAATATTTTCCAAACCCGCAAAAGGCACGCCACAGTGATAATTTTTTATTTATGGAAAAAGTCATTTCTAATCTCAATTCCACATTCACCTTTCAGTGTGGAATTTTCATAAGCCATTTGTTTCAAATGTCAATTCTGGTTGTACTACTCATATGAAATAACAATCAGCTGATTATCTTACTATCACGTGACACGGATTTAGTAAACAAATACACTTAGCAAAGGTAATAGAAAAGCGATCTCCTATAAGGCCTGTCCTGAAAGGTGAACATGGAATTGGGTTAAAGAGGTCGATTTGCTAATGCAAACAAAATCCCGAGAATTCTTTCAATAATATAGAAAATTTATAAATAAGTATTTTTTCTGTAATGTACATTATAATGTTACAAAAACATTGTTGGTCACAATAGCATACATAAAACATGTAAATCTTGATTAAAAACCCACCTCTTTAGCATATTAGCCGTGTGTATAATTGGCATCACGTTAGAAACTGATGTGTGACAGAACTCTCTTGAACTATTTAGATGTGAAATAGATTACAGTATTCAATAAACAATATTGTCTGAATTAAATAAATTTAGTTATTCAACATTTGTAAACACAAAAAATGCCAAAACCACTTAAAAAGAAATAAACTAAAATATTTGTACTTGTTATAAGTTATTCTGGACAATAGGCAAAACTAATACACAACACGATCTATACATACCCTACAGCCTATTGCCTGAAAGACTTTTATGTGTTTATAGTAATCAATAACTTATTTGTTTTTTAGATTACATTAAAACAGAACATGTAGGCCTAAACAATATTTATGTATCATATTAAATTTGTTATCAAAGTAAATATTGAAAAATAAAAATGTAACTTAAAATAACTGGAACATCAATCATGGTACTCTCGTCAATTCCAGCGACTTTCCTGCTTGTAGTTGATTTTCACATTAAACATATCCTTCAATTATAAATCTTTGATTGATTATCAATTTAACGAGAACTCCAAAATTAATGGTGATGATAAGCTTTAACCCACAAAACCGATCGTAAAAATTGTTTTAACCATATATAGTATTTGATAATCGCAATATACATAGGTGAATACAATATTTTAATTTTCAGGAAGATGCGCGGTGCCGTTATTATTTGCAGTTCAATGCGGTTTTTTTTAAAAATTTTGGTCCATAATGTGGAGGCTATAAGTTATTAACATTAACATGTTAATGGTTTGTCATTGGGAGGCTTCAAATGACATTTTATATGGTGTTCCATATTTTAGAGTTTGATTAGGCGGATTGTAATCGACATTCTAATCAGATAGGAATTTTTAATCAGGAATCAGGAACTTTAAAAAGGTAGTTTATAATTAATAGTAAGCCCACTTAATTTTTCAGGTTCGTGTTTACAACTCGCATTCGACTCTCTTATTTGAGACGCAAAAAGGATAATGCTCATTCCATAGTTTAATATACAGACTCCGACTCCCAGTGGTATTTAAAGGAGTTTGCAGTACCTAGGACCTGCATTAGTAGGTTTTGGACATGTCCTAAAGTACGATAATATGTATCCTCAAAATATCGTAACAAAGTATGTCCTTGAATATCCTCAAAACCGTTTTGCACGGTCTCAATGTATAGCATTAGTTAATATAATTCGTTCTGACATTAATGTACATATATTAAAACTTCAAAGATTACAATCAAAATCAAAGTTATTTTCTTGAAAACGAATGCATGTTGTAAGTTCCTGTTACCTCAGTTCCACATTTCTCTGACAGAATGTAATTGGCATTTTGTATCCGAAAAGGTCAAGTTTAAACTGTCAACATTTAGATCAATTATTAGGCGAAATTGCAAATTCCTAAACCAAACAAATATTTCTTACAAGTTCTTTCCTTCAAATCAAATTAGCACAATCCTTGTAAAAAATATCATTAGGATCGTTTGTTCATTTGGAACAAAGGATGGAACGGACTCAATAGTTATGCCAATTGTTGAGCAGCGATTATCCTTGTACAATAAGATAATCGTTGTGTAAGGGTTGTATAACGATTATCTTATTATGAGTCCGTTTCATCTTTTGTTCCAAATCACACCATCTCTGCAGGTATAATGCTCACACATCACAAAACCAACTAAAACCCCGACAAAACCCAAGCAGAACAATGAAATGAGGTAAATTGCCACTCGTTGTACAACCACAACCTCGGAAAGTGTCCGTACACCTCTGGAGTACGTGGAATAAGTAAGATAATGAACGTTACTACCGCAAGAATGGGGCTCCTAAGACCTAAGACATGTCAAGGGGCGTCATAAGAAAATACGGCACAATTATGGCGTATCCCGGGGCCCCGTAGCGTGAGTTGTGAGTACAACCGCAATTAAAGCCGTGAATGAGGCGGCGCAATTCATGGGCCAAATTGGAGAAGGCCCTAACGAGCTAATCTCGGCATAATACTTGGCGCGACGAGTCCACTCCGGCTTTGTCATTATTCTGGAAACGCTAACGAGAAAGTTTATTGTTAACCGTGGAGACCAAGAAGGATGTCGTGTGAAATATGTTCTCTAGCATTCTTCGACTTTTGGTAACAGTGAAGATTGCAACCAGAATTGGAGAAAACGAATTGGAAAAGTGTGAATTTGGAAATGTGAATTGTGAAAATTATGCTTGATCCATCCTGCATTTACAACAGACAAAACTTCATAAGTTGTATAACAAAAACACAACATAAGTTGTAACCCTCACCATATCAAAAGTATGCTAATTCTTTTCAAAATACCGCTTTGCATGGTCTCAAGTGAATCATATTTGGTCACGTGAATTCCATAATCCCTTTAGTAGCTATTTATTTTCGTATTTTTGCTGTCAGTTGTTAAATCGTATTCGTGCAGTTGTTATTTTAACAACTCTGCTTGTTAGACCTTACGGTAAACGTAGTTATGTTGACGACTCAACCACCACTTAACGAGAGGAAAAAATAGGAACTAAAACATTGTATTTCTCACAAGTTCAAATAAGTTCACTATGCACTGAGGCAGTTTTAGTGCACGAAAATCCTCACCGGTTCAAAAGATTTACTTGATGCGAATTTCCACACTAACTTTTCTTATATTTTCATGCAGAAAGTTTCAGGAAACTTAAAAGTTCGTTTTACCCTTGAGACTAGACTAATATTTATAGAATGTTCAGCAGATTCGCTTTAAAAATAGTAGGAGTTGTCAGTAAAAGGAGGTTAGCAAAAGATATAGTTAGACTAAGTAAGTATATTTATATCAAACAGTTGGTATTAAAACCAGAATTCAAATCATAACAATAATATGATCAAACATTCGCAAATGAATTCGATTTTAATTCCTCACATAAAATGGACGTTCACACAAAATTGAAAGAGATCTGTGCGCAGTATTGGGATGGCTATTTATTTCAAACCGAACTTTTCAAATTAGAATTCAGTAATCAAACTACTAGTAGTTGGGGAATTCGTGAGTTGTTACCTCGTAGTATTGTCTCTGGCCACGACGTCGACGAGCGGTCGGGTGGGGTTCGTTAGTGGCCAGCGGCAGCGGCTGACAATGCCAAGTGCCCAGGGTCACTTGAGCTGAATTCAATTCATCGTTCGGCCTACAGTTACTCTCAATTAATTGATTATCTATAAATGCATGGTTATAACATGAACTGAACTAATAATAAGTAATTTACTTTCATGACTTAAGCTTTATTCCTTAAATGAAGGGTTGAATTTCACAATCTATAGGAGCGAATTCATTATGGTCAGCGAATCTGATTTTTAATTTAACCTTCAAAATATATTCTTTATAAACTTACTTTTTTGAGTTTTATACATGAAAATAATGTTTTTTTAGTGGTCGTGCATTATGATTCTATGAAAACTCTGTATTTTTAATCTGCAGGGAATGTTAATTTGGTATCTCATGTATGGTTTTGGCTCAAAATAACTTTGAGACACTAATTTTTTATCATATAATCATTTAACCAACATTGAGGCATTTAACTCATACGATACAGTGATTTGACTAAGTTATTAAGCATGAAAATTAAAACGGTTTTCAATTCCCTAAATTAATAATGGTTCTTTAGGAAACCTTATGCTAAGGTATTAATAATTATCCTGTAACACACGTTAGAAAATCTTTAAAAAAATCTTTATATTCGAGAGAGAATCCTTGGCGGGCTGCAACTGCTGACAATAAACACAATCGAGTTTATCAGGAACTCCAACAGACAAGGCAATATAAGCGTTTTATGTGTTGAAAATGTCGCTGCCTACTCAGCGAATTTCAAATGCAAAAGAACATATTTCAATCCATAGCAAAGAAACATAGCAAAGAACATAGAACATAGCAAAGAACATAGCAAGATTTGACATGTTTTTGTAATCTTCATAAGAATAACATGAGGAATGAGTATGCAGGTTTGCTGCAACAGGTATGTTAAAACTGGTTGTTTTTACTTCTATATTTAATAGATCTTAACTAGAAGAAGCCAAACCACAAGTTTTATTAACATATGTTAAGAAATAAGGAAGATAAAGAATTTTTTATTTCCCATAAGGATAACATTGGGAATGATTATGCAGGTTTGCTGCCACGAAAATAAAAGTATCGAGGATTTTAGATTATTAATCATTAGATCTCATCTAGATGAAGCCACAAACCAAGTTTTATTAAGATGTGTAGAGAACTAAGCAAGGTATAGAATTTTACTTATTCCCCATAAGGTTAACATTGAGACAACGTTACAACTTTCAATATCTCGGTAACCAATGGACATAGAGCAATGATTCAATGTACTAAATTGTTTGTTTTTTTGAGCTGAATTCAATGGTGCCAACGAAAATTAGATAATTTATATTTTTGCATATAAAAAACTCAAAAAACCCATTTTTGGAGGGGTTTATCCCCCTTTACCCCCCCTTCCGGAGGTCCCATCGGGCTGGTTTTCGAACTCGTCCAATCGATTACCACTTTACATGTCTGTACCAAATTTCATTAAGATCGGACCATATTTACGGCCGCTATCGTGCTTACAGACACATATACAGGGTGTCCCGGAACTCTTTACCAATACTTTTCGGTTTTGTTCCTGGACCATAAGTAAAAATATCATAGTCATAATTTCGAAATTTCAAAATTTACTTGTACAGCCGCCATTTTTTTTACAAAATAATTTTTATCTCAAAAACGGCTCAGTGTAACTAAATGAAATTTGGTGTACACTTTTATTAGCTTAAAGTCTAATTACAGAAAAAAAAAAAATTTACCATGCTTATTTTTAAAATGGCGGCCGTTTAAAATTTTCAAACGTAAATATCTAAAAAAAATTCATGTCATAAAAAATTATGTTTTATCATAATTTTTTTAGATAATTTAATTTCAAATCCAACGATACCAAAATTAAGGAAATCGGTTCATAAATAAGGGAGAAAACTCATTTTTAATCAAATGTGCTCGTGTAAATACCAACTGGTTGTATGTGAAACCATTGCTGGTAAGCCACAACAATGAGCTGTGCTATGTTTATTTGCACCGATCAGCTGATCTGCAGACAAGTGAAAATAAATTTATCAACTGATTGGTGTTTCAATCAGCTGATCTGTGCAAATAAACATAACACAGCTCATTGTTGTGGCTTACCAACAATGGTTTCACATACAACCAGTTGGTATTTACATGAACACATTTTATTAAAAATGAGTTTTCTCCCTTATTTATGAACCGATTTCCTTAATTTGGGTATCGTTGGATTTGAAATTAAATTATCTTAAAAAGTATCACAACACATAATTTTTTACGACATGAATTTTTTTAGATATTTACGTTTGAAAATTTTAAACGGCCGCCATTTTGAAAATAAGCATGGTAAAAAATTTATTTTTTCTGTAATTAGACTTTAAGCTAATAAAAGTGTATACCAAATTTCATTTAGTTACACTGAGCCGTTTTTGAGATAAAAATTATTTTGTTAAAAAAACAAAATGGCGGCAGTACGAGTAAATTTTGAGATTTCTAAATTATGACTATGATATTTTTACTTGTCTATGGTCCAAGAACAAAACCCAAAAGTATTGGTAAAGAGTTCCGGGACACCCTGTATATATATATAGATAGATAGATAGATAGATATATATATATATAAATTTGAACGGATGGTGTTTTTTGCTTCTGGTGGCCCCAAAACGAAAAGTTACCATGGTCTCGGGCTTAGGTCTTACCATGAGACCTACGGTAATAGCTTCTTCCCTATAGGGGAAATTCGCTAATATGTACAAATTTGAGATACTATTTACAAACTATTATAAACGTCTAAAGCCAACTATAGAAAGTTCAAAATCAACTGTGAAATTTACAAGGGCAAACAATTGCCAATTATGAACAGTGGCATTAAAAGAATAAAGTAGCAAATGCATTGATAATGAGGGGAACGCACCCCTCGGGGGGGGGGGGGCACTTGACTGAATAACAGTATTGACTGAGAATGGACGTAATTGATCGACTTGAAGCACTCTCGATAGACAAATGAGCTGAACCACGAACGGCAACAGCTGTACACGTGACCACAGAGTAATCTTTAGTCTCTGGAACACGCGACCGCATAGAGTATTAAGTGAAACGGAATAATACTACTAAACATGGGAAAACTCAATATGAGTAGAGGAAAATTAGCGCTATTAGCAATAGTTTGTAACAGCGCAGTTTTGAATTTTTTGATCAAAAATAATTTCTAATAGCTTTAGGTTTTCCCAGCAAAAATGTATAATAATGATAGTAGGAGGAAACAAAAACTCATCCTCCCGAAATTGTTGGAGGAATCGTTTTTCGCCAACATAAGAAACTTTTAGACATTGTTTGTTGCTTCCAATTGAAAGAAATATTTTAAATTGTTACTTAAAATACTAACTACTGTACCTGAATTTTTATTTCAGCTTCAAACAAGTTATAGGCATCTTTAATTTAACTCCGTGTAACGATCAACGGTAATGTTGTCCTCCTTGTTATGTATAAGGCAGTATTACAAAAATCTTCCCTCTGAAAGCTGAGTCCAAGGCAGCAGCCATGGCAGTCCTCTTTCACAGGCCTGAATAAACCCTTACTGAGAGCTCGCAGAAATGTTTTTAGATCGTAATTATTCCAAAACGTAAAAAGAGGTCGAAAACTGGACCAAAAAGAAGAGAGACTGGTTGGCTGATTCCCATGATAAGGAAACAACCTTAGTTATAGCTGTTAGCTCTCGGGAGAACTTTGAATTGAAAAGTTATTGTGACAAGTAAGTAAAAGGGAGTTCTAGTAGTTGACTTAAATTATAGCTCTACCTAAAAGGACTTTCGATTACCAACCTTTGTGGGAAATACGGCGTCCTTAAAAAATCGTAAGCCGATTATTTTTTTAGGAAAACAGTTAATTGAATATTCGTAATTCAAATACTATGCAACCATTGTAATGACGTTCATGATTGGTCTGCGAAAAACAACATTACTCATTAACAACAGTAATTTTACTCGGTGTAACTTCAAAAGTTTAATAACTTATGGTCAAGCTTATATTTTTAACTTACAAAATACTTTTTTGCTTATTAAAATAAACAATTAATATACATAACAAGTGCACAAAATACAGTTTTTATTCACAGACTCCATAACTTACGACAAAACTGCTGGCGCGAAATCAACAGTATGATGCGTTTGTTAACAAAATTTAAATGCAGTTCCATATAATTACGACTTATTTTGAAAATTAACTCCCCTTTTTGCGTCTAAGCCCGGGTTCGCGCGTCCCCGCCCGCGCGTGCACCCGCATATTGTTTTCGCACGGACCGCTCCGCGTTTCGAGTGTTTAGAAGCGCCGCGGGGCCCCGCTCTCACTCTCCCTCCTGTATTCCATAAATTAAAAATCAGTCTCTCGCTGCGTCTGATTGTCGCGACAGCCCGCGGCGCCGCCCTGTTTAGCTATTCATGAGAACGATCCGACATCTCCAATGCTAACTAACATCACCTTTGGCAGCCCCAAAACGCCTCCAACGCATTTACAAGTCGGTAGCAATCAACAACGGGATTGCCATTTCGACTTAGCCGTGATTGTTCCCTTGTCGGCTCTGCGATTGTTAACTTGTAGATTGCGATTTATTTGTCGCTTTTGGTTGAAGAGTCGTTTTGAAAACTTTAAAGTGTACTAGTACCCTATTTATTTAGATACTTGTATGTTTAGGGGTTGTAGTAATATAATTAAAGGGTGTTGATGAAACGGATCCCAAAGTTTAAGACAATAAATCAAATAAATAATTGTAGTAACGATATCCTCAAAGTTTTTTTTTGTAAATTAAAAAATGGGAGAGCCTTTTAAGAAATATAGGCCTTATTTACTTCTGACAGTATAATATTTGCCGTATTAGCTGGTAACTACGTAACTAAAGAATGCAAATTATGTTTCACTTCCCGATGAGCCAGGAACATGCAATTTGACACGAATTTTCCAGGTAGAAATTCATCCATAAAAAAAGCATTAACCCATAATGGTTTACTATAACAAAAAACTGTAGAAAATCGACAGTCCATTGTCTAGAGTCAGTTGTTTCCAGAAAATTATAAAGTGTTTATATTTAATGCCCCGCCAAACATAGTCTACATAATCATGGCAATGCGAACAAATACGTCCATGGTAGGTCACCATACGTTCTAGGTCGAAAAAGAGGACCCTTTTTGATTAGTTTATCAGCCCACTAAGTAGGCTATTAGTCCCCCAAAACGGAACAGAAGTAGTTGCGAAGAATCAGAGGAAATAATTGCGTTAAGTATTCAGAATCTAACATATTCATATTTCGCTAAGTATGTCGATATGACAATATAATTTTTTAGGCCGTAGACACATCGAGCGTTTTTTATAACGGCGGTGCCGCCGTTTTCGCAGTAGTGTGCAGATTTAAATGGATTCTTACACACGGGGCGGAAGAAATACCGCGCGATAATATTGTCGCTGGCGGTCGTTTTGCAGCCGCTCGAAAGCGGAATTTTTTCTGCTTCTGTCATCACAGTAGTGTATTAAATGGGCGTTTACAAACTTGGCGAATTTTCTTCCGCCGCCATGGTCAGACGACTAGACACGCTAAACATTATACCGTGTTAATGACGTCAGGAATTCTGGGATCGGCATGTGGTAAAATGCATTTGGTAAACACCCACAGACGTCTATCAAAATTCAAATGGTACCGTGATTCGCGATATTTTTTCCGTGGCGGTATTTTTATCGCCACGTGTGTAAAAAACGCCGATTTCGTGGGCGGCGGCGGCGAAATTATCGCAGTGATAAAAACGCCCAGTGTGTCTCCGGCCGCTTTAACAGAAGTTGAATTATATAGATTAATTTTACCCTTATTATGAGTAAAATTTAGTTTTTTAAAGGCCCTCAAGTACAGTAAATTGAGAAACCATTATCAAAATCAATATTATGTTATATAATAAAATATGCCATATAATATTATATGGCTAGAGCCTTTACGTCATTGGCTCACGTTAAATCACTCATACTAAACACAACGGGAGGAGAGAAAAGTAGCGAGAACTAATTCAGTACAGTAAGAAATAAAAAATAACAAAAATATTTAAATGTCTAAATATATAAAACAAAGTCGTGTTAGTTACACCATTTATAACTCGAGAACGGCTGGACCGATTTTAATGATTTTTGATTTGTTGGAATCGTCTCTGCCCCGGTCAACACATAGGCATATTCGCAGTTTTGTATTTAACCTAAGGGCTAAGCCCCACTGGCCTGTAAAGTTTGTATGTTAAGCTTATGAAGAAAAGACATGAGTCATTTTGATCACAGACATATGTAGTAGCCACTTACTGTATTGGGCATTTCTTGAAGTGCCCAACGCGGCCCGGGCACTTCATGAAGTGCCCAGCGCGCCTGGGCACATAGTGTAACTCGATCATTTTAATCAAAATTACAGCATCTGCCCAACGAAACTGGACACTTCATGAAGTGCCCAACGCTGATTGGGCATATGCTGTAACTATCGAGATATGTTGGGCAGTCGATTTTAAATCTTTGTTAAAGTCAACCCTAATGTTTACCTGTGTTCAAGTAGCCAATGTTACTGTTTGCTATTAAACCTTTTAGTACTTTTCAAATCTAAAAATTTTAACTTTTTTTTAGTGGCATACGCATTTTGAAATAGTTTACGTTATATTTGGTGAACAATGTGTTGTTGTGAGTTGAGTTCTGACTAAAAGAAACAGTTAACAATCATGTAGTTATTTTTCACGATAAAATAACTTAATCTATGATAAAACATGAACACTTATAATTGATTTAAAGTTTAATAAAAATCGTGGTTTTCAAATAGTTATAAATTAAAAAATACCCCCGTTGCAGCAGACCTGCATACTCAGCGAATTTCAAATGCAAAACAACATATTTCAATCCAACATAGCGAGATTCAACATGTTTTTGTAAACTCCATAAGAATAACGTGGGGAATGAGTATGCAGGTTTGCTGCTACGGGTATATTAAAACTGGGTGGTTTTAAATCAATATTTAGTTGATCTGAACTAGAAGAAGCCATTTACCAAGTTTTATCAAGATATGTTGAGAAATAAGCGAGATATAGAATTTTCTTTATTTCCCATAAGGTTAACATGGGGACAACGTACTGTGTTTACCTTACCACTTTCAATATCTCGGAAACCAATGAACATAGAGCAGTGATTAAAGATACTAAATTGTTTGTTTTTTTGAGCTGAATTCAAAAATGCTAGCAAAAATTGGATAATTTTTAATTTTCTATGTAAAAAACTCAAAAAACCCATTTTTGGGGGGGTTTACCCCCCTTTCCCCCCCCTTCCGGTGGTCCGATCGGGCTGGTTCACGAACTCGTCCGAGTGATTACCACTTTACACGTCTGTACCAAATTTCATTTAGATCGGATCATATTTACGGCCGCTATCGTGTTAACAGACATATATATATATATATATATATATATATATATATATATATATATATAAATTCGAACGAATAGTGTTTTTTGCTTCTGGGGGCCCCAAAATGAAAAGTTAACATGGTCTCGGGCTTAGGTCTTACCATGAGACCTACGGTAATAGCTTATGCTAATAGTATAAAATTATAGGGAATGCCCTATTAAAACAATTATATCATAATTTAAAATACCCCCGTTGCAGCAGACCTGCATACTCAGCGAATTTCAAATGCAAAACAACATATCTCAATCCAACATAGCGAGATTTGACATGTTTTTGTAAGCTCCATAAGAATAACATGGGGAATGAGTATGCAGGTGTGCTGCTACAGGTATATTAAAACTGGGTGGTTTTAATTCAATATTTAGTAGATCTGAACTAGAAGAAGCTATTTACCAAGTTTTATTGAGATATGTTGAGAAATAAGCGAGATATAGAATTTTACTTATTTCCCATAAGGTTAACATTGGGACAACGTACTGTGTTTACCACTTTCAATATCTCGGTAACCAATGGACATAGAGCAGTGTTTCAAAATACCAAATTGTTTGTTTTTTTGAGCTGAATTCAATGGTGCCCACAAAAATTCGATAAATTTTATTTTTCTATGTAAAAAATTCAAAAAACCCATTTTTGGGGGGTTTATCCCCCTTTACCCCCCCCTTCCGGTGGTCCGATCGGGCTGGTTCACGAACTCGTCCAATTGATTACCACTTTACACGTCCGTACCAAATTTCATAAAGGTCGGACCATTTTTGCAGCCGCTATCGTGCTAACAGACACATAGATATATATATATATATATATATATATATATATATATATATATATATATATATATATATATATATATATAAATTCAAACGAATAGTGTTTTTTGCTTCTGGGGGCCCCAAAACGAAAAGTTATAGTGGTCCCGAGCTTAAGTCTTACCATGAGACCTACGGTAATAGCTTCTTCCCTATAGGGGAAATTCGCTAAAAACCACTTGAATTTTCTGGTAACCGCTTACTTTCGAATATCGTTTATCATTTATATGTTATCCCTTTGGATAAATTCTTCATATGAATTTCCAAATATTTGACTTAATAATATAAACTAAGATTTTTTAAAAACTGATGTTAGCAGGAATATAATAAAAGATTTAAAGCATATTTTTGAAAAGCTCCTAAGTAAACAGGGCACTCCATATACATTTTTTTAATATTCTATAAACAAATAAAAACAATTACAATGAACAGCTTGATGTAATGATGTCATGTTAATTCATTCAAACTCCCGTAAAAGAACAACTTAACCCTAAATTGTCATCAATGCTAATAAAATTTTAAAAAGAACAACGAAATAGTAAAATTTTATAAAAATGAAATGTTTTCAATTTTGATATCAAAAAGAAACCAAAAAGTGGTTTTTATTTTTATAAAAGATTCTTACGGCCCATTCTATAAATTTGTTTTGCCTTGCTATAATCTAATTCATCATAAGTTTTATTAAGGGTGACTAAGTAAGAAGTTAATAAATTAAAACATGAAAAAATAGGTTAATGTTAATGTTTATGTATTACGTTACATATAAATGTGTTAGGTAAAATGTTTCTCGTATTTTATTTTATTAAAGCATAAAATTTAAAATTTAATTGTCTGGTTTATGATTTCTGGGATATTTTGGCTACACATCACTAATCATATTACTATTCAAACAATAAACAATTTTAAACCCGTTTGTTGTTTCAATAATAATTATAATAATAATATTAATAATTAATTATGTATAGCCAAAATAACTCACAAAACGTAGAAGAAACCATGATTCAGGCAAAAATTGTCTGGTTTAGTGGCAGACAATCTTATTCTTAATGTTTTACAAAACTCTTTAAAAATGTTCCTTATTTATATTATTAAAAATAATACAATAGATATTATCAACAGCAACGTAAACGGCAGTTTTACGTGTTTACATCAAGTGTCCAGCATCTGAGCTGGGCAAATAGTGTAAAAGAAATAATTACAGCATGTGCAGCATCAACCAACAACTCCACTTATACTTTCCTGGCTGTCTCTTCAATGGTGTAGAGAATGGTCTCTTCGCTGTAAATGTGTAACTCTCGACTGCAGCTTGCAAGTTAAACTCAATAAACTATCTAGCGGTCAGTCAGAAAACTACTAGATCGAGATAAAAAACAACAAACTAAATTATTCATTCAATACAGGAAACGACGTCGGGACAAAAAAAAACTAAATGCTCTTAAAAAACCTATATACCTATGATTAAAAAACCTATATACTTGGCGGGATGATGCGAACGAAGCTCATGGATTTTCGTTTGATTTGAGGAACATGCCTATCGCTGGCGAAAGGTAATTAAGTGAAATCTCTCGCTCTTGCGCTCAAAACGAGTAGTTGTAGTTGATTATTCTCTAGGGACCTCGCTTTTCTGGTGCCTAAACTATGGCATAACTCCGAAAGGCACTGATCCGACAACAGTGTCCTCGGAAGTTTCGCAACGGAGGGAAATATAAAATTAAATCTCGGACAGTCACAACTCTAAATGGCACTGCTCTGAAAGTCATAGCTCCGAAGTGCACTGTTCCGAAATTGATAACTCCGAAAGGCACTGCTCAGACAGTCAAAACTCTGAAGTGCACTGCTCCGAATGGCACTGCTTCGACAAACATAACTCAGAAATGCACTGTTCCGAAAGTGTCGGAGATATATATGCCTGTCGGAACAGTGCCTTTCAGAGTTATGAAATCAGGAACCAGTGCATTTCGGGGTTGTGACTTTCGGACCAGTGCCATTCGGAGTAATAAATTTCGGGATCAGTGCATTCCGGAGTAATGACTTTCGGAGTGGTGCCATTCGGAGTAATGAATTTCGGAACAGTGCATTTCGGAGTAATGACTTTCGGAGCAGTGCCATTCGGAGTTCTGACTGTTGGAGTTGTGCCGTTCGCCATTATAAGTCTCTGAAGACAGAATTCCACTTCACAGTTTACAAGACGAAATTAAGATATAACTTCGAAAGGCACTGTTCCGAAAGTCATGACTTCGAATGGCACTGCTCCGACAGACATAACTCCGAAATGCACTGTTCCGAAAAAAGTGTCGGAGCAGTGCCATTCGGAGTTATGACTTTCGGAGCATGTCTGATGCTGCCTTTGGATTAAGGTACATTTAACCTTTAACTTTAACTTTCCTTCAGAATCAAAATTATCAATATCCAATAATCAAATTTATTGTAATAAATTTGTAGTTTATTACGACGTTTATTTAGTTTTATTAGTTAAAATAAAGAAAGCGTCAAATCTTTATTATCATCAGCCACGCGCCGACTTGTAGATATCCCACATCCTGTGTCACATGCGAGTGTCCCCGAATCGTAACAGCCAATAGCAGAGCAGAATCCCAAGGACTATCCATAAATGGTAATCCTGATAAGGAAATTAGTCAAAAATTAGCATAGTGGGGGGATGAGCGAAACTTACAAACCTTGTACCAATTTTTTGCCATTCCCGCACTTGACGAGGCGTCGACCACACCCCTCTGGTATTGTAAGTAGCTCTCTGACTACATGGGTCTCTGCTCATTTGGTTACTTTCAATTTTAGATAGGATCTGCTTAACAGATGGAGTCCTGGTTGTCCTACGAACCCTCAGCTCACATTCATTGTGTCCTAATGAGTTAACTTGCTTTTGGCTTTGTATTGATTGAGATTTATCCAGACGCTTTACTTTATGAAATTAAGGAGAAATAATAACGAATGTTGTTAAGTAATAATTTAATTCCAGATAAATGCAGAAACCTACCACCTGGCGGCATGACAGTTTCCCTAATTTGTCTAAAATGTCTAACCCCAAGATGCCCCCATACGGAATTTTCATATTACACTCCCGGAAAACTATTGGACAACTCTCCCCATACTGATAACCATCTTTTGGAGTCCCAACATCTCTAAATCGTCACCTGTAACTCCCTTCGCAACATCTTTACATCGAAATAGTGGTTTTGTACTGACGCCCTCTTTCAGTAGCGACATAACAACCCCTGTATCTACTAATAATTTTACTTCTTAATTTTCTATATTCCCAACTATTACTAGGCACTATTACTTCACTACCTATGGGTCCGATAGATGGGCGCCTTTCTAGGCTACCGGACCCCTTTCGTTTTCCGAATTCGAGTTAGGGTTTGGGGCAACGATTGGCAAAATGCCCCCGTTGTTTACAATTGCAACTCTCTACTTCACTCATAGGTCGTCTACCCTCACCACGTGTAATTTGATAATCTTGCCCCCTACCAGGGTTGTTACCCGGTGGGTTACTACTTCCCCTGTCATTCGTTCTTCCCTGCGGTCCTTGAACCAAAGTTCCGGCCACGCCCTCGGTCTCCGTTTCCCGCTCTGGATTACCTCCATTTCCCCGAAACCTCCGTTCCCGACCCCGCGGTCACCTCGACGCGGTCCCGGCAGTCCCTGGCCAAATGGCCGGGTCGGTCACAGTTAAAACACGTAGCGAGGGGGGCAAAAACGGCTTTTGGTTCACGCACCGGGTGACTCCTCTCATCGGCAGCCACCATCACGGCCTCCTCCCACGTCTCCGGGAACGTGGCGAGTTACCTGACCGGCGACTCCCGTTAGGCCATGCAGGAAGGCGTGAAGCATACGCTTCTCTGCCTCCTCCCGTATACGCTGTTCTTCCGTGTCGGTCCTCGGAGTTATCGCGAGCGTACCCAGCAACCCAGCCTCCTAATTCGGTCCGCAAAGGCCTCCACACTTTCACTTTTCTTTTGCACGGCGTTTGAGAGTTTCGCATTATGATAATGCTGGGTGTATTTCCCCGTGAATCTTTCATTGGCATCCCTTTTTAGAACATCATAGTCGGTGCCCTCGCCATATTTATCGAGCAAGGACGAAGACGCCGCAAAACCCTTAACCTTTAGTTGTAACAACCGCACCATGTCCTCTTTAGTCCAGCGGCCCATATGGCCGCAGCGCTCTCAAACACCCGGAAAAAGTCTTTTACCGTGGGGCCGGCCCCGTCTCCCCGAAACAACTCTTTAAGGTTAGCTACCGAAAGATCTATTAAGCGACCGGGCAGAGGCTGCGCTGCCTCCTGATTTTGTTGACGGTTATCCATAATCCGTCGCTGTCGCTCTACTTCCGCAGCCTGCCTCTCAGCTTCCTCCCGCGCCTGCCTTTCGGCCTGTTCCCGGACTCGTCTTTCGGCCTCTTCTTCAGCCGCCCGCTGTGCTGCCGGATTAGCGGGAAAAGGTGGTGGCGTCCGTACCATCCTATCTCTAGACAATCTGGATTTTATTTGATATCCCTAGTGGTATTATCTAAAACAAATCGACAGGTTTATTTTTACACGTCGTATCCGAGATAGCACAACAAAACACCACGCGTACACCCTTGAATGATTATCACCGAGATAACAAGAAGACATATATATTCTGTTAGTACACAATGAATGTGAGCAGAGGGTTCGTAGGATAACCAGAACTTCATCTGTTAAGCAGATCCTATCTAAAATTGAAAGTAATCAAATGAGCAGAGACCCATGTAGTCAGAGAGCTACTTACAATACCAGAGGAGGTGCCTGGTTGGTGACGTAGTCTCCGTCGCCGCGCCGGTGTCGGGCGAGGACGGCTCCTGCTGACCGGCTAGAGACACCGGAGCGAGGCTGGGCGCGGGGCAGCGGGCGACCCACCAGGGCGACCCACCAGGGCGATCCACCAGGGCGATCCACCACGGCGATCCACCAGGGCGACCCACCAGGGCGATCCACCACGGCGATCCACCACGGCGATCCACCAGGGCGATCCACCACGGCGATCCACCAGGGCGATCCACCAGGGCGATCCCCCAGGGCGATCCTCCAGGGACGGCGCGGGGATGGAGCCGCTCGCCACGTCCGTCAAGGGCAGGTGGTCTTCCGCGGCAAACCCCCCCCCCCCGCAGCTCCGACCGCCGCGCCGGCTGAGTACCGGATACAAGTGACGCCGGACCGCCAGCAAATCCGTGTCCAGCGTGATGACCACGTGCACCCACTCTGGGTGTTCGTCGGGCGGGATAAGGATGTAGCAGTCCAGGCAGAACTCCGCGAGCATGTTCCGAACACCGAACGAGCACTGAGTGACTAGTGAAACTCTGCTGGAGCGCGGGTGCGATAGCGCTAAGCATCCCGGAGCTGGAAGTGATAAGGACCCCCACGGTTTCCTGCGCAGATCCTGAACCGCGTGAAAAGCGTTTGAACTATATAAGGATATTGCGAACTTTGCCTAAAGACAATTGCAGAGACAAAAATTTGCCTTATTTTCTTGATAAAATCGTAACTGCTATGTTAAGATGTGTAATTGGGCTATAAAAGTCTCATCTGCCTATAAGTATTGTTGCAAGATCTAGCCTATGAAATTATTGTATTGATGGGAAAATGCTAGTCAAATGTATCTAACGGGTTAAATATCTATTGAGTTTTTAGAAAAATATGTATAGATATATTTTGTATTGTAAAAATTAGTAAATGATAAGTTGTAGTTAAATTATAAAGTCTCTTATTTGTAATCCCGTGTAATTTCATGATAATATGTTTTAGTTCCTATTTAAATTTTTAGTTAGTCTTAAGTTTATTTCATTGATATATTTCGTGTTATGTTATTATTTGATGTATCATGTTTATTATTGCTATTAATCCTCATGTAAAGGTAGATGCTATAATGCTGCTGAGGTATGTTTGGAAAATGTATGTAGAATTTAAGTGATTTTGATTTTGATTTATTGATGGTATGTAATATGTATTTGATTTATCTGATTTTTATAATATGTATTAAATATTAATTTGGATTTCCTTATATCATGTGTTTTGATTTGTATATATCATGTTTTATTTTTGTATATATTTTTATTGTCTTTATTTTATCTTATACTTTATGCCAAAGTAATGTAATAGGTTTTATAGAGTAAGGTATTTTTCTATACAGGGTTGGGCAAAAGTCTGGAATATATTAAATAACTTTCATACTATTTTTCAGAAAGTGATGAAACTTTACAGTTGTGTATCTATTACAAAAAGGAATATTTTTGCGTATTTTCTCAGTTTTTCGCACGATGAGGGGACGGTCCACGTTGGAAGTCTTGAAATTTTTAAATGTAAGTATACCTCAACTTATACCTCATTTTAAAGGTCTTAATTAGTAGATCACAACAGCGCAAACCACGCCTCAAAAGGTTGATCCAATCAGAAGTTACAGCTCCTCAAATATTTTAATGTTGGCCATTAAACATCAAGGCTAAAATCAGGGGAAAAAGTCTAATTACTAATAAAGAATTTTTAGTCTTGAAATTGAATATATTCTGCGTTAGCTATATATTCAATGGTAAAACATATAATCAGTTTTGTTTGGCATCTCCAATTTTCAAAAATGGATGTCCCTCCCTTTCTCTGTGCTTATACTATGGCTGACATACATCCATTTTTTAAAGAAAAGTTTTTTTGGGACCGTATCCGTATCGTATTAAGCAAAAATACCCCCGTCGCAGCAGACCTGCGTACTCAGCGAATTTCCATAGGATTTATTTTGGATATGTGAGCATTTAACTTATTTGAAGGAAAGTATTATTTGAATACGTTAAGTAAATAATATACTAAAAACCCATATTTAATCATTCATGAGCTTTAAACATGAGGAAAATTAACAAAGAGACCACATTGGTTTTCATTTGTAACACATACACTTTTGTATTTTATATAATTCTTAGTCTTTTAATTAAAATAAAATAATCTTGATATAGTATATAAATGTCAACAAACATATAACCAATGAATTCAAAACACTCAAATCAAACAAACAGCTTAATCTCATGAAAAAATTAAATTCAATCATATGGTCAGTTTTATAATCAAACACCCCTGTTGTAGAAGACCTGCATCTCCAGCCAATTTCAATAAAACATACTATTATCAATCCTCATCATTGTAAACATACCATATATTGTGCTCCATTTTCAGGCAGTTTAAACCAAGACATCCCCCCCTCCAAATGCTCATACTTTCTTTATTAAATTTAAAAATAATTTGTATTTTTTGATATAGTATATATTTTCTGCAAAATCTTGATCAATGAACTCAACTATTCAAAATAAACACAAATAAAATATTCATCACCTGAAAATTTAATCATGTGTTCAGAACTGTATTTTTAAGAAACATCTCAAATCAGGGTGACTATACTTTTTGGAGGGAAAAATTAAAAATAATATTGGACAACGTACTGTGTTTAGCACATCCAATATTATCCAATATCTAAGCAACGGATTGACGTAGGATAATTCAAAATGCTAAATTGTTTGTTTCTTTAAGCAGAATTTTGACAGTTAAATTTAAAAATAATTAGTAAAAAGATGTTAAATCTTGAAAATAAATTTTATTTTGTCAAAAAAAACCTTCTTAGAGTAAACCAGTCTTGCTGGTTTTCGATCTCGAAGTCATGAATGACGCTTTGCACGTTTCTTCCAAATTTCATCAAGACCTGACCTTTTTTACAAAAGTTATCGCGTTTACGGACAGGTATATATATATATATATATATATATATATATATATATATATATATATATACATATATATGAAAATGAACAAACGGTGTTTTTGAGGTCTAGGGACCTCAAAATGAAAAAATAACATGGTCCCGGGCTTAAGTCTCACCGTGCTTCCTACGGTAATAGCTACTTCCCTATAGGGGAAATTCGCTAAAAGAAAAGTTTAAGTTTTAAAACTATAATTTACTACTGACTCTTATTCTTACAGCGCTTTTAACTGAATGTGCTGAGCATCATTTCATCACTGAAATCGAAGTATAGTAATTCGATGGTACATCTGTACCATCCCATTTTTGTAATGTGGTCCTTATACAGGGGTGCTGAAAAGTCCCAGAACAGCTAAATATTTTTTGAACTGAATTGGTTTGAGAAATCAAACTACGCACATTCACTCCTATGTAAAAAAGCTACTTTCTGAGGTGTTTACTGACTCTTGGCCCTAGTGGGGTATGGCCCACAAGGAATCGGTACAGAATCTTAAATGCACCTTAGGTATCTTACCAGCATAGGTAGATCATTTTAAAGGGCTATTCAAGTAGAGTTCAATGCCACAAACCGCACTTCAAAAGGTTCGTACGTTACAAAGTGGTGGCTGATCAAAAATCTAAGGAAAAAGACAATGTATTATAAAAACTTGAATAGGAATGGACTCTTCTAAAACGTATCAAAAAATCTAGAGTATGAGGGACTTTTTAAAATGATTTATTAAATCTAGTGTGGGAGGGAACTCTTGAAAATGTATTATAAAAACTTGAATAGAAGGGGACTATAAAAAGAATAGCTAATTTGAAGTAATAGGATATGTAAATTTTGAATGCTGCAAAAAGTGTAATAAAAAGCAAGCAGAACAAATTTACCACGAATCATTACTTTAACTCCGTAAGTAGACTAAAGATTTTTTTATATTGTGACTGGCACAAAAAATACTTGTTCGGATCAACGTGGTTTCACACTTGGCAGTTCTGATGGGCGGCAGTGAAACTTCCGTTGCCGTCATTTTAGGGGTAACTTAATTAATGGACACTTACACACAGGGCAGCAGGAATGACACACTACCATTTTGTTTTGCAGCGACCCTTTGCCACTGCGAAGAGCTGGGTTTATGCCGTCTATGTTGATTTTGGCCACACAGTGTTTATTATAAGTGTCATATGTGATGAAATGGGCGTTAAGATATTTGGCGGATATTCTACTGCAGAAAAAAAAACACTATACTGATTGGCCATATCTTATTATGGCAGTATTTTTGCAGCTACGTTAATTTAAGCATGCCGACTTACTCAAGCGGCAAAAACCACCCAGTTGTAACTAGCATTAGTGAGTGAACAGGGTTTGTTTGCAGAGATTTTTAATGAGCAGGTAGATTTCAATAAAACACTTACATTCTTAACATAAGTTTATATATTTTTTTATATTGCAAATATAATCAGAATTTAGCAATACCAAAACACAAAATTACAAAAGTGAAAATAATTAAATCAGAATCAGATCTAAGATAGTCAATTTTTGAAAACAAACAAATTCTATATTACTAAAATAAAGGATACTCTCAATTTGAAGAGTAAAGTTGTTCGGTTCGCACCATGATAAAATGATTGAGTTTAGTTTGTTTGTACTCAAACAATAAAAATGTTTAACAGTCTATTAAATGTATAACGATAGCTATTATAAAATGTAATTTAAGTCTATGGGAATAAAATAAAAAGTTGTAAAACGTATAAAAATATCCTAATATTTTAAAAAGTATAAAAGGTTTACAGCACAGAGTGTCATGGCTTGCTTATTGCTTTTCTTTTGAGATTCTTACGTTATATACAAAGGGAGTATATATTACATCATGATCAATTGTTCCTACTAATAAATCAACTATTTTAAACTTAAAATTATTACCTACGAAAGGATGTTATTTTACAAATGTATATATAATAGAAACAATTTAAAATTGTATCACCAAGTAACGTAATGAGCTATAACATCTTTACAGTTAGGTACTTTGACAATACCTACTAAACAAAATGAACTGCCAATCCAACTGACTCATTTTATAACAAAGGCAAATTATTAAAAATATTATGTCCTAGGAGGGATAAATTTTTGTTGTATAGGTACTACAATTCAAAGTAAAGATTTTTATATTTTCAAAAGCCTACTGTTTTGTTTAGAGTGAAGTAAAATGTAAAAAAATTGTACATTACAATGAAGCTTGGTCCTCATGGAATATGAAAATTGTCTGTTTAACTTAAAATGGAAACACTGATTTGATTTTTTTAGTATAATTTATGTCTTTCTGCTTAAACTTATACCATAAGTCAAAAGTATTTTATTTGCACAGGACAATTGATTATTACAAACTATGTTACTTGGCCAAGTAGATTGTGCAGTTCATTTGGAACAAAGTATTCAAGAACAATAAAAGAGCCTACAGTAAATAAACTACAACTGTACAGAAATGATTCTATTTACAAGAGGAATGACCATTGGGAAAGACACCACTGATAGGCCCTGGCACTCTAAAACCACAGCAGTTAATTTTAAAAGGCACAAAGAGAGCAAACTCATTTTGAGCAACACATTATTGTCAAAATCTTGTCAGAATACCCTTTTCAGAACTTAAATTACAAATATAAATACAATACAAGAGATCAAACCTTGTGTTACGCTAAAATATATTCACAACACTTTCATCAAAAGCATTCTGAATTTAATTATCGTTAATTAGAAAACTGTGAATATCACAGTCGTGTCTGGCCAGGAAATAGTCACCGACTATCACGTAAGGTTATTCCTAAACTTAACTACAATAGTACAAATGATGAAAAAGTCAACACCATGATTTATGAACGATAAAGATGATTTCCATCTTTAATAAAATCATGTACTAATGTCTTTCAACACACACGGTCACTTTGTAAAGCTAAAATATAAAAATTTCTTCATGTTGTGAACAACAACGGTCCACACAAAATAAATATCTGTTAAAAAACGTATCGGACAAAACTGCCGAAGGCTCTCCGTTTAAATGCACCTTTACATCACTCAAAATCCGTCTACCTACTTCGGCCGTCATTCTGGGCTAAATTATGAACAAATTAAAGTAAATAAATACACGAGTCTTATATAAAAACACTTTGTACAAACGTTAAAAAAGGTGTTAAATGTATATAGGATCGGGTTGTTTGTTGTTGTTTGGACTAGAGATGCCTTCAGACCAGTCCGAGTTGGAGTGGGGGGAGGAGGAGGACCAATAGCAGGGGGAGGAGGACTCGGGGGAGGGGGTGGGGAAGCTCTCCGGGGTCTGTAAGCTCTCGGAGGGAGGGGTGAGGTAGTGGTAGTACTGCTGCTGGGTGGGGGGGTAGCCCATGTAGGACAGGTCGGAGGGGAAGTCGAACTGCATGGCCTGAGCGTGCTTCTGCGTGGCCGCGCGCATGGCCGCCATGTGGGTGGGGGAGAGCGGCATGGACGGGCGGCTCTTCACCGGCGACGGCGAGGACACGCTGTGCGGCGGGGAGTCCTGGTAGCCCGAGATGGCTTGGTACGAGTACGCCGGGTCCAGCCCCAGATTGTGCAGGCTCTGCAGCGACACCGCGTTCTTGATGCAGTCTTCGTAGGCGGGCGGCTGCGGCAGCCCCGCGTTGCTGTACAGGCTCGCCGTCGCCTCCAGGCTCATCGCGCCGTCCTCCAGCGTCGACGGCTTCTTGTTCTTCTTGACACTCGGCTTCCTGCGTATCACCTGCCCGGTCAGGTCCACCTCCGGGCTGTTGGGGCTGCCGTTGCCGCTCTTCGGCCTCTTCTTGGCTTTGCTCGGCGGCTTGCCTCCCGCGGCCCCGCCGATCACGGTCGGCTGGCTTATCAGGTGGTGATGGTTCGGAGAACCTGTAACATTTGAAACAACCCCGATATAGTCAAGTTTCAATAGGCCAATTGGTTAACTAGATGTAGTCTGGTGGTATTTATTGAAAATATGAGTACTTTGTTGATTGATTTTTTATGAATAACCCTAAATTAAGGAATAGTATCGTTTAGTAAGACAATATAACGCACATTTTGTAGAACAAAGGCTTTGTTCAACACATTATCTTCTTAGTTCCTCTTTAATTGAAACATTTAAGGTATCAATAGAGGTATTATTTAACAAAAGAAAACATTTTAAGCAAAATTATTTATATTTCAATCATGTGATTATTTGAAACTAAACAAGTTTTTTGAAAAAAAAGTATGAAAGAGAAAGCCAAAATACTGCTTTGAGGATTTCAAAAAATAGCTCGCTAAAATAAAATTAATGAAACTAGGAAATGTGAGAAAGATATTGTATAGACGTTAAACCAACGTATAAACTGTATGCTTCTTGTTTCATCTCACCTCACATTGCAGTTCCATTAATTCTACTTAGCCTACTGTTTCATACAACAAACAATTTAAACTTGCTATGTTCTAGGTTCTTTTCCACCTGAAGATGGGATCGAACAGATTCCAGATCCCGTAACGTCTGTTAACATGGTTAGTTTTACTAACCAGTGATAGCAAAAGTCCACAAAACTCAAAATCAAAACATAAACTCACCATCACCAACAATAATTTCAAAAAGAAACAATTAACACTTGGCGCATTATATCTTGAAATACGGCCCATTCCATTGCTGGAGCTGTCAGATATTGTTTATTTTCAATTATTTTGGACAACAAACAACATAAAAATTGATTTCTACAAACATCAACTGTATTTTATTTACAAATGACAGTTAAGATATTGACAGCTGTTGGAAAACGCTTACACGTCAGGCTAGTACAACTTATCTAATCACAGCTGTGGTGTTTTGATGACTTTCACTCCATTCAAACTGCTTCTGGTGTAAAGGGTTCCCAAGTGTCAAGTTATAATGTGCCAAGTGTACACATGTGACCAGCCACTCACCGATGAGCGGTCCGTTGGAGATGACGGAGACCATCTGCGGGGAGCGCGGGACGTGTTCGTCCAGCAGCCGCACGATGTCGTGGTGCAGCCGCTCGCCGGCCACGTCGCGCGGCAGCCGGTCCATGTGGTCGGTGATCTCCCGGTTGGCGAAGTTGTCCAGCAGCGCCTTGCACGCCTCGTAGCCGCCCTCACGCGCCGCCAGGAACAGCGGCGTCTCGTCCTGGAATGGGATGTTAATTAGTGGATGGATCTAATTTAGTCTCGATGCAGTGTTAGTAGGCAAGAGGCTACTGCCGCCCTGCGTTGCTGAACAAGCTCGCAGTTGCTTCCAAGCTCATCACGCCATCCTCCAACGTGGAAGGCTTACTAGTTTCCATGGACATGCACTGCAGTTATTCAGGTTATTGTTAATTCTCAAGGTTATGGCATTATCATAAAGAAAATTGCCACCGGTGATTGGTGCGATTTGAATACGGGACCCTGGGGACCAAAGTCCCGCGTTCTACCACTACACCAGGCTAACTCGCCTACTGTTGGATGTGTGGTTAGTGACAATTGGTCAGGTGGGGAACAAAAAGCATCAACTGGAGTATAGTTAGTTTTCAAAAGATAAACTGTGAAAGTTTATAATGGTAACTTTCTTAAATGAGTCCATTGTAAAAATATTACAAAACATCCAATTTAAAAAACAGAAAAAAACCTATTACAAATACATTAAAAAAGATTAATTAACAAAAAAATGTAAACTTATGTTCAGTGTAAAGCATGATTAATTAATGACAGTACGAATAACGCTACGAAAACCAAGGAAAAGAACAAATTACCTGTCTCAATTAAAACAAAAAGAGCACTTTTCCATTTTTTCTTGTGGTTGAGCCTCCAGATTACTAGGAAATATATAATTGTTTAAATACCTGCTTCTAGTAGCCTAAATGTTGCAGACACAACTGGTTACACCTTACTTATGAAGGCAATTACAGCCAAGGATATATTATAATTCTTAGACAAAGAAAATCACATTGAACACTAAAGTCAAAAGTCAAAAACACATTTAAAAATGACAAAAATAAGAACGCAAAAACACATATCATCACTGATGGCTGCCAAATTTACAAAAAGATGAGACTAGTGATATGACCTTAACGATGGTCTCAATTTTCACTGCAGTCATCTCTCTAGTCTTGATAGTCGTCTGTGTTTGAACGTTCTTCGTTGCGTTTGTGTAATTTTTTAACTTTTGTGTTCAACATGACTTTCTTTAATTAAGATTAATTAGTACTTCCTTGGCTATCGTCTTGATGATGCCTCCAAAACAGAAGGCGAAACTAATTGCGTCTGCAACACTGTAATTTCTAGAAGCACCAGTTCTAAATTCGTTCAGTAGTTAAGTTCTACATTAATTTAAACAAGTAAACCATTTTTAACTTTTCCCATACAAACTTTTAAGAGCTGAAAAACACCTTCAGCATCACTGGTATCACTAACCTTGTCGTCCTGGGCGTCCCTGTTGGCTCCGTGCGCCAGCAGCACGTTGACCGCATCCACGTTGTTGACGGCGGCCGCCCAGTGCAGCGCCGTCTTGCCGCTGTTGTCCGCCGCGTTGATGTCCGCGTCTGCGTTGATCAGGTCCTCGACCATGCCCTCGATGGCCAGCCGCGCGGCCAGGATCAGCGGCGTCGTCCCATCGTGCATCCGCGCGTTCAGGTTCGTCGCTCTGTTTCTGAGGAGTATCTACGGGACGGCAGACAGTTTTGTGAAAATAATGTGAATGAAATGTTGTCTACTTTTTGCATGAATCATTGTTGCTAAACTTGACTAAGGCCTGGCTTACATAGTGCTAAGTGCAAGTGAAGAGTAGTTAGTGAAAACAAAATAAATTTTGTAGTAAAGAATAAAGGTTACTCTGTTTTCACTGGGTTACTTGTCACTCCACCTTAGCACCATGTAAACCACCTTTGTCCTTAAAAACCAGCAGCGTATTTTATGGCACTGTTTTTAAACTTTTAAACACTCTGCATTTATTTGTAATTTAAGTTGTTAATTTCGCGAATGTGTATAGCTCAGGATTGAAATAAGAAATATGCTGACCCAAAAAATTCCCTGTGTCAGTTTCTGTGCAAATTTCTGCTGATCAAACTTTAAAATTGCCTACTGAGAACAAAAATAAAAAATATACAAAGAGCATAAATAGAAGTAAGTGTCACAAGGTTATCTAAACCTTGCTAGTACCCTGACAAATGACATTTATTGCTAATGAATAAAAAATTATGCAGAAAAAGATAGTAATCATACAATTGTTTATTGACAGCAGGTGACAACCAGAATTTTGCTTGGTTTTTGAAAGTTTACCTGGAAGACTCCCATAGCGTCAGCAGCCACAGCAGCGTGCAGGGGTGTTCGGCCGGTGTTGTCCTGTGAGTTGGCCTCGGCGCCGGCGTCTAACAGTCTCTTGGCTGCGTCTGCTCGCGCGTACCTGTCACAGCAACATAGGGCTTAGAATGTGGCCATTACACTGACTTACTAGCAGTTGATGGTGATTCTATAATTACATGCTTTAGTGGTTAGCATAATAATTATTTTTAGCACATATCTTTTGCACAAAATTAAAAATATTCTGGCTTTGGTAAGCTTAAAAAGTCCCAAATAGACCAAATGCATTAAGATATCTTTGTTGCAAGAAATATAACAGTGAACATAATATTTACATTTTCTTAGGTTATAAGCGATCAGCTACAAGGAAAATCAAATGTAAAGATTTCCTAATATAGGCCGTTGAATCTTTTTTGTCATTGGTTTTTTGTGTCAAATAATAAGTGAATAATTGCCAATTAAAAAAGGCAGCAGATTCCAGTATTTAACCTTCACAGATCAAAACAATTATTCATTTTAATAAATAAAATAGCCCAGAGCTAAAGCACTGGACCTGTGCCTAACCATCGCTGGTTTGGTCCCAACTGCGGGCAACTCCTGTTCCATCATGAGCCAACTCTGGCTGGGCTAAGTGACTATTGCCGTTACGGCGACTCACTGTCTTTAGATCGCCGCACAGGTTGATTAGCCCTTGGCGACAAGCAAGTTTTTTATTAATATTTTACATTTATTCTTTAATTTTTTCAGTTTTTATTTTATTAACCTTATGAAGCTACAACAATCCACACATCTGAAGTTACATTGATAACATCAACCCCCATACTACCAATAACAGCTTTCGAACCCTACCTGGCGGCCAGATGCAGTGAGGTCTCGCCCGTCTTGTCCATGGTCGCGTTGAGCTCGGCCCCCTGCGCGACCAGGTCCGCGATCACGGCCGCCGTGCTGTCTTCTTCTTCCTCCTCGCCCGTGTCCAGTCCTCCGCCCTTCACTGCCGCCACCATCAGCGGTGTCATGCCGCAGGGCAGGCGCACGTCCACCCCCTCCTGTGAATTGAATCAACGTGAATTACTAAATGAATATTAGTAATATTATTTTTTATCTTACTATGAATCGGGCAATTAATAATGAATAAAGAACAGTTGTTGAGTTGTTATTAACAAAATTAACTAAAATAACTTGGTTAAAAAATAATGAATTTGTAATTGTTTTAAAAATTCAACAATAAAAATTGTGGTAGTTTTAAAATTAATCCTACAGGAAGTCGCAAGTCAATTCTTCAATTTATTTACTTTCTTATCAACAAAACTTTATTAACTTATTCACTAAAACAATTTATGTGTTGGGATTTCAAACGAAAACTAAAATAAAATATAACAATTTCATTTCTTGTTAAACAATACGAAACTTGTTTGCAATGCAAGTCAGCAAGATTTTTCAAGAAAATTACAGTGAATTTCATGATAAAAATGATAAGAGTAAAATCTATGATCTTTGGTACTTAATGCCAATTTTATGGGTTAGAAAAATAATTTTTCATGAAACTCCAAAACAAAACCTTTTATGCAAAATTGTTTTATTTCTTTTTCTAATTCCTTCTTTAAGAAACCAAACATACTTATTACTACACTCAATTTAATACCATTTCGTTAGTAAATGTCCAAAAGTAGTGTTTGGTGTACTGACCATGCTGGGTGGGGTGAGTATGGCGTGGGGCGGTGGCGCGCGACCCTGGCCCCACATGTCCTCGTAGTCGGTAATGGCCGTGTGGTCGCTCGCGTAGCCGTTGTCGCGCGCACGCTTGCTCGGCGGCAGCTCGCTGTCATCGTCCGACCAGTGCGCGCCCGGCACCTCCACGCACGCAATCTGCTGCTTGCTCAGGTTCCGCATCTCCTGGCCGTCCGGCCCGCGGCGTCGCGACCTGCGACGCTGCCCGCTGTAAACGAACGAGATTATGAGAATAATGCTTAAATTACTTAGTTTTTTAAATTGGTTAATCAAGTAAATATTTTCTCTCTAGTTGTACCACATCATTTATTAGAATGTTTCAAGTATATGTTATTACGGAAAAAATTCAAAGATTTATTAAAAGAAAGTAGTTCTTTTCATGAGGACCAGTTTTAGGTTTAAGTTAGTACCCTTAAAAATAAAATCCAAAGCTTGATAAACAGGTCATCCTATTTTTTTTACATTATGAATTTAAGGAGTGAAGCATAAGGCTTGGATATTACTTGAGACTTGGAAATAAGCTGCAGAAAGACACATAGATATTTCACATTATGTGAGTGATATTTCGGCTTTCTTTAAAGCCTTTGTCAAACAAAAGAGAACTATTACTGGCAGTTGAGATTTCTCAGTTGACATTTCTCTTGCTTATTTGCAAGGTGAGTTAACCGTATATCCTTTTTTTACATTAATGACTGTTTAGTAAACACCTCTGATTTCCTTGAGAAATAAATTAGCCTAAATTAAACTATTTCAATGACAAAATGACGGAAGAAAATTTTACTTTAAATTCAGGAATAATAACGAACTATTTTATTTTTTCCTAAACTATTTTCTTTTAATTTATGCCAGTTACTTTTTAATTTCTAACATTTCAAACATTTTTGCTCAACGGATAAACAAAACTGGCACCATTTGCAGAAGAACAATTAAAAACATCTACGGCCTGCAGTACCTACGACCTACGACTATCCGCAACCCTCCAGTTACCTGTTGTTCCGCAGGAAGCCCTCGGGGAACCAGGTGATGCCGTGCGCCCGTTTCTTCTGCGCCTGGACGAGGACACCCAGCAGCAGGCCGACCAGCACGGTGAGGATGACGCCGGTGAGGATGTAGCGGCTGCGGTCCGGGGCATCCACCTCCACCTCGTCCCGGTCCGAGACGCCGTGCACCTGGTAGATGGGGAACGAGGTGGACAGCGCGTGCGTGGCCGCCGTCGCTGCCAGGAAGTCAGCCGCCTGTGATGAGAGTGAGTAGTGAGTCGTTTGATTCACGAATTTGGTTTATAAGGTATGAAATTTATTTATGAGTAAGTTTTTCTAACAATTCGACAGCTAGTGCTTTTAGAGAATACAATTGTAGTTATTTCTATCAAAATTACATCTAATCTTGGATCAATAACCTATCAAGATGTATGCAAGTAATAATTATTTTTCTAAAATAGAACTGAACACCTTACAAACTGAAAGTAACAGGTTTACTTAGAACCTAAATAGTTAAAGGCAGCACTAGCATGCATTATTCATCATGCACTGAGCAGCGACTAGCCAAATCGCAACCATTCGTGCTCGTTGATTTGTGCTTTGTTCAGTGTCGGTCTTTTGCACACACCAAAGTGGACGAATATTTGGGAAGAGGAACCCAACCTGACATGTACGTAGAGGTCTGCTCTTTAATTGGCAAATATTAAGACATCACGTTTGCCTAATATCAAACATTCAACGCATGCCAAATAATGCATCTCCGGCAACACCTTTAAAATCATTATCAAACATTCAATTAAAGAATGGTAAATTCAAGTAAGCAAATTGAATGCAATAAAAAATGTACAACAAATATGTGAAAAATAATTTATTTTAAGTTTCTTTGTTGATAATATATCTTCATTTTCACATTTAAAATAGTAATCAAAGCGAATGATCACCGTTTATTATTGAAACGGCAACAGAGGCTAAAGTTTTTTTTAGTTACGTGGATTACACAGATACCCAGAATATTCATAAACAAAAACTTTCTATTATCTTGAACCACGCCTCACCTCGGTGGCGGAGGGGAAGCACTCGGGGACGCCCTGGCTGGCGGCGCAGCGGCGGTTGTCGATCTCCAGGTAGACGATGACCCCGCGGGACCCGGCGTCCCCGTTGGACATCTTCCACGGGTAGACCCGCTCCCGACCCGCGTCGTCCATCTGGATCCTGACTGTCGCCCTCAGCTGCTGGCCCAGCTGGACACCAACAATCAAGTTTAGTGTGATGGAACACATTCTGATCTGCTAAACCATGATACTTCTGGATAGCTTCTGGTAAGTAGCTAAGTTTGTTTTGTTGTGCCCTGTTGCTAATCGAAATGGGGTCAATATTTAAGCTCCTATAACAATCATGGATGGTTTATACATATAAGTTATTTTCTTGAAGATGCTAGATATTGAAAATAATCAATATTTTGTGGTGATAAGCCAAGCTGTTTTTAAATTTATTAGGCTTCTACTCAAATTCTGAATGAAGCAGGAAGGGACTATTAAGAATGATAGGATGTTCTGGTTCGATTCCAGGTGTTGGTATAAACAATTATCCAATGTACAGACATTTACAAGTTGCAGAAGTTACCCTTTTATAGTACACTTATTACACATACACTTATTATAAATAATAATCATAACGAACAGGCGATGATGGAGTAATGGTGCATGGTTGAGTCATGTAAGTTTTTTTGCCCCATGCATGGGTAAATGTAATGTAACTATGCACTTGAGGAAATATATGTATAAATGGTATACATTTTGAAAAATAAGAATTTTTAATTTAATTCTGAATAGTTTAAGCAAAATATCTAAAGCCATGGCTACTATGCTACTAACCATATCACATGATATTTTCAACATGACGAGCATCAGGGCTGTAGAGAAATGTTTCAGAAAAGTAACCCTTCTTCCCCCCTTGGCACTTGGCAACCAACTGACTTGGCCATAGTTGGAGATACATAGCACCAACTAACTTGTTCAAATGACAACAAAAAAATTCTTAACTGAATTTTTACACAGAGGACGTTGCAGTGGCACCAATAAATTTGTTGAAACAATATGAAAAAAATTTCAAGATGTTTTTAATTTAGCACGAACCTCGCGGAGGAAGGTGACCTTCTTGTTGAGGAAGCTCTGCATGTCCATGAGCAGGATGGTGGCGAGGGCGCCCTCGGCCAGCTCGGACGGGCCCTGCTCGCAGTCCAGCCCGTCCCAGTTGCACTCGGCGTTGTTGCAGCCGTAATCACAGTGCCCGTTTGCGTAGTGCTTCTGGCAGTAGGCGTCATAGATCGGGCTGTAACAAAGGGGTTGTGTATGAGTGAAGAGTTTATCAAAGTTACTTCAATGGTTTTACAGTTATACAGCTTTTTTAAATATTTCAGAGCTAATTTTGAGGTAAAACACCGGTTTTAAGGGCAGTGGACTTTTGGTATTCTATAAACTATACCTTAATGATTTAAGAGAAAAAAGGTAGATAAAAAAATTAGGAAGAAACATTCAGCTTAACATTTTTGGTTACATACTGTTAATTAAAAACAACAGAAACATAACACATATTGGAGCTCCGTCAATCAACAAATACTAAATCTTTTTATATAAGACCTATCCAGTTTCCAAATTTTCTATGGAAATGATTGCAGATTGCTCATTCTCATGACTTTAGTACATTAACACTTCCATTTGGTAGATACATTTTCTAAGTATGTTTTCCCAAAAGTAAGGAAATGGTTTATTTATCAGAACGATGAGACTAACAATCTGCAATGATCAATCTATACAGGGAAATGAATACTCGGAAGGAAAATTATAGAAATATACAATATCAATAACTATCGCCACTCACTTGCAGGGCTGTAGGGTCTTCTCGCAGTCGCGGCCGTCGAACAGGCACTGCGGGTTGTTGCACACCTCGTCGCAGCGGCCGTTCATGAAGACCTCCCAGCAGTTGATGTTGGCTGTGCAGTTGCGCCACGGGTTGATGCCCAGCGAGCAGTCGTTGCCGTCGAACTGACACGCGAACGTGTTGCACTCCTCGTCGCACCGACGGTTGCCCGACTTGGCTCGACAGTTGTTCAGGCGACACTTCTCCAGTTCTTTCTCCATCTCTCTTTCGACCGCTGATATCAGTGGAGGAGGCTGGAAAATGGTTTTAATTAGTTAGATAATTTTGCTTTTTTGAGCTGTTCTTTTATTGTCTATCAATCAATCCAGAAATGGAAAGTGTTGACTGATTTTCCTTAATGAATTACTAAATAAATTACTTAGTAAAATATTCACAAAAAGTTTCATTTATTCATAAAAGAAATATTCTGAATGTCTCTATTGTGGAAAAGGATTCTTCACTAATTCATAATCTGTAATGGGCTGAATTTGTAGAGGGGGGTTTAAATTAGCCTCTTTTGAGCTAGAGAAGGTGATAACCTGAGCCTAAATAGCCTTGGTGCATCACTTTTTCTTGCTTATAAACAGCAAATTTAAACCCCCCAAAGAATTTGGCCCTTACTGATCGAACTAAAAATGCTGATAAAAGCACAAGCTCAAAACGCTGAAGTTTTCTTGTGCACCAGAATAATTACTTCAATTCACAAAGCTCTATAACTTTCAATCTATTTGTAGAGAATGAAGTATAAATAAGCTTAAATTAAAACTTTTCCAAAAAATTAAATATTAATTGGCGAGTACTTCTAGAAAAAAATTAAATGATTATCTAAGAGGTCTACAATAACATTAAGATATTATCTCACGAGCAAGTAACAGTAACCGTGGGCGGAAGTACCTGGACATTGTTGCGACCGATGCCGCCGCGGAAGCTGGGGTCGTAGGTGTCGCAGTTCTTGCCAGCCCACTTGGGCGGACAGTAGCAGGCGTAGTCGCCCACGCGGTCCTGGCACGCCGCCCCGTGGGCGCACGGCTTGCTGGCACACTCGTTGAGGGCGTCCAGCTCACAGTGCGTCCCTGCGGTGCCTGCACACACCACGGAGGATGAGTATGAAAAGTTTTGATTATGGCAACAGCCATGGACTAGATCAGTTTACTTAATTTAAACTAAATTTCCTTATAACCTACAACATCCCTTTGCAGTGAGTATGAAAAGTGTTGACTATGACAACAGCCATGGACTAGATCAGTTTACTTAATTTAAACTAAATTTTCTTAAAATCTACAACATCCATTTGCAGTGAGTATGAAAAGTGTTGACTATGGCAACAGCCATAGACTAGATTAGTTTACTTGATTTAAACCAAATTTCCTTATAACTTACAGCACCCCTTTGCAGCAGTTACCAATTTAGTAAATTTATAGTACTAGGTGTTTAAAAGCAGAATGTGTGTTTGACAAAAAAGGATCACTGGCCTGCACTTTGAACTGATGTACTAAAGAACAGTAACAGTAACAAAATTTTAATTCCATCAATTAAAAAAAAATTACAAAATTAACATTTATCAACAGACACCAGACTCGCTATTGTTCCCTTGAAGAAGTCCAATACAAATTGTGATTTTGTAAGTGTTCTATGGCCTTACTGGATTCTTTCAAAGGTAGGCTAGCTGTCTTCCTTTCTATTCCAAAAATTTAATTCCTAGCCCTTCCTTTTCTCCGTGACTTCTTTTGGTTGAGAATGGCGGCCAGTGGTAATGAAGAATTCCAGTTGTGTATTTTTCTTTGTGTGCTCCATTACCATGAATATACTTCATTCAGGTAAGCCTGATATCCTTCTCAAACAATCCTTGTATGACCAAGAGTCCTATAAATAATAGCTTGTAAATATTTGACAAGCTCTTAATGCCACTCACCAGGCGGACACTCGCAGAAGTAGCCTCCTCCGTCCAGCGACTGACACGAGCCGCCGTTCTGACACGGGTCCGAGTCGCAGTCGTAGCCAAAGAACTCGCAGTTGCGGCCAGAGTAGCCCTCGGGACAGGAGCACGAGTGGCCGGCCTCTAGCGGGTTACACACCCCGCCGTTCTGGCACGGGCTGCTCTCACAGAAGTCCACCTGTAAAACAAGTAGCGAATGGTTATGGTAGCCTTCACTACCAACTTAAACTTAAACTTAAACTTGGATTTAAGTACAGGACGATAATTTCAAAACCCTTGATTCTTTGTATGATCTCAATAATAAGATTATACTGTTGCTTTTAAGTGGTGTGAGCAATCTGATTTAAGTGCTATGTAAGAAGGCAAGGAAGAATGATAAAAGGAAAGTCATCATCAGTCAATTTTAGGACCAGCTACAATAGGTTAAATTCATGTTTTTAAGATTAGCACACTAAGGAGATTATTGTGTAAAAAATAATATTTTCTGGACGTTTTCTTTAGTTCTAAGATTCAAAATCAGATTGATTTTATTGCTGAAGTTATGAGAGAACGATGAATCTAAAGTTGGATATTGGGAATTCTTTCGACAGAGTCTATTCACCAATCAAAATCAAGGTGTATTACGAAAAAACCAAAAACAGAAAACAGAAATATCAATTCTGTTTGTATGATTATTGCAATTTCTGTTTGCTAGCCAAATAAAAAATGTAAAAGACGAAGAAAAATTCAAATATTAATCAATTATTATAAAGTTAATAATATAAATTAACAATGTTTATTTTTTTTGTTAGACCAAAAAAAACTCCTCCTCGGCTCTTTATAGCATAATATATTTAACAAACGATACCTTGACTTCGCAGTGCCGCCCCATGTAGCCGGGCCGGCAGTTGCAGTGGTAGTTGTTGATGAGCTGCACGCAGTCCTGCGTCCCGGGGCCGGCGCAGGGGTTGCTGAGACACTCGTTGATGTCGCCCTCGCACCGCGGGCCGACGAAGCCGGGCGGACAGTGGCACTCGAAGCCGCCCACGCGGTCCACGCAGGTGCCGTTGTTGTGGCACGCGCCCGGCACGCAGTCGTCCACGTTGATCTCGCAGATGATGCCGAGTGTGCCTGCAAATGGAGGATTGTGATGTGCTTTAGTTTGTTGATCATCATTCACAATCATTAAACTACGGCTTCTGATATGCATAGTCTAGACAAAGAGTGCACAAAATAGGACGGGCGGAAAAAACTGTAAACTCATGAAATTGTCCGCTAAATCTCTGCAGAAATTATTAAATAAAATGTTTTTGTTGATATGTCAAACTTTGTTCATGTTTCTCGAGGCCTTTCACGTGTTTTATGTTTACTTTATTATATTATCATATAGTTGATCAACTAACCTTCAAATAATAAACGATAGTTTCACCAGCAGCGTGTAAGACTCACCCGCCCTATTTGGTTCCCGCGGTTATAAATAGAATTTTTGTTGGTTTGTAAATAAATTTCAATAAGTAAGATAAGATTTTAAAAATTCAATAGGAACTTTTCAAACTGGAATCACATACATGCACTGAGGAAAATAATATCTTTAGGAAATGGTTGACCAAGGTTAACTTCTTTGTAATTTCTAAATTACCATTGAACTTTGTGGACCTAGAATAAAATCATTAAAATGTGATAACTAATTAATTAATTTTGTTGGTGACAGTACAGCAATGTTGTTCATGATATTGCTATTGACATAGCATTCACTCTTAAAAATTTAATAACTGTTGTCAATTTTTATAAGCACATTGATGAAAAAAGTGGTTTAAAAATTACACAGATTTAGAGAGAATTATGTGTTTGAAAGTTTGATGACTTTAAGAGAGGTGAAAATGGCAAAAAATGCTTATGATGATTAGTTACCGCAGAAAACTTACTCGTTTTTTAACTAACTTGGATTATTTATCGATAACCGAGCAATGATTCAAAACTACAAAACAACCAAGAACCACAACTAACCTAGAAAATTAAAACTACAACCTTTCCAATTGACTGTTTAACCAACCTACCTGGAGGACAGGAGCAGCTGAAGTTGCTCACGAGGTCATGACACGTCCCTCCGTTCTGGCACGGGTTCGGCTGACAGTCGTCGACGTTGAGTTCGCAGTTCTGGCCCTGGAAGCCCTTGTCACAGTGGCAGATGTAGCTGCCGACCAGGTCGACGCAGGTGGCTCCGTGCTGGCAGGGCAGACTGTCGCACTCGTTGATCTCCACCGAGCAGTAGCTGCCCGTGTAGCCGTCCAGGCAGTGGCAGCGGTGGCTGTTCCCGATGTCCTCGCAGGTCCCATTGTTGCAGAGGATCTCCCGCGACACGCCTGCGGACAGGAGAGGGTTGAGTCATGATCAAGAGATTTGAAGAGTATGAATTGGTACTGATTAATAAGTTAGGCCTGATAACTTATGATTGTAACAGATTGGATGAAGAGAATGCTAAATTAATAGATCTTATCTATTTCATACTCATATTTCACTCATACTTCGGTTAAATTATACAGCCTGGGATGCGTCCTGGTCTTAACCAGGTATTAAAGAGTTTAAGTACCTAAATGATCAAAATAAAAATATTACTATCATAATTGTCAATAGTAATACCATGTACACTTATGTATATCTTGACACTTGGGAACCCTTTCAACCTGAGGCAATTGGAGTGGAATGAAATTCATCAGGAGACCCCAGCTGATAAGCAAAGTAGTACTAGCCTGACATATTAGCATTTTCCAACAGCTGTCAGTGTAAAAAAAAAAAAAATACAGTTGATGTTTGTAGAAATTTGTTTTTTCGTTGTTTGTTGTCCAAAGTCATTGACAATAAACAATTTTTCACAGCTCCAGCAATGGACTAGGCCAAGGGTCAAGATATAATGAGCCAAGTGTATACCCTAGTAATGTGTCCTTTGAACTGGCAACGCCACTTTTCAAGGGTTTTTTTGCATTGTTAAACCCTTACAGAGCCAGCTGATTTCAAGTAAACAAGAGATGTTGCCTTTAGAGAGTATGGATAACCAAATCAGGTGAACCCTTAGGCATAATGTTGCTATTTAATAGCGCTGCGGTCTTGTTACTAGAGATGGCTTAAGTAATACAGAGGAAATATTTGTACTGGATTGAATTCGTCAACTCGGCCAAGTTGCTAGGATCAGCTGATTCCTACACTTCAGAAAATGTCAACTTGCCCGCCACTCGACTTGCCCATTCGTCAGGACTGGCTTACACTGGTCAAGTTGACGGTCTAGTCTATCTTGATTGTCTAACTCGCCCTCCAACTCAACGAATGTGATTTTCCGATGTGAGGCCCATGTGGCCTTAATGGGAGTCAGGAAAACATGGAAATAAAATTAGAGTTTTCAAAGGTTGTGTTTTTCTTAAACAAAGGAGAACCATTGTCAACAACCGATCAATTTTACTACTCAATTTTTCAGTATGTTTTTATACACGTGTTTTTGGACACATGACAAATTCCTTACCTTTCCTGATGGCAGCATCGTTACACGAGACCATCTCCACGTCGCACACCTTGCCCGTCCAGCCGGCCGCACACAGACACTGGTACGAGTTGTCCTTCTGGCGACACTGCGCGCCGTTCATGCACGGGTCCGTGGCGCACCAGTCCACGTAGCTCTCGCAGTGCTTCCCTGTGTATCCGTACGGGCAGTGGCAGCTGTAGTACTTGACGTGGTCCATGCACGTCGCACCGTTGGCGCAAGGGGCGCTGTCACACTCGTTGATACGTGATTGACAGTTGCTGCCCGTGTACCTATGCATATATACGAATAAGATTAAAAGGTGTTGATGAAAACAGGGAGGTTGAAAATGTTTGGCTTCTTTTACATACATCCCACAAAATACAAAAAGTAGGGGCATTTAAAAGATGTCAAATTCAAAGTTTACAGAGGAATCCATCTTTGACGTGCTTTCACTTTGAACTTCTTCTGTGTGTCCTGTGTTGTGTTAATTGTAAGCTTTTTGAATTTTGTGACAACTGAAGAGAGTACTAAAGAGAGTTTATTAAGATTTCAAAAATGTCATCACGGATGCCGAAACTCAAGTATATCAGCATAGATTGCTACATGAATTGAAGACAGTTATTCAATGTATGTAACCTTTTTTTATTGATTGTTATAAATTCAGGAGGAAAATCATGAACAACTTCTGAAGCCTAAAACATTTTGGTATTCTAGATGGGTTGTAAACCACTTTGTTAATACACAGGTTAATTTCAAATACCGCACTTTCTTTCTCTGTATGAGTTTAATTCATTATTGATTAAAATGTTTTCACTAATATTCAGACCCTGGATTATTTCGTACAGCCAAGTATTCAATAAAGCCAAAAGTAATACAAAATATCACTTTCTTATTTCTTTTATATCACAAACCTAACGACCAGGGACTTTAAAAAATCTTCAATAATAACAGCTAAAAACAACATCGACCCAACACCTCAACAGTCAACCTACCCTGGCTGACAGATGCAGGTGTAGTTGTTGATCCCGTCGACACACGTGCCCCCGTTCATACAGCTCGAGTCGGTACAGTCCTCGTCGTTGGTCTGACAGTTGATGCCGGAGAAGCCGAGCGGACAGGTGCAGGTGTAGGAGTCGACATACTGGGTGCAGGTGGCTCCGTTGCGGCACGGGCCCGACTGGCACTCGTCGATGTCCACCTCGCAATGCTTCCCCGTGAACCCGTCCACACACAGGCAGCTGTAGTCTCCCACCGCGTCCAGGCATGTGCCGCCGTTCTGGCAGGGGACTGCGACAGGCAGAGATCGTGGGTTACATGACGCTGAACTGGGTTATTATCAAAAATAACACAAAGGAGTGAGCGGAGTGAAGGTGTAAAATTAGAACAAATATTTTGCATTCAAGATCTCTAGAACAAACTTCAAGCAATACACAACAATTTTTTAACTTTCACTTTCAAATAAATGATCTTTTAGTAAACGATTCTAAATTATCTTTCAATACTCAGGAAAACTGTTAACTTGTAATTTTTTAAATATGTCATTTAAGTTGATGTAAAACCACCCAAACTAAGCTGATTCGTATACATCGTCAACAGAAACTGATCTGAGTAGACAGTAGAATTAGAAACTTCCAACACTCCGGTGCATGCAGAGCAAATAACTCAACAGTTGTGAGTCAGAGGCACACCGGGCTTAGGAAACATGGTAGGGAAATCATGGGTTCCAATTTTGGTGTTTCGTCACAAATTGATGTTAACAATACTTGTTCCTTCTTGTACTATACTTCCACTCCTTTGATAACTTCGGTCCATTGATAAGGTTGAGGCCTATTTAGGGGGAGGTGGGAGCGGAGTGCAAAACAAAACGAGGCTGTAAACCTCTTTAAAAATTCAACATAAAATTAACTAGTTAGGAAAAATTTGTTATGATGTTAATTATAAAAAATATTTATCCAGGTCTCTTCTGATGCATAACAGCTAAGTGTCACCCTAACTTGTTCAACACGAAACAAACAAGTAAGAAAGAGCGGAGACACTTACAACTGGCGCAGTCGTCCGTGTTGATGAGGCAGTCGCGGCCCTCGTAGCCGCGGGCGCAGACGCACTGGTAGGAGCCATTGGTGTTCTGGCAGGTGGCACCGTTGCGGCAGGGCGACGACACCTGGCACTCGTCCACGTCCTCGCCACACAGCCGGCCTGTATAGCCCAGGCTGCAGGCACACGAGAAGTCCAGGAAGTTGGAGCTGGGCGAGCAGCGCGCATTGTGCTGGCATCTGCAGACATGAGTGGGGCGAGTTATAGTGGGGTTGACAAATACTTATAAGTAATTGCTAGTGTAATTTTATCCAAATTAAACTCTTACTATGAAACACAAAAAATACCATAAATTCAAATTCAAATTTTTTTAATTACAATAAAACAAAATACAAATCTAACTGAAACCAATCTTTTTATCTATGAGTAATTCGTTCACACTATGGTATGCTCTGTTGACAAGGTGCAAGAGAAGGTTTTTTTAATATTTCATCGTTAGACAATTAATTTATATGAGGAAATAAATTATTCTGAATTTTCAATGCCATATAGATTGAGCTATGAGAATACATTTCCAAACGGTAAGGTTATGACGTGTACCGTGCCACTAACGGAGCTCAAATTGAACTTTATTAAATTGCTAAAAAAATCAAATTGCTAAAAAAATCAAATTGCTAAAAAAAACTTGAAAATATGTATTAAAAATTTATATTATAAGCTTTTTACTTCATTAAAATATTTTTCCTCGAAACCCCGGAGTTCTTTTATAGACACCCTGTATATATATTTCTGGTTTTCAAGGAAATTTGCCAGCTGAGGCAGTTCAGAAATTCAATTGGGAATCAAAAACCGAGTGCTCTGACTAACCTCAAAAGTGTTTATGAGCTCACATTTGTGGAACCAAAACTAACCCACAGAGCACCCCCACTGCGAAAGCATTGGCTGCTGCCTAAGATTTCAGTCCCAGGCTCATAAGCTCAACAGTAACAATCTTCCTTGATAAATAAGAGGTAGCCTTTGGAGAGTGTTGAGGTTTTTTTTCTTAAAGAAAGGTCGATTCACACATCAAACAAGAATTTTTAAATCCCAAACTCTTACCTGTTGGGTGTGCAAGGGTCCAGTTTTTCCTGACAGTTGTGGCCAGTGTAGGGCAAGTCACACACACACTTGTATGCGTTGACCAGATCGATGCAAGCTCCACCGTTGCGGCAAGGGCTGCCGGCACAATCGTCGATGTTGGTCTCACAGTTGGTGCCCATGTACCCGGGCAGGCACTGGCAGACGTAACCGTTGAGGCGGTCGATACACTGACCCCCGTGCTGGCAAGGGTTGCTGCCACACTCGTCTATGTCAAACTCACACCGCTTCCCTGTAACCGAGTGATTTGATGTTAGCAAAACAAGAGACATTTAATTGAATTTCAAGACTAAACAATGACTTAAAATGTAACAATAAACCCTAAAGAAATCTAACAGCTTTTAAAACTAACAATTTATTTATTTAGTTCCTGAGCAATAGGGGTGTGCGAGTAGTGATTTTTGAAGTCGAGTCGAGCCTTGCCGAGTTTTGAAAAATACCCGCGAGTTTCGAGCTTTTCTCGAGTCAAGTTTTTTTTAAGTTTATAATATAATAGTCATCATGTTTCTACATAATGGTAAACAATTATTTATTATTACTCAAATACAAATTACATAATAATAATAATAATAATTCAATTCAATTCAATTCAATTCGTTTATTCTGTCGCAAGCGCTATTGTGTTACACTGCAGTGCCATTAAAACCTCTCTAGCTATAAGCTATTTGAGAGGATAACAAAAATAAATTACTTTTTAACAATGCTTTATCCCATTACAAATTATGAAAAAGCGATTGAAATCTTAATTATAGAGTAGAACTAAAAATATATTTTAGCATCATGGGAACCCTTTGCCATATTATCATTACATGCATCATCAACAATTGAATATAAACTACACAAAAATAACAACAACAATGCAATAAATATAATTCATATTTTTATATGTCATGCAGTACTCTTTTCCTCCATGCAAGTAAACCGCCTGAGCCAAAGACCTCAGCTGAAGTGGACAATTCTAACCACTTCTCTTTCAGGTTATGTCAAAACGATTGATTCGTGTACTTTGAGACATTCTGAAATAATACATTTAAGAAAATCAATCACCTCAGAATGCTTCTTTATTAAAAGTTATTCCCATTTCTTGCTCTCTTATGGTTCATTTATGTGTTTGGCTCAGTGGTATAACTAATTCTAACAAAACGTATAACTAACTCAGGTACTAACATTTACCCAGTCCTACTTGTAAGTACTAATCTACTAACATTAAATTATATAGGGCTATAGCATTTTATATGTATCTATGTGTGTGTAAATAATAATAATAATAATAATAATAATAATAATAATAATAATAATAATAATATTTATTTGCTTTGACAAGATTTTGCATCAGCATTACATTCATTATACTTAAAACTAAATTTGGATTATGTTGGTTCTTGACATATTAATCTTGATATTGATCTTCGAAAAATTCTTCTATTGAGTAGTATGTTTTCTTAATAAGATATAATTTAAATTTAGATTTGAATTCTTCAATGAGTAAGTTTTTAAACTGTTCAGGCATTTTGTTATATAATTTTCTTCCATTATACAGTATGTCGTATGTAAAATGTTGTTCTGTGGTATTCCATATTGAATGTATTGTTTTTACGAAGATTTGATTTGTAAACATTATTTTCTGAATGATGAAAAATTGATATATTACATTTAACAAATTTTAATGTTTCATAAATGCTAACATTTAACAAATTTTAATGTTTCATAAATGTAAATAGACCAAAATGTCAATAAATTGTTTTCTTTAAAAGTTTTCTTATAAGAGTTTCTTTGTTTTATCTTGAATATAATTCTTAGGGCTCTTTTTTGCAGTTTGAATATTCTTTTGACGTTAGAATTTGCCATACCCCAGATTTGAATTTGCACGATAAATTACAAGTTAATAATATCAGCAAATCTTCCTTCAATCACAGTTGGTAGATCACTGATATTATTAGCATGTAATTTATAGTGGAATGAGCCCCTGACAATAGACGTAGTAGCATACCTCTATCTTTAAATCAAAAACAACAATTTTCTCAATATCCTTACCTCCATAGCCCGGACGACAATGACATATAAACTGGTTGAGCCCGTCCTCGCAAGTTGCGCCGTTAAGACAGGGGTCGCTGGCACACTCATCCACGTCGCTGAGACAGCGAGCATCGTAGTAGCCGCGCGGACACTCGCAACGGAACCCGTTGACCAGGTCGACGCACAGGCCGCCGTTGGCACACGGGTTGCTCGCGCACTCGTTGATGTTGGTCTCGCAGTGGAGTCCGGTGAAGCCGGCCAGGCACTCGCATGAGTATCTGATCACATTGGGCAATTCGTTAGTATATTTATTTGATTAAGAATTGAAGATGGTTTCTGAATTAAGTTTAAAAAAAAAAGGAAAGGCAAAGAGTGATCTTGTAAAAATCTGATAAGCATAACGGTGGGTAAGTGATTTGAAAATTAAGTTGGTTAAATGCCACTGTTGTAAGAACAGTATTTAATTGCTTATTTTGTTTATAGAAAAAGTTATTTAAAATGTTCAATACTTCAGATTTTTAGCATTTTCTTCCTAAAAATATTACAATGTAGCATAATGTTATGTATGGAATCCAAGGGAAACCATCTTGTTTATTTTGCTTGTAGAATCGTACTGATTGGTAAAAGTATTGCAGAGAAACTAGCTAACATCCCCAAAAAACATACCGTAACACTAGACGAATTGAATACCTCCTCCTTTTGTTGGTTGGTGGGAAAAATTGGTTAAATTAGGTAATTAGCCCCCGATTAAAAAAAAAAAAAGTTGGTGGGAAAAGTTGGTTAAATTAGGTATTAGCCCCGATTGAAAAAAAAAAAAAAAATTTAACTCCCAAGAAGACAGGATCAGATCCCAAAACATCCTGAAACTTATTTGCGGCTTACCTGTTGATTCCATCGATGCACTTGGCGCCATTGCGGCACGGGTTGCTGTAGCACTCGTTGACGTTGATCTCGCAGTTGGGGCCGGAGGTGCCCGGGCGGCAGCGGCACTGGTAGCCGTTGATGAGGTCCTCGCAGTGGCCGCCGTACTGGCACGGGTTGCTGGCACACTCGTCCATCTGCGACTGGCACAGGTAGCCGGTGTAGCCCGGGTGGCACTGGCACGTGAAGGAGTTCTCCCCGTCGATACAGTCACCATGGTGGCATGGCGACGACTGGCAGTCGTTGATGTTGGTCTCACAGCTTAGGCCTGAAAAACAAATTATTTATTTTGTAAAATATTTTAGTAGCCTACTTTATGCTTAATTTTGGGCATTGGTGGTAATGGTTGTTGACTGCTGAGTTAGTGAACATAAATGTTTACCTTTCTTTATAATATACAATATTTCTTTATGTAAAAGATCTATATGAAGCCTACTTTTTCTTTCTCTTGGCAATATACGGTACTATTTTTGTATTCGATAGATTTAAAACCATTTTATGAGTATGAGCACAGAGGAAAATCAAACAGAGGTATCTTCTAGTGTTGCGCTCAAGTGGTGTCGAGTGCTGGTGTCGAGGAGTTATAAAAAAATAGTTTACCATTATCGCCGTGAGAGTGCAGCACCATCGCTGCCCTCTCCTAATTTAACTGTAGCTAGTAACTGGATGTAACTAGTAACTAGTAACTTAACTGGAGCTGTAATTAACTGTAACTAGCAAGCACTTGGGCGCAAAAGAAGACCCATTTAAAAGCAACCTCTGTTAGATACTTCTCTGTGGTATGAGATAATTTTCAGTTTTTCCCCTTTCAGATCTGAGGTAGATGACATGACAAAGAAAATTCCAAATTAATTGATTTGTCAAAATATTTTAGAAATCCTGTTTACAAACTTACTGTAATTTTCATATATCAATAAAAGTGTTTTACACAACAAAACAAAATAGAAGTGTCCAACCCAGACATAGCTTGTAGCTTGTAGACACTTATTCATTTTTCCCTTGAGCTCAAAGTACTCAAGTTTGTCAAACTTGGTAATTGGTGCGTCGTTCTCCATCTAAACTTAAAATCAAATAACATTCAGTTCAGATTCAGTATCCATAACATTACTGCCACATCTACTTTGGCATCGGATGTTTTTTACACAACACAACAAACTTTTGGTGCAAACAACAACGCAACAGAAGTGCCCAGCCATCAAACTTGATCGGTTGTCCTTTATCGAAACTTAAAACCAATATTCTGTTCAGATTTAGTATCCATTACATTATTACCCTAACTACTTCAGCGTCATATCAATGTGCCTTCGGTAACTTTTACTAGTTTTGACTGCACAAAGTCATCATTCACGCTTGACCAAAAACATCCGACAACTTTACACTCTGCCACGTACCGGTGAAGCCCGGTGGACACTCGCACGTGTAGCCGGCGATGGAGTCGCGGCAGATGCCTCCGTTGCGGCAGGGGCTGCTCACACAGTCGTCGATGTTGGTCTGGCAGCGGGCGCCGGTGAAGCCGATGGGACACGTGCACTTGAACGTGTTGATCAGGTCGTTGCATATCCCGCCGTTGAGACAGGGGTTGATCTGGCACTCGTCTATGTCTATCTCGCACTGCGTCCCGGTGAAACCTGCAACCAGAGGAGATAATGGTTAAGTTTGCTAGAGCTGATGACTTAAAAGTATATGGAATGTTTTGTTTGCCAATAATCAAGTTTTTTTAGTAACAAAAGAAAATAAGGAGTGTTTCTTAATAAAACATACTACAGAAAAAGTCTAAACTACAGAAAAAATACAATCAATCCGCTCTTTATTTGCTGATAAAGTTGAAAAATTACAATAGATATATTTTTAAAATATAAGGTTAAATCTCTTTAAATGGTGCGACAATTAAATGTGAGATTCGTTAAACTTTATTCATACATGTTAGTTTAAACTTAAAATAAAAAGTAACTCTCACAAATATTTCAAAAATAATTATCTAACTTCCTAATTCTATATTTCGATCAATTTAAAAATGTGGCAAAATATTGAAAGTTGATTTGAAACACAATTGAAACGACTGAATGAAATCTGGACCACTGAAAAAATAAATAAAAACTATGATTGAACCTCAAAACCCATTATTCGTTCAATCACCATTTCCACCGGAATCTTCACCACAAAAACCCTCTGAAAGTGACCATTGATGACCGCAGTTGACAACATTCCTCATTTCAAATATCACCCAGTGGGACACCGAATGGTACAGAAATGCGGTCGTCAAGTCGATCACTGTGACCGATCGCGTCGATGGTGTTCCGGCAGATAACAGTACCGCTGTGAGAACGGGCCATACACCACCGCACCGCGACCGATCGCCGATCACGGCCGTGCGACACGCGGCCAGATCGCGGGCCGGGGGACAAGTCTTCGGCTACAGTTGTCAGTTGACAGTTACTACGATTAAGGATTAGTGACACGAGAAAGAAATTGCTTTTAAGACATTAAACTAGATTTTGGCTAGGACTTCTTTTTTGTTCGGTGTACAGCTTATTACGTAAATTTTACATCACTTTTGACTCAGATGAATTTTTTATTTAAGAAACATTGATGCCATTTGTTCAATGGATTATTATTATGCATTATCATGAGCATCGGTTCATCTATGTACGATCCCCAGGCAATATTATTCATGATGATTTCAACGAGATGTTTAGTAATTGTTTTGTGTGAATGTTTCTAAGCCAGTGGTATTTTTAACGTTTCTATCAGAAACGGTCCAAACCCGGGTCTTGTAATAGTCTAAACAGCGACATGTTTATTAGATAGCATCGATAATTCCTTTGCCCATTGACTGATGGCAAATGGGCACAGTTTTGATCCTGGTTAGAATTCAAACCGGCGACCCTCAGGTTTTGTCCGAAACATCGGTTAAAAGCGGCAAAGCCAATTCCAGAAACCACAACGACGAACCGATTTACACCCTCTAATAACAATTAAAGTTATCCAACAGAAGAATTGAAATGATTGAGTCGCCCTATTCCCGAACTACAAGAAACAAAATGTAAATTTTAAAAGATACAAAAACTTGCTCGGTCGGCAAGAGCAGTAGAAAGCCTGTGAGCGAGCCAGCGGCCGAGGCGGCTTCCCTACATAGCAGCGGCCGGATAGCCATCTTTGCTCTTCGTCTAATTGATTATTTTCGTGGCGCACAGTCGTACAGATAACCGGCTAAATAATTCCCCTTTAATTGGCTTCGGTTTGTGCCAATTAGCCCAACATATCTTCGGCTTGTCGGATGTCGATAGGCCTGCCTGCGAGATGCGTGTGATAACGGTACCCCGCTGACGGGAGGGAGAGGGTGCTCGTCCCAACCCCGATGCGTGTTGAGTTACTGTGGCCCGATCTGCAGACGGTATCCCTTACGAAACGAGAGCTTAAAATTAAGAATAATTTTTTTGTTAAGGGATAAGCATAACATTTATTCAATCGGCCATTAAGCTCTTAGAAACTAGAAAATGCGAATCGATGCGAATTTGTATAGCACCCCCTCCGGTATCGTCGAATTAGCCGTAAGTATACGCGACGTGACGTGACGTGTATGTAGAGCAGCACCTTTAGACCATCTAGACTCAGATTATCCCTAGACAAAATACCCCACGCACGATCTCAAGGGAAAATCGCTAAAAGGATACGTAGTAACATATCAGCTATGGACAGTGTTAAAATAATACAGAGATTAATGGGGGACTTTAAATTATATAACACTAGTTTCTAATAACTATAATATGTTCACACTTATGTTGTCTGTAAAAGACTCTATGCAGTGTATGAAGTTAAAGATAATACATAACCCTACAAATATGTGTTTAAAATATTTAACTGCATCTTTAAATGGTGAACTTGACTTGAAGATGAAAATTAACTAGGTAGTCTTTGAGTTTGGAATACTAAGTACTAAGGACATCATTAGCACTTTGAACTTAACATTGAAACTATGCAGGGGCGTACCCAGGGGGGGATATCGGGATATATCCCCCCCGAAATTTTTTGGGATTTTGGGAAGATTAATTCCTTGTTTATTAAGAAAGTAGTGGTATCACTAAACTTGCCGTAAAATAGAGAACACTACACATTAATTACTCACTAAACTTTTATAAGGGTTTCAAGTGGTTAAATTATATTATTTTAAAGATAATTGATTCGGGGAGTATATATTGGATTAAGGTATTTTTTACCTAGTGCGGTTATCGTGAGGAATTGGCGAGAGTATGCCTATAAGGCAAGCAAATACTCCTGATGACAAGAGTGGCATTAATGGTGTCCGCGATTTTGCTACCATATCGCCATCGTCGTCAAATATGTGGCAAAAGACTCATCATATTACGTGAAATATTCATGGTAAAAAAGCACGATGTTGAAATGGGACAAACGACTATTTTCGTCTTCTTCCGACCATGTACTTTACCCTATTCGTCTGTCGGACGATCTCGTAGCAACATCGCGGCAGACGAAAATCGTCTGCCTACTTTGCGTGAAGACCAAGTCTCGCCGTTAAATCTAGGCATATTTGTGATAAGTCTGTAAAATTCGACGTACCACTATTACTATTATGTGATTATTATTAGCCTTCGATGCTTGTGTGTGTGTACGCATCATAGCTTTGTGGTTGCGTTCTGGGACTTGAGAAACACTACAGAAGTGAGACAACCTGCATTTTCTAATTTTATTCATCAACCTCGCTCGGATAATCTAGGATCCGAATACTTCAGGTCCAGAAGGTCCGGGGCGTGCAATAAATGAGAATGTGATTTATAGTTTTTTCTTTGATATTAAATATTAAATTTTTCCAAAGTTGAAAACGTATAGTTTATGAATTACTTTCTTATATGTCTTTTAATGTTAGGCCTACTATATAAATGTGCTATTTCTTTGTGTAAGAAACATTTTGCTAAAATTCCAGTGTGCTAATATTTTCATAATTTAATCTGTGAGCAGCCTCAAATTAGTTCAAATTTCGGGAGTTATTCTGTTTGTTTTTAATCCTCTATAGATTGCCTAAAAACGCGAATTTACAGTTGTAATTTATGAAAATTTTCCGGGGGAGGGCCCCCGGACCCCCCTCCCTTGGGAGGTACCCCCATGGCCTCCTGGTGCATCCCCCCCCCCCCGAAAATAAATCCTGCGTACGCCACTGAAACTATGTTACATTTGCAATTTTATTATGAATTTTATTCCCTACATAAAGGTTAAAAAATATGCCAACTTTGGTAAAGATTCTGACTAATAAAGTGCTCTTTAAGATTATTTCATGTTAACGAATATATATACACTCGTAAAATATATTCTATCGACAGACGTATGTACTGTCATAAAAAGGGATTCTATCAACAGAGGAATGTAGCCTACTCTCGTATAATATATTCTATCAATAGACGTACATAATTCGAAGCTTAATTGCAACGGGTAGGATCATTTATCACCAGGCTAATAGAAAGACTTTTCAAAGAGATGTTCTCTCGTAAAACGATATTCTCTTGACAGACATAAAAAACCGAATGTATTGAATGGGCAGCTATAAAAATAGCGTCATACACTTATGATTACAACAACCAACAGAAAATAGCGCTAGACGTGCAAAACAAACATGAACAAGTCAAGCAAACAATTAATTAATTAAGTCTCGATAATTGGCCGCTCTGTGCGTCTCTGCGCATGCGTAACGAGACCGAGGGCGGAAACAGCCGACCACGTCCGAAGACGCCCGAGCGACCAGCTGGCCGCGCCGACCCGTACCGCGGCTCTATTCTCATTCTACTCTACTCTCAACTAATTACTAAACACCACTCTAAATGCCAAGCGCTTTCCACCGTTGCGCTGCCTTTTTTGGCGGCATCACGTGGAAACAACCCGAGAGTGCAATTAAAACCCGAGATAACCTTTTATTATTAAATACCTTTAACCTGAAATAGCAACAGGTCGCGGGTAAACTGTCCTAAACCGCTCCGTGCTGGTACTGTAGTTATTTAAAAAACCAATTACAAAGATAACAAGCATGTAATTGCAACCGGGAAAAGATTGCCACACGATAACTTACGTTAATTGAATCGGAATAAATTACACGGAATAATATGCAATATAACAACTTGACCGAAGAGTGTGACAAACACAGCAGACACGACACGACTACCACCTTTGCATGTCGCACACTACTTTACATCTAAACGACCATTTAAAACTCAATTAATCGAAATGATTGTTTCCCTGATGGCTTAACATAGCATTCATGCCGTACGTTCAGCCTCAACCGACAAAGGTTTTTCACATAATTTCTTGCAAACTGAAATGTTTAACATCACGGAAGGAACGCGCGGCAAAACGAATGGCATAGCAAGAAATATCCACAGTATTGCACGGGTAAAAGTAAACCGCGTCTGTTATGTTGGCGAATCCGCCTGAGAGCGGGAACTGGTTCGCACCGTGTGGTACAGAGGATGGTAGAAAGCTGCTGATATCTAAACTAACTCGATGGCCTCGATTCAGTCTGCTTTTTCATACGCTGCCAATGGTAGCGATACTGCGATGCGTGTTTGATAGTTAGCTGATAGTTGCACATTTAATTTATTCTAACATTTTGTTTCCAAAAAAAATATCAGCGACCCCTGCTGGCAAGCGGAAGTACAAGTGAAGAAACTGACGCATATGATAACAACTGAACCTCCGACGACCTCACCGAGGCAGTGATGTAATTGTGCGATGAAATGTTCATCAATACTTAGCGTATTGAGGTGAATTGCTACCGTAGAGGTTGGCGGTCTAGAATCCCTTGTAAGAAGTCGTAGGTTCAATTACCGAAAGTCCCACGCATACTTTAAACCTTAGAATCGGATTTCCGTAATCGGAAGAGCGGATAACATTACGTAATATCACACCTAAAAACACAAGACTGTAGGATCAGGAAAGTATCTTGCACACGCACGTGAATTGAAGAAAAGAAAGGTGGCCTCAGTTACGTCACTAATTTTACTCATATTGAAAACAGGTGAGACTTTAAGCA
>JAQJVK010000011.1:21197987-21250250 GCA_035578135.1 Flexamia atlantica | reverse complement strand
GGAATATTTTCTTGTTTTGTATGTCCTGTATTAATCAAACGGTTAAAAAAGTGGGGTATTTGAACACCCGGTAAAATATAAATTATATTAGGACTAGGTGTTATTCAGTAATCGTACATGTTCAAAAGCGTTAAAACAAAAAACTTGCTTTAATTTATACACATTTCTTTTGAAGTTGTGAGCGGAAAGTATAAAAAAGCTGTCAGTTAAGTGAAAATTAAATCCAAGCGATGCAGTAGATACGTTGAGACTAAAATTTTATTGAAATCGGTTTTGCCTTAAGCGAACATTTATTGCATCGGATGGACGATGCAAATAGCATCCCGTCGGATAAAAAAGTTGAGAAGCCGATCGCAGCGTTTGCAGCAAACGGGGTGGGTTTTTAAACAAAGAATTTACGGGTTGAATACTTATACGGAAACGTCAGTTCAATGTAATAAGGTAAACTTTATTATTATTCCATGAAATTCGTGAAGTGTTTTTTTCTTTCAAGGTTAAACATTTCAAAAGGCCTTATAACTGTGAAATTACAAAAGAAATATGAACATACATGGTTGAAAATACATTTTATATTTTTTATTTGCATGATTAAAATGTTACAGCTAATTTGTAAAGTTTAAAAAGTTTGAAAATATTTCAACCATTAATGACCAAAGCTTTCGGAGTTCAGTCTGTCGGTTTTTTTCATTATCATCCATTAAATTTGTTATTTTAAATTTGATTTAGTCAAAGTATTTTTCGTCGTTTCAAAAATGTTTTGGGTAAAAAACTCCACTCTGCAAAACCATTCAAAATACCAAACGTTCTTCTGGTTGGAATGATTGGTCTCTAAATAATAGTTGAAATATTTTTATTGTCTTGTAAAATAGCATTTATTTTAAATTTAAATATAATTTAATTAATACCAATAAGTTGTATTGACATTTTAATAGCACGGAATAGCAGTTTTGTGTTTAAGCGATTCCATACAAAAATCATAAGCGCCTAATAAAATACTGCTTTCTGTGTTATTGACTATTGACAATGAGGCAACGTTTTACCTCCAGTCGTTAATAACATTTTTCCCGAAATTTCATTTAAATCAAACATTATTATATTTATAGTTCTAAACATGTTAAGCTAAGCATTCTGATAGGAACGTTGATTGGTCTTAGGAAATTAATTTAAATACCATCCTTCATTTAAACCATAATTTTTTACTGGAGAGGTTTTAAGAAGAGCCAATGTAAATTTTAATTTTCCGTCAGGTTTTTCAATTAAATATCAAACTTCAGTATTACTAACATTATTTTTCATGTTTTGGCCTTCACCTCTGTTGCATGATTTATATATTAAGGACACAACATCACTGAAACATATTCAAAAAGTATACAGGTTTTTATTTTGACATTGCTTATCAAATTAACAACTAACAAATATTTTGACTTGATTAAAGTCAATTATTTTTATATTCGAATCTTAAAACTTTAATATGATGACATTGAGTAGATACAATTATTTTTGATGATTTAATTGCAATGCACTCATTTAACTATTCTAAACTTTATTTTTATTTTTGAATAGCTTTCCAACAGATTAATGGTCGAAATTGCTCTAAGATCAATATTGACAATTACTCAATTAATTTACTGACATTCCTGCTTTGTTACCACCATAACTGTTTCAGGATTCTCACGACTAACAAAATGTGTTCATTACCTAGGAAAATATAACAAATGTTTGTATAGTTAAAGAAATTATTGTTCATTAAAAATAAATGTTATAATAAGTTATTATAACTCATTGGTCTGCGGTTAAAACTGTACGGCTTTAGAGAGAAAAAATGCAAACGGTTAGTTAAAATAAATGAAGGGTAATGAAATGTTGACCTCCATAAAAATTGACGTGATGTCATGCGACAGGTGTCCAGGCGCGAGTGGCTGGGTTCCCGACAGCGATTAATCATGTCCTGTCAACTTTGATTCCTGGAAAAGTAGATTTTAAAGTCTTAACTTATAATATTAGCTAATTCTTCAAAATGGACTCTTGACAGTTAAAAATCAAAAGTGGATCAATAAGATGTAAGTTTACTTTGCATTAAGGTTTAATTTTGTAATTTGTACACCTCTCATGTTTAAAGTTTACACTTTCCAAGATCTCATTGAAACAAATAATGTTTTATAGTATACTATGATTTAGCGTATTTTTTTTATTTTTTTAAATTAAAACAAGAATGGTTATGGAAATTTTGTTTATTCGAATAGTATGTTTTGCCTGGGTAAAAATTGCACAACATCGATTTTTAAATACATTAACATTGAATTTTCTTAAGGCAATTCCATAGAAATTAGAGAGCACAGTCCTTTTAGCTGAAATAAGAGAATCATAAATATGCAACCCAAGAAAATACGGACTGTTGAGAGTGATGCCTGGCGTGATGGGCGGGTGTTACAGTGTAACGGGCGAGGGTCACGAGTCGTCATCATACACTATTGTTGCAGTTTTGGTATATTGAGGAAAAATATGCTTCTGCTGGTCAGCATCATATGTAATGGTTTGCTGGTTATGTTGACTTAGATTTATGATCAGCAGTTTCATGAAAGAAACCATCAGTAGGCCTACTCGTTTTAAAAGTTGCAATCAATGTCTTCTTGTCGGTAAATTTTAAGATGCTGAATTTCAAGATTTAGCTGTTGAATATAATGGGGGTTCCATGCCTAATATTTCCCAAGAAAAAATTTAAATACAGTCAATGGCCAGATGCTAGATTCATTTTACTATTTAAATTGACTAATTTTTAATATCGAAATTTGTTAAAATAAAGGAGGTGTTTGTCTATTTAAGGTTTGTTAGATTAAATTTTAAAAAAACAACCGAGAAGCCAATTAAGAAAACTTGCCAATGGATGTCAAAGTTAACCGTCTACATTGCCATATTTCGAATGGGTTGTTTTTGATTGATAATAATTCTAAAACTGATATAAAGTTTAACTACTGAGCCTCTATTTCTCAACAAACCACCGTGCCTGAGTCAACAAATTTAATGGATTTTTAAAAATATATTTCCACATCAGCTTGTGATATTACTTATTCTAAAAATCTACCTTGCAAATAAATCAAGTTCTTATGGGAGTAATGGTAGCTTATTATTGATTGTTTTCTACTGACGGATTCAACCTCCCACCACCCAAAACACTTTGGGTTGGTATTGCTGGTTTTGTTATATTTAGTATTATTTTATCAAATGTGTGAAAGACAACAAAATTACTTAATAGTTAAAATCTGAGCGTGCATGAAAATATTTCGGTCTTCAATAATAAGCTTGACTTGTTTTAGTAAAGGCCTGCTGTTCATCCAATTAAAACTTCGTTGATGTTTCAACAAACACAATGCATGTATCATTCCTTTGATAAACAATATTCTGCTTAGGGGAAATTATATATACCGAAAACTCGAAGTAATCAACTTAAACTAACTTGAAATTTAAAAAAATATTGCTTCTTAACAGACTTCCTGTAGTTAAAATATATTAAGCCCACCCATTAGTAAGTGTTGGGGAGTGTATTATTTTCAGTTGTTACTTCAAGTTTTATAAAATTTGAATGAATTAAATATGTTTAAAGTGTTTTTATGAACTAAAATATTTATTAGCTAACTTCTTTCTTAAGTTCTTTTTTTCTTTTTGTTATGCCCGAACACTATCACAAAATAACTATGAGGAAAAGTGTCACTCGATTTAGCTCTTGAATATAATGGGTAAGGTTCCATGCCTAATATTTCCCAAGTAAAAATTTAAATGCAGTAAATGGCCAGATTCTAGATTTATTTTACCATTTAAATTGATTAATTTTTAAAAATTTATGGAAAGAAATTTCATAAATACAATTTTTACTGGAAGGAAAACAACCATTAGTCACCAGCTTTTTAAGCTCCTTAGAGAAGAAAAAGGACAACTTTAAAAAAATATTAAATAAAAATAAATCTATCAATTTGTCGACAAATGTTGTTTAGCAAAATATTTTGAAATGAATCTTTTCTCTTTTAAAGGAGAAGTACTTTTCCATTTCAAAGAAATAAAATCCTTGAATTTATCCATGATACGCTCCATAATTTACGTTTAACAACCTCATTATGTTTTCATGGGCGGTTTCACATTTTATAGCGGCTCCGGCTTAGCAGCCCGTTATGAAGGGGCCGCCCTGTCCGCTTTACAACCTCCTCGGCTAATCAGTCGAACCTAGATAAATCATCTTATTATTAGTTGATTTTTAAAAAGCTATCGTCTTGCTTTTTTTGGATTATAAGATTATAGTTTTGTATGTTGACAAAAATTCTTAAAATCAACTAATAATAAATGTTATCATTGTTAAATGAAATATGATATTTGATTGTATTAAAACTTATAGTCTAGTGTTTAACAAAATTGCTAGTTTTAGCCACTCTACAAAAAAACATAAGCTTGATTAACGCAATCTGCAGAATCATATTTTAACTGTTATGGACATGAAAACAAATGGTGTCTCGAAACGGCTTAAAGCTTATGTCAAGTATTTAAAACGCTGAAATAATCGGAATCATGTATGTATGTATTTATTATTATTATTACTATGCTTAGCCGAAGAAGAATATCCTTGTGTTACTCTTCTATAACCCAATTTTATAATTATGTTATCTAGTATTTATTTCACATCGAATTTGTAAACTTCCCCTTCCAGAAAATCCCCCCCCCCCTGGGAATGCTTTTTATTTCACATGTACTTTTACGGGCTTGTTTTGAAAAATCGTTCATATTAAAGCGACTATAATTTGGCCTTTATTGAAACGCACAGTCAGGGTTCAAGCGCTTTTGTCTCTGCGGAAAAAATGCCCTTACTTCAAGTTTTGTGTGGGCTATCATAATTATATCCTATGTAAGGCATTATGAAAGGGAGGGAAATTATGCTTGTAAAAGACAGAACGCTTCAAAACACTCAGTATTTTCATCTTGTCAATCACATGTGCTGTACAAGGAATTGGATCGGAAGATAGGGGAATACTTGAATTTTTTAATTCAGTTTGTCAGTGTTGATAATCTTACGAAGAAAAGAATAAAAGAGTTGTACATGTTTTTATGTGACTAAATAAGATCCATTTACAATATTTAAAATAGTAAACTTATTGAAAAAAATTACTTAAAAACAACTACTTTTCATTGACTGTGTCAGTTAATGTTTAAGTTCATCGTCGTCTCATTATTAAGGGGGCGGTATACCTTGACAGAAAAATCTGCGTCACAGAGCGAAATAACATTGTAAAGATAGGGCTAAAGCGCGCTGAAGTACGCTTGCAGACGTTTCGTATCTGGACGACAAAAGCTTTATTTTTTAAGATTTAGTAAAAATGAGAGTTGGTTCACGTTCCTCAGAATATTTTATATGTCTCTACAATTTTTATTTTTCTATAAAGCGTTTCTGTCATTAGTTATGAGACTTTAAAATCTAACAAAAAACTACCTTTTTTTGAAAGATTTACACAATTCCTGTAAATAAACGGGGACAGAATCAAAAATTCTAAAATTATAGCGACCTACAAAAACATACCCTTTTTAAAATGACACCAAAATATAGGAAATCATATGAAAATCCAGCGATCAATGAATAAGATACAAAACCCTGTTTTAGCGCTCGGAACTTGAGTAGACCGCCCCCTTAAATGTAAAGCTTACAAGTAACAGTTTTTTTACAGGACATGGTCACGTCTGAACCTTGTGAAACTTTTTGCTTTCCTAGGCCGGAAAAACGGAAGTAAACAATCAGCTGGTTTGCAGCAAACCGACGTTTAATGCTTGTTGATTGGTTACTTTTTAAAGGAATGTAGTGGCAGCACTGCATCCGTAGCAAATGTTTGTTATAGGTTAGGATTTAAGGTTTGAGAAACGTATTGGTTTATGCAAGGGGACTACGTTGTGATTGAAAGTATGGTTTTGTCTTTGTAGTATGATGAAAAGTACCCTACTCGCATGAAAATCCCGCACTCGTTTTCGCTCGCACGGGAACTATCACGCTCGTCCGGCAAAACAAGACTTTCCGGCCCAGGAACGTAATATAATATTCCTGTAGATGTGCACAATCCCATTAAAATTAATATTGATTGTTAGGAAATTTTAAAAAATGAATTTGAATTTTTATAAAAATTAACATGGACTTAATTATTTGCTATATTTGTCTCGGAATCGCAATAATTTGTAAACGAATGCAGACGCATGATTTATATGAGCAATGAGTAAATATTAAACCCAAATATTTTCTGGTTGAATATTGACCAGTACGCGATCCCTAGTATTTATTAATAGGTAGAAGGAAGGGTTCACTATAACGAATTCTTGTACTTTTAAAATAATAGAGAAATGGTTATTATTATTAAGGATGGGCACGTTCATTAGGGTTTTGGATTGTAATATTGATTCGTATGTTTTTTTCATAATACTGATTGGCTTGCATTTCAAGTGGAATCCTAAAAAAAATAAAATAAAATGAAATCCATAATATACAGTGTGGTCACAAACAAAATGACACTCAGAAATCCGGTTTTAATGAACGAAATTTAATTAAAATCTACTGCCATTTATCGCTTGTGATATATTTTATGTTCTTTGACGCAGTATAATGCTGTTTATAAAACATAGTTTTTATATTAATGTATTGAAAACTTCATAATAAAAATATTTTAACATATTTTTAAATAGACTTAACTTTATTAAAATCATAATTAACAGAGACTTTACACGTTTAAATGATTGGAATTTATTAAAGCACAAAAATGCATTGTGATAAGAAAATAATAATTCCATCTTTTTTTGTCACTTATGAAATATAATTTATATACAATGTATCTTAAAACTATTTTTTTTATATAACCAACATATTTGACTTGGTTAGTGTTTGCCTTTAAATTGACAGTTACACGTCATATGCTGAAGGCAACTCCTGAGGCAGCTACTAAGGCTGGATCGCGATGACTTTTGAATTTAAGTCATCACATTGAAATAGTCTCAGCCAAAAGCGGGTATTCAACTTAATTTTAAAGTGTGGTTGTAAATTAAACCTAAAAATAGACTCACATAAATACTTATTTGACAGATACCTGTAAAAAAATCCATAGAAAGTGTTGTTTTTAATAAGAAATTTAAATCAGTTTTGATTGAAAGCTAGTAAACTGAAAAGTTCCCGTTTGCTCTTCACGCAGTAAATGTTTAACACAACACTATGTCTTTCTTAGCTGTTCAAGGGTTCCCCTTGCAGTTACTCCCGCTTTATTTTTATTGTGTCTTGAGCCTTTTCTGAATAATACTTTACTAATACATACCCCTTTTCAAAGTCTTGGTGTAATGACTAAGGAATTCTTACATGAGGAAATTGAACATAATATTAATTTAAATTAAGCTTATGTCGTGTAAATGAAATAAATAACTATTCCAAAATTACTATACTTTATAAGGTAGACGACGTTTTGAATACTCTACTTGTCTACTATTTTAGGTGTGAAGTATTCAATAAAAAAATTCTCGATTTTCTCGATACCTGATTCTTTTTTTATTTAATTCCAAAATGTTTCCAAAAATGTATTACCACATTGTATGCTCTAAAATCTGTTATCATCAACTGAATTAGGCCAGCATAAATGTGTTTTATAAGGTGTTTTTATGGTATTATCAAAAAATAGTATTCACTATTAATAACAAATATTATTATAACAGTTTCCATAAAACATCAATTACAACCAGGAATTTTATTTACGCATTAGATTTTAACAGAAATAGGACAACACATAACTTAATGAAGATGAATTTGAAATTTATAATAAACCTTACGTATCTTATGAACGTAGATAAGATAATTAGATAATTAATAGCTAAATGAGTTTCACTTGACATTATCCAGGTTATAGCTTACTCTAGAACCTAGCATCATCGTCACATGTTGTCACCACTACCATATAACATATCAAAGCATACAAGAAAATGCTTTTAAGATAAGTGGATGATTAATGGACGACCATTATAATACCGTTGATACATTGAAACTGTTGTTTTAAACACCTCTATTGCATAATTATTCATTCACCCTTCGTTGTAATTTATCTAAAATCATTTGTCATAATTATCACTTTCATGACTTTGTTAAACGTATGCTGCAATAAAGTCTAGATACTTAAAAAAAACCTCAATGCTCCTTCCAATAATGTTTTTGTAAATCTTTATTATCGGCTTAAGTTTTGATTATATGATGTCTTCGTGACATTTATTGCAAATCTCGTCATTTAAAAATGTAGAGTGCTCGCCTTATAACTAACAAAACATTCGAAGAAAGTAACTTTTATTAAGAAAAAAATATATTTAATTCTTAAGGCGGTTTGACACGGTCCGATTAATCTTGGTCTAATTTAGAGCTCCATGCAGTCCGAGTCTACTCGGGCCGAGTTTAGTCGAAGGATTGCGAACTAGCTAGTGCACTCGGACTAAATTTTTAAACGTATCCAATTTTAAATCTGTCTCAAATCAAAATTCATACCGTGAAAAAATATCTACATCCGACTAACTCGGGCCAAATTGTTTACATTAGAGCTACTCGGATTCATTGTTGCACGGTCCGAGACGCATCCGAGTGATCTCCCGAGTTCAATCGGTCCGAGATTAATTGTACCGTGTTAACCGCATAATATAAGTTTAAATATATTATTTTGAAAAGATTTTGAAGCTATCTTTCCTCTTAATTCGGATATAAAAACTAAATTACTAAAATTTTCGAACCTCTGTATATTTATATAAAAGTCTTAAAAATATCCACAGTTAAAGAGAAACGTTATTCCTTGTTTCGAAAGGATGCAGATGAATTTGTTCACTAAAATACTCGTCTGGATAAAAGGTAACTATGATATACTATTACTAAATTCAACGAAATTTGTAACCCAACAAGGAAAGTTTGTGAGATTCCAGCATATTCAATGAATATTCACTAACCCTTAGCTTGTCACCCTGATGACCGGCAATGTTCGATTTACGCTGGTTAATGAGACCGTAAAAAAGCTTACATTTCATAAATTTACTCATTCATTTTTATGTCATTTACATATATAATTTTGTTGAACAATTTCTTTCTAAGTCCTAATCTCAACATTACTGTAAACACTTATCTAAGTTTGTACAATTTGTTCTTGGCCCTTCTTTAAATTATAATGATTTTTGCCTGCATTTTATATGTTTAAATTTATTCTTTTTATCTCAGGCCACATAAAAAAGTGGCAAATCTACATGTAAATTTAAATTTATTACCTCTAAAATGTTAGCGAAATCAACAAAATATTGCTTTAATCATGTTTTATTCAGCAATACTATCAATATATACCTTTTCGTAAAATATTGTTATCTTTCATTTTTTACCTTGGCCCAGGTGGAATACAAAATCCAAAGGTAGACTAGTAATGGCTCAGAGCTGGATGTTTGATGGGTTGGAAGTAATTCAAAAGGTTGGCGCCGCTAAGTACTGGTCCTTAGAGAAGAAACTGCTTTCTCCAGTTTTTACATCATTATTAAAATGTATATAAATTCGAAAAAAGCAACCCGTGTTTTGTAAGCAGTGTATTATTTTCACCATTTTTTGCCATTAGATTAATGGCGTATGCTGACCTCCCTATGCTATAATATTAGTATCAAATCTTTGCATAAACTATTTATTGAAAACACTTAGTGTCTTAGTGTCTTTAACAAATGGTAAAGATAAATTTAAATTTGAGAAAATAAATCTACCATCTCAATCTCCCACTATGTGTAATCTTCAATCATAAGGTGGGAATTTTAAAGCTCTGACATTTTGTTCTTATTTCGGTACCAACATGGCAATATGGGGGCATTTTAGACCGTATTGTCATCCGACCGAAGTTTTATAGTTTGTTTACTGAATCCATCAAATATTGCATCGGGCCGAACTTGTGATTTGATGCTTCAGACCAAATCTCAATAATATTATTTGATAGTAATTCGGTTTCAAGTCTAATATTCGGTCCAGTGAATTAAAATATATTATGCGATTTGTTTCATTGGAACGAACATCAACTCTTTGACATATTTGACCAAATCACTGTGTCAAATAATATTTTAAAATAACGTTTTGACTAGCGTGACACGTGTTGTTCTGAATACTGGATATAAATGAAAGACCTCTTTACATTTATAATAATAATAATAATAATTCTTTTTATTTCCATGAACAATTTAACAATTGTGTGGCAAAGGTTAATATGTACAGTAATTGCCATAAACGAACAAAAAATACATCAATTTCTCCAGAGCCGGACGCCACCCAGCTGGACGGCTTGGATATCGCCGCACTGCGCCCCCAGGAGCACAAGCACCCTCACTTTAAATGAGCCAAAAACTCGCCCACACTGTACAATTCTCCCTGAACCAGAAACCGCTTAAGACGAGCCCTGAATCTTTTCCAAAATCTCTCCCAGGAACTTGTTATCTGCTTGGTAAGGCAGGTTCATAGCAGCTCTGGACTTGTTCTGTGAGAGCCTGTACATGTCTCTACCCCTAGTTGGTTAGCCGTGGACTTGTGCACCTTGGAGAGGAGAGAACTTGAGTTTGCAAACAGGTTAGAATATGTACAGGCAGGCCAGATTGAAAATTCCTATCTCCTTACAAGACTCTCCAAACTGCAGCTTTGTCGCTATACGAATGGCTTTCTTTTGAAGACGGAACAACCAGAGGAAGTTGCGTGGGTGCTTCAGCGCACCCATCCTATATGGCGATAACATAAGACAGGTGGGGATACACCAGGCCGAAATAAGCCATCTTAAGGGCATGAGCGGGAGGGGGATAGTATTGCAGCTTTGAAACCAAGAGATAGTGATCAGCACAGTCAAACGCCTTTGATAGGTCAAGAAAGACGCTTAGTGTCTAGGTTGTCCACTATTTCAGGAACAAGACTCTTTACTGCGTCCATTGTTGACATACTTTGTCTAAAGCTAAATTGATCCTTGAAGAGGATATTGTGGCTTGTAATGCACTTACATACAGGACTATAAATATACATTAAAGTATAAAAAAGGCGATCGATTTCGATTGGTCAGGCCTGTCACCATGAGGCCCAATGAGAGACTGGCAGGATCAAAATGGTGGTCTTTTTTCCTATTAGTCGCCGGAAGCTCAACTGAAAACAGGTTTCTGTAAATTCAAGTAGAAGTTTATTCTTCTCTCGTGCTTCAAAGGAACTCTTTTCTGAGTTCGCTGTAGTACAGTGACAGCTGGAATCTGCTGTCTATCTGTACCTGATGAGACGTAACAACGTCGAAACAGCTCCACGGTTGGTACGTCTGTACCTTTGTCAACCAAGCTTTCGCAAGGGACCGCAGCATAGCAGCGTGGTGGTGCCGCCACTGACTTAGCAATGCCAGGTGGGGCTTCCTTATGTTTAAGCAGAGGAAGTGCAACTTTTCGGTCGGCAACGAACTGCTTAGTGGAGACTGAAGAAATGTTGAATTGACCTGTTTGCCAGGTCAGTATGGTATGGTGTTGCACCATACTATTAATAGTTTTTGTTTTATTCTTCTTTTTCGTCGTTTTAAGAGATTAAAGCGTGCCTTTACCAATTTCGAATGTTTGTGTACTTTTGTATGTAGCTGTATACGTTTTTTTCGCTCTCTGTTACAAGGTTTATGTTATATTTCAATTTCAGTCATAATGTACAATTTTAGTTAAGAGCTCGTTCTCACGCACCTTAAGGCCCGTGTGAGAACTTTTTTCCGTACAGTGATTTTTATTATATTTATGAAAAAATATTTTGGAAATAAATTTAATTCTATTCTATTCTTCAATATTGTAATATTCCAATCAATTCCGTAGATGAATACCAGTAATAACTGAAACTTCAGGCTTTTCATATTTTTTTATGTATTAACTTAGTATTCCCTATACAGGACTATCAACCATGCATGGTTCGGTTTTGTGTCAAAAACTAAGATTTCTAAAAGAAATATATAAGCTAACGATAAAAGACCGCTTTAGTCACAAAATCTGCAAGTTTGACACTAATTTTGGGGAATCCGTCGAAAATAAAACACTGGCCATATTTCAGTTTATTAGCCTTGCAGCGAGAGAGAGCAAAACAGAACGCACGGGCAATATGCGATATTGCAATGTTCCGGGAGCCATTTTGAATCAATAACGTCTAGAAACTATGCGCATTTGATTAGTAGAAATATTCTATGTATATTTACAACATTTAGCGATGTTAACTTTGTTATGAAATTTATTTAAACTCTTCAATATGTGGAAGCAATGTTTCACATTATCATAGCACATTAACCTGAAGCAAAAACAAGTTCAAAGTGAACATCATTACTAGTACTTACTAGTGGTGCACTTTACTCACTAGTTTCGGGTTGCTTAGCTCAATGAATTATTCCGGAGTGTTCAATAATGAACTCCTTGTACTAAGAGATAGTCTTTATATTAATTATGATATTGTATACATCTTAAAAGTTATTACCACCTTAAAAGCAGACCAGCTTTGTTTAATGGAAAATACCGTACCACTTAGGATCACTATGATGTTATTTTATTTTTGACAAGAAAATAATTCTTCAAAAGAGGTCAAATCACCTTTATGCAATACCCTTTCCCTTTTGATCCGACGCCGGAACAGACTTGTACACAGAACGCTCTTTTTGATTAGCCTGTTCCTGTTTCGTTTCACACTGAGCATATAGGGGTTTTAACTTTGTTCGTATGAAGGCTAAAAATAATGTTAATAAAATACAATTTATAAATCCTAGTTTACTAAATTTAAAGATTAATATCAGGGTAATCATGACATATTACTTAAAAAAAGTATTTATCACTGACCCGAACAAAACAATATTTTATATGAATAACTTCAAAAGCTCTTACGTCTCCACTGAGCCTCTTTTACGATGAATAATTTGTTTATATCGATATTTGAGTTTTATCTAACGTTTGCAAATAAAACATCTAAAGACCTGGTGTTAAGGAAACATAGAAACAACTCGTTTGTATCGGTTTTCCGTTACTACAATGATAACTCTTACTGAGGTAGGCATTTTCAAGTGTATCATAACAACGCCAAAATATCACAGTCTGCAATATTTTCATTTTCGAAAACTGTACTTTTTCAATTTTATTTCCTGAATGAATCGATTTGCAAAATTTGAACTAGAATTTCCAACACTATTTCATTATTTTTTTAAATCTAAAATTCAATCATTAATTACAAAAACATTAAGCAAAAAATATTAATTCAAATATCTTACTATATCAAAAGAAAATATATATATGTATTTAAGTAAATATCTTATCTCATATTAAAAGTTTTACGGTGTTAAGGTTAACAGAATGGTAGAAGTCCCCGTTAGTTTGTTCGTTCAACAAAATCTCGATCAGCTCTTAGCGCGTTAACCTGATGGTCCCTAATGGCCAAGTTAACGGTTAATGAAATCTTTTCAAGCCCTAATTTCCTTTCCTTTAGAAATAATCTTTCTGCTTAAAAGTATTTCATTGTTACATTCGTTGTTAAGCCTCTCTTTTTAATCAAAAACTGAAGTGTCGAACAGTTGATCATTAAGGACATAGTAATTAGAAAAATTTATGTTTCAGTACACTACAAAGAATATTTAACACATGGCTCTTGAATTTTTAGTTATCCCCCACGCCCCTTAAAATTTACTTTACAAAAATGTTAATTTTCTTTAATGTTAATGTAAAGTAAATTTTAAGGGGCGTGGGGGATAGCCATGTGTTAAATATTCTTTGTAGTGTACTGAAACATAAATTTTTCTAATTACTATGTCCTTAATGATCAACTGTTCGACACTTCAGTTTTTGATTAAAAAGAGAGGCTTAACAACGAATGTAACAATGAAATACTTTTAAGCAGAAAGATTATTTCTAAAGGAAGGGAAATTAGGGCATGAAAAGATTTCAATAACCGTTAACTTGGCCATTAGGGACCATCAGGTTAACGAGCTAAGAGCTGATCGAGATTTTGTTGAACGAACAAACTAACGGGGGCTCCTACCATTCTAGAATAAATTTTATTCTATTGCGCTGCTAACATTAATGAAATTATCGTCTATTTGAGTTTAAACGATTGTCACTAGCATTGACAGAAAAAAGAATCAATTGCTAGAATAATTTGTTTAACCAATATATGATGGCGTTGTGGACGATAAACAGCTAGGGCGTGGCTTATGGAAGTGCTATATTCATCAGTTACATGCAACGGTTTCCTGTAACTATTATGATTACTGGTTATCGATACTGAGGTGTAGGAATTGTGTCAGAAATACTAAGCCCTGCTATTTATTTCGTGAACCATGACTTGAAACATATCCGGTTAGTAAAACAAACTTATTACATTTGAATTATTCATGTTTATTTGCTTATATAAATCGGACAGATAAACAATTTTAAACACAATATCACCTTGAATATTTTTAATTTGAAAATCATGTCATTGTGGTATCTTACCGTTTATATTAGTAGTAAGATAAGGTGCAACCTTTTTATATGAAAAACATTTATTTTAAAAGCATTCCATTCTAAAACCGAAAAAATATTGGGTGAAAATCCTAAAAATAAACTCCTCAATCAATATACGTTTTTCTGATAAAAAATACTATTACACACTTAAATAATATGTATACACATTTCTAACGAGATATCCGTTGCACATCTCTCCTACATGTATGTATGTATCTCATAAAAATTTTGGAGTGTAACCGCAATGCTCATTGCGGTAGAAACTTATACTAACTAAGTGGTTTTCTTTTGTACTTTTCATGCAGACATTCTCATAATTGTTTCAGATGAATTGCCCTTAAATATTTTAAGGCTTTCAACCAAAGATTTTATCTAATACATTTTGATATTCAAATAATGAGAGACAAAGATACCTTTGACTATACTGTATAATTTTAAACTAATATTATTGGAAACATTAGTTTGTAAAAAACCATAAATGTGTAAAGCTCTCATAATACAAGATGCACACACTGTCTTTGTGAAGTTGTAATAACAAGCACAGTTTTCTCTATTGTCATTAAAAGTATGAAATTCATCACAAAGTTCCCATTTACCAGTCTGGATAATTGGAAATAAATCTTATTTTAATGAAAGGATTACCAGTATGCTCAAACCAAATTTACGCTTAAGTTTTATTTTGATTTTGTTCTGCAAACATGTTTAATTACTCAGGGAGAGAAATAAAAAAATTACATATTTTTAATACATAAAATAAAATTTTTGTTTAAGAAATACTATTCATTTGCGGGAATACATTTTTAGAGTTACAATCTTTTCTTAGACTTTTAAATTAAATATTTAGTAAAAACATAACATTTATGTTCAGTTATTACTCATGCACCTAAACTAAGTCTTCATTTTGGAGATTGATATAATACCTATGTTACACTTTAAAGGTAAAATGTATTAAAATATCTGCTGATTATAAATTAAAACTAGATATGAGTTTTGATTATGAAGGTGGTGTTGATCACTGGTTAACAAATAGTTGCAATATTCGAACGGTCCGATTAGAGAAATTATTATCTAATTGCTTTTAGAAGAGCTTCACAACAGGTTTATTCCGCATTATCGTGGGCAGAATGCATGTTTACCTGTTTAAAGCATTGTCGCATTTGTGGTTTGTCCCGGGTTTACGTTTTGGTTATACAGTATAACATGTATATACTGGACTCCTCGTGTTTACCTTCATAACAACATAAGTCGAGCATTTTTATTAATTATTATTCTTTTGAGTTGATGAGAAACATTTTTAGTTTGCATAAAAGGATCAGCAAATAAATAAACTCATGATCTAAGAAAATGGAGAAATCATTATTACTTTGCATTTAAAAAAGTTTACAGAAAATATTATTTGCTAATTTTTTTATCATCAATGCTTTTTAAATATATTTAAAAGTTACAAGCAATAATTTGGTAATTATGTCCTAAACAAATTTGTGTTACATTTGGACTATTAAATTATCTTTACGTATGTAAGAAAATAATCCTTTCTAAGACGCCACCAACATCAACAGCTTATATTTGCTTCGGTTTTCTTTAAATTAACATGCAAAAAAATGCTGTATGAATGCTGTATGTAATTTAATCCTCGCTATTTGAAAACTTGGTTGTCATAATCTTGTAGGTTAACAGAAGGTTTGCAACCCAGACTGTTCTATGTGTATTTTTGCTTGTAATATTTCTTGACGGTAACTATTTTATGAGTATTAAACCAAAATATTTTTGTTAAGAATATTAAGAGGTAAAGTGTGATGGGACGAGCGTCAGGCGGTAATGAAGATATGTGACGTGTCTGAATCCCCTGGACCTGATAAGCCCGACCTCGACCGTAGCTAGGTGGTCGTTTATGGGGCGAATTTTCACTAATAAATAAAGAAATAAACTTAAAAATTATGAACAAGAACAGGAAAAAACCCTATCAATATCTCAGAAAAGATAACTAATGTATATCGTGTAATTAAAATTTAAGGTTTAAAACTAATGTTAAATTTTGATGTAACCATTTTTACTTCTATAGAATGCAAAATTATATAATTATTATATTTATATGATGATTATATGATGACATAATATGTGGATTTTAGTTTAAAAATTCATGACACAGTTTTTACATTGATTATATATTTTTTCCGTAAGGTTTAATAGGCATATGTTAGTAAACACTTGTGAAAAGTACTAGCTACAGATCCCAGCTTTGGAAGGGAAATAATAAGTGATGGACTGTTTGGATAACCTTTGGAATAATTTTAACCTATAATCAGCTTCATTTAGCCAATGACCTTTGCAGCGACTTGATTTTTTTATTTTTATAATGACTCAACTACTTCCAAAAAATATTTTATTGATCCTTTTTAGGGCGTTTGTAACTCCTACGGTGAAACTCCGAGAATATCGAAACGCAACAACCTAGTGATATCACGATACATAATCAAAATATATTACATCATATAATAACTATGATTTTGCATCATATAATTGTATGATGTATTATCATATAACTTTGCATACTATAGAAATAAAAATGGTTATATAAAAATATGATGGATTTCATTAAAAAAAAAACACGATTTTAAGGTTGAGTACATTGTTGGAAACATAAGGTTTAGTACAGCATCACTTATACATTACTTATAAGATAGCAAAAAGCATGCCCTTCTAAATAAAATAAAATAATCAACAATTATTTATTTATTTATGTATTACATGATTTTATTTGACAGCTACAGAACAAAGCTCCAATACAGCTATCTTAACTAAATGAATATTAAAGATAACATAAAAAATATCTCTTAAATGAAAACAATATGCTGACAGATAAAACCCAACAAAGAAATTATAATGTATTTTACAGTAACTAACTCTTAAATCCCTCTCATAACAAACTTAACTTAAAACATCACAATCCTAAACAATAAATTAAACAAAATGGCTGTTAATCTTAAAAAATTAATTAAACGAAAAGGCTGCTACATTCTCCCAAGAATACACCTAACTTATCATTAAAAATTTCTAGATCGGATGCATGGCAAATTTAGTATTCTTAGTGCTTTAAACAAAGGCAAATTAAAATGGGACACTGTTCTACACCTAGGTAAATAAAATAAATTAAATGATCTGACATTACGACTTGGTGCATAAATAGAAATATTTTCCAACAAAAACTCACTATCCACAAAACTGTTAACAATTTTATATATCAATGCTAGACTCCTCCTAGAGGATAATTTAGGGACAAAAAAATGACCTAAGACTTGATGATGGAAAATCAAATAGACATGGATAAGAGCATTTTTCGAAGTACAGGTATCTTAGAAATTTATTTTGAACTACGTCCAATTTATCAACTTTAGTCATGGGCACCGAATCCCACAAAACAGGACAGTATTCTAATTTACTCCGAATTAAAGTCTGGTACAATTTTAAAATGGTATCTGTGTTTTGAAAAGACCAGGTATTTCTACTGATGAACCCTAAAAGCTTATGAGACTCTGCCAATAAATTATGAATATGTTCAATGAAATTAAGAGAGTTGTCAAAAATTACACCCAAGTCTTTCACTTTGTTGTCTTTCACTTTTGTGTTGTTACAATCAATTTTGTAGCTTTTTAACTTTTTCACATCTGAAGGCACACTGATCTGAATTATTTTATTTTATTTGCTTCAATCACATTTAATAAAATAACATATAAACTACCCTCGTAAAGAAAAACATATTTTTACAATGAGCTCCATAATTACACTCACAAATCTTAAGCTTAGAAATAAAAGGAAAGGATTGAGAATGTGTACGTGCCGTTTTCATAAAATACCCTCATGAAGGTGCATGTATTTTCGAGTAACCATCTTATAACAATCAATCGACAATACATAACAGATTTGAGTTCACGATAACATTTTTCATTTAGACAATTAAAATGGGAGAGGGCTTGGAAAATATTCGAAACGATAATAACTAGATTTAAAAGCAATTACTGTCTAATTACAATCAAATAAGTTTGAAACGACCTAATTCTCTCTGTGGGTGTTTAAATCAGTTGACCAGGGTTTTGTGGAAATGAATAATAATATTGTTTGAATTTTAATGAAAAACAAGGGGGAATCTCATTTAACTAACACTATTTTATTTTATGAAACTACGTTATTTTGTTCTAGGTAAGAGATTTCACAGTTTAAGAAAAATAAATCACCATAAAAAGTGAAATTAATTGCGATTAAATACCAACAGTTATTTACTTATTTAATTATATGTCTAGTTTTAATAATGGAAGAAAGCCATTAAAAAAGGCGACTTTAGATAATATTTTTTTTTTTTTACTATTTCTTCGACAGCCGACTCCAACGTAGGCAGATGTGAAGAGTATAAGATCTACGGCAATGTTGGGCTGATTCCAAAGTATTTGACTTCCCATGAACAAACTCTAATCCGACTTCCTACTATTTCTTTAAAAAATCTCACCTTTTTATTTTAAGTTGCGTAGACCCCTCAGTCAATCCATTTGTTGAAATGCAAATTTCAAACACGTCAAAATATTTTTTTTAACACTAACACACAGACACATTCTTCAACATATTTACATACATAGTTTACGCACTCGCGATATTTCGCGGAACCTCAAAAATGTCCCGCGTCTTCAGGGGGATTTTCCCTAACTTTCCGTTGTCGTCGTCGGTCGCGTATCCGCCGCGAGTGCCGAATTTGAACTCGCCGAATTTGAAGCGCCGGATACACGACCGACAACAACAACGGCAAGTTAGGGAAAATCCCCCTGAAGACGTGGGGCGTTTTTGAGGTTACATTATGTACCAATAAAATAAAAATATGTACCATGTACCAATAAAAATATGTACCATGTAAGGGGGTTTGACGATAATGAGTAAAATTAATATTGGGAGAAATATGTTGAACCTTTATAGTGCTTTAAAATGGCGCCTAATACTTATTGAAATAAGCTTTAACTCGTTCTTCCAAAAACAAGAACTATTTTAATTTGAAAGATATATTCATAAAATTCGAACCTTTTCTCAGAAACAATATAAGCTAATTATAAGCTAACAATAACTTTTTAACAATTCACTTTACAAGATTTGACATGGTTTTTAAATAAAATTTTGAAAGCTAAATCTGCCTAGAACCTCCAAATTTGTGAGGCCATGCCAGAACTTGACCTTTTGAACCTACATCCAAGAGGTTTACAAGACAACACACTTTTTCCAGACCTTGGATTCCCTTAGTTTATTTGGTTTTTTACACATTATATACGTGCCTTATTACAAATCAAATATTAATAGTAAAAAGCAAACATATTATTATCCTGAATCGCTTTGTTAAAGATTTGCCAATTTCTAAATTTCTGTTTTAACCTAAACATACGATGGCATAGCCATTGCGAGTTACATTGCCTTACCAAATCAGCTTGGATGATTGCTATCCAATCATCTGAAGATTTGTTCAAATATTCAGATAAGTGGTTGTCAGTCACTTAAGGTGCGAGAGAGCTTACTATTTCCAATACGTATAAGTTAAATTGCGATAGTGACAGGGTAGACATAACGGTAATGAAGATGTGTGGGGAGCCAGAACCCTCTGAGGATACTGATAAGTCTGTACTGAGACCCACTAACCAGCTTAACATAGGGTAAAATATCCTTCTGAGTAGGGTAGTATATTTATGCTCATAATATGTAATAAATCAATACATGGCCCCTTTTTCATATAATGAATACGCCAAGCTAAATCAACCACATTATGAATGTAAATAAGGCCTAAATGTCATTAAAGTACAATTTAATTAAACAAAGTGACTATTAAACATAAGGACAGTCTACGTTTTGCTTTAGGTTAAAACATATTATGCAAGGAAGTTCAAAGGAAATCCCAATGCAAAATGTGAGTCAATTTCAATGAATACAGACACAGACATAATTTGGTAATAAACTCAGAACCCTAAACGAACCTAAAAACTAGGGTGGTTTTGTGAAAAACAGTCACAGGTAACAATTAATAGCTTATTTTGAAGTAATTTCATTTCGGTTGAACGAATTTGTTTGGTTAAATTCTAGTTTAATGCTATCAGCAACGGAACCCTCCAGCATAGACAAAATAATACTTAAATATTAAGCAAATTAAATCTAAAAGTTAGCATTTAAAACAATAACAACAAAACCTCACAAAACCTTTTTTTATAATACAAATAATTTTTCCTATGTGTTCGTATGAGTTTAGCCTCTGAGTATTACTCATGACGAATTTGTTATTAGTACTCATAGCATTTTTTATTAATCAGACCTGCTACATTTTATGACAGTTTTTCACTGCGAAACTTCCTTTATACGAATGGAAAAATAATGTTAAACGAATAATTTCTAATAAAATTAATAATAATAATGACTAATTCAACTATCTGCAACTGACTCGACTGCGTTTCTCGTTTCCCTAGTGATTTGCTTGGCTTGACCCAAGGGATCTTATTAGGGGAAGCTCTGAAGCCTAAGTCAACTGAGTAGATAGCTCAGCTGCGGAAGTCGAAACTCTCCCTTTACCAATGTCTGCGGGTCATCTTTCAATGGTTAATTAAAACGGCAACATGACCCTTTTATTAGATAAAGGAACATCTTTGATTTAGCTGTACAAATTATATGGTTAATTGAAGATTTATAAAGTGTATTTGGAGAGAAAATCTGATGTACAGGCTATTTTAATCAAATGATTTCATAAATTAAAAATTTACAAAAGTGGTTATTAATTCAACGTCAGCATACTATGACTCACCGACTACCAGTAAAATTTGATGTGTTACTAATATTTTAGTTTTCCGTTGATTGCGAGATGAATATTTTCTTAAACATGATTTGCCTACTTGTTTTAAACCTCCATCATGATGATTTAATTTGTGTTGCGTTTAAAAGTCTAATTTGATTGGAATTCCTTCTTAAACAATAGCACTAGAGTCTAAAAAGTTATATATTTATCAGATTAAAATGTAAAATAAGAGGCGATTAAATATCTCAATCGATTTATTTGCCTGCACTTTTAGCTAATTTCCACTAAAGGGAAGAAACTGTTACCGTAGTACTCATGGTAAAACCCCGAGACCATGATAACTTTTTGTTTTAGGGCCCCCAGAAGCAAAAAACACCACTCGTTCGAATATTTATACATAATAAATATATCGATATGTATATACGTCTGTTAACGCGATAGCGGTCGTAGATATAGTCCAATCTTAATGAAATTTGGTGCACACGTGTAAAGTAGTAATCACTGGGACAGGTTCGTAAACCACCCCGATCGGGCCAATGGAAGGGGGGATAAACGGGGTAAACCCCCAAAAATGTGGTATTGAGTTTTGTAAATAGAAAAATAAAAATAATCAAACTTTTTCATAACCATTAAATCGAATTAGCTCGAAAAAACAACAATTTAGTATTTTTAATCATTTCTCTAAGTCAATTGTTTACCGAGGGATTGAAAATGATAAACTCAGAACGTTGTCCCAATGTTAACCTTATGGAATACCAGTGAAATTCTATATCCCGCTTATTTCTCAATACATCTTGATAAAACTTGGTATATGCTTCTTCTATTTTTTCAAAACTACTAATTATTGAAATAAAACCACCCGAACATACCTGTTGCAGCAAACCTGCATTCACATTCCCTAAGCTATTCTTATGGAGCTTACAAAAACATGTAATCTTTTGTTATGTTTGATTGAAATATGTCCTTTTGCATTTGAAATTTGCTAAGTATACAGGTCTACTGCAACGGAGGTATTTTAGTTTGTAGTAGTTAAATTTACCTATTCCTCAGACATAAGACTCCTCTCGATACAAAACGCCTCAACTGAAGCATCACAGAAGCACTCTTGTGACTGCGATGACTTGACAGAGAGGTCGCTACATGAGGAAACTTGCCGATGTACCTCCACTTGCAATCGATTCTATATTGCATTTATTTACCTTTTGTGAGACCTCATGCTTTAATATATTAATACACAATAGGGTGCCCATAAAAATGTACTGGATGTTATTATTATAGATCGAAACTGGGAAACACGTTAACATGAGGGTTTGTGAAGGAGGTTTTTTATAAACTGACCTTTACTAGTTTCCGTTACATACCTAGTTTAGAAAGTATCATTTTGTCAAAAACACAAAAAGCGGTGGATATCTAGGTATTAAGTATTTTAAGGCACACATTTATATTAAATTTTTTCTCAAATTAGAAGTAAATAATCACTCCCCTATGTACTGTGATGTTTTAATATACGTTCTGTGTACTTTTCATTTTGCAATAATTTGATTTCGTGTTGGAAAACACACTATATATATATATATATAAATATATATATATATATATAAATATATATATATATATATAGTGTATACATACATATATATATACATGTATATATATATATATGTATGTATGTATGTATATGTATATATATATATATATATATATATATATATATATATATATATATATGTATAAAACAGATTTCAATTAATAAGACACATGCAAATATAAATAAATATTTTATGATACTACTAAACTCAAAGAAAGTTATATTTTGAACAAGATTACAACTGTTGTTAAGCTATAGAAATATTTATTTTGCTAACCAATTTATTATATGACTAATTCATAAAGCTTTTTGATTGAAAAACAGCTCACATCATAAGCTATCTATATTACAAAATTATTAATTATCTTCGGCTAACTCTCACTTCTTAAACTGGTTATACCGCAAACAGATTTATAAGTGAATTTTTATTCAGTTCAGTGTAGCTTCATTCATTTGTAATGAAGTTAGCTTTGTTGTATGTGTGATGATGAAAAAGAGAAAAGGGTTTTCCTTGACGTACAAGAGATGTTAATGATATTTGGACTTCGTGAGGAGGGGCTCTAGAGCTCAATGGCCTCCTTTGTTTTTTTAATTGGAGACTTTTATCCTTCAGGCGAACAGAACTGTGTTCCATGTTTCTTTCAGGTGAGCAAACGATTTGCTTTTTATGAAATACCTTACATAAATAAAAAATAATAATATTGATGATATGGTGGCGTTGTAATGATAAGCATATATTATAAAAAAACATATTTAATTTGTACTGTAAAACCTTGACACTGTTTGGTAAATGTGAAAGTGATTTTGATACTCACAACCTAATACGTTACAGTACCGTAGTTTAAAAAAAATAGTCTAGTTAGTATTTTGTTTGATTATGTCTTAACCTCAAGAACTTAAAGTGCTGATGATTTCCTTAGGACAATGGGGCAAAACAATTTATCACTTTTGAAAAGAAATTGGATTGCTTCAAGACAGTGAGTCAGGTATAATATAATAAATATATAGGGCTATTTTTATAATACTACCTACTATAGACCTATTAAATAGATTTGTAAGGTTTCAACGCACTTAAGAAATGTATACTTTAATCGGTAAAAATAAAGATTTCCTTTGTATATTTTTAATAGCAACAGTTTCACAGTTTTGATTGTACTTTTTTCTTGATTCTTCACTCAAAGAAGTTAAAGAGTTTTTATTTGACTCGTTCTCAGTTATACTGATGGAATATATGCTTGGTATTTGAATTTTTGTAATAAATCCATAGTTAACTTAAAACTTGCCATACTGAAAACATGCCTTTGCCTATGCTATAATAGCCTTAAAGACAATCCGTGAATGAGTTCCTTTAGTAATACGACTCTTAATCCTTTGCTATAATAAGATTAATAAAATAAAAATATATAATTTTTATTTTATTTCTATTATGAAATAAACGTTAACCAAAATTTGGATTTTAAGGGTGTAAAGGTTCTTAAGTATGATCATGTTCTCGGAATATCTTCATGGATTACAGTAGAACCTCAGTTAAGTTCCTCCAGGAAGATTTGTACTACAAATGGGTTGGTCGTGTAATACAAAATCACGTAGTCTACCACTTCACGTTTACATAGCGTCGTTGTCACTTTTAATGTATTATTATTGTATAGTTATTTTATGTGTTTATTTAAGTTTATTGTCTCGACTGGTATGGTAAAAAAATGCTACGTAACTAAAATAAATGGTATCAGTAAACCTACATACTAACATATTTTCTCCTTAAAACCATTTAAAGCAAAGAAACAAACCAACAAATTAAATAAAACAAATTTACAATTATATCACAAATAGGCTACATAAAAATTTATATCAAATTCGGTCGGTAATTAATGGAGATATCGGGTTTTAAAACCTTGCCATAAGAATAACATTACACAATTTATTGTGCTTACCGCCAAACAAAGATATCAGTTAGCTCGGAAATCAGTTGACGTATACGATTAGCACAAAATTTTGGCTTATTTATTTTTTCAAGCAACATTTGGTGAAATATGTTTTGAATAATTATTACAAACTGAAGTATTAGGTTTTGAATGGATAACACTTTATAGCTTGGATACAAATTCAAGCACTAAAGTAAATGGAAAATACCCCTTAAAGGGGTAAAAATACCCCGACCTTTGAGGGGTCGGTGTCTCACGTAGGAAGGGTCTGTAATTTATGAATAATAAAACAAATCCCAAAAATTGTTATACCCGTCCATGAGAATATGCTCTACTAATAGAGTTATCCTAATACAAATGTTTAATATAAAAAAATCAGTAGGGCTATTCTTTATTTGCTAATAACTCCGGTTTTGCCAGTGCAAATCCATATGAAGTCATTGGTAAAATTCGTTACAGTCCTAAATTAAATAGTGGAAAAGAAATTACAGCGGCTGTTTATCTCAATAAAATTATATAGCAATATTTTAACATATGGATGAGACCTTTGATTGACAATAAAACTGTTCCTTTAGGTGGAAAGGCAAAACTACTTAAGTAGAAATTATGTAAGAAAACTGGTCCAACAATAAGAAATATTACCCTGAACATTTCAAATAACTCTTTTACTCTTTCAGTTAAGCTTTTGGGTGATCCAAAAACTCATCGATTTTTTGCTTTCCTTGCTGTATAAAGATGTGTCCTCAGTAGGTCATATTTAGTCTCTAATTCTACATAAAATAATATGGTTTGGTATTAAATAATATGAAACGTTTTTCCGACCAAAAGGCTATTTGTTGGTAATCAATCAAAATATTAAAAAAAAATTACAACCGAACATTTTTCATCAAATTAAAGGTTTTCTATAAATAGATTTTTATCAGAAGAAAGAGATTTATCTGAATAATTTTGCACTGTCTTCTTTTTAAACGAACTATAAAACCGCTACCAATTAATTGAATACGCCACACACCTTCGATTAGTTAGAAAACAAACTTTCAAAAACGGTACCTGTCCTAATTCAATTAGACCTAACCCTTTCTTTAATAAAAAAAACATTGTTTAATGTACAATGAAAGACCTGTTCGAATAGAATTGAATGTAGGATATTAGTTTGAATTGAGCATAAACTGTTTACTTGATTATATTTTACTATAGTTAATTATATGTTTAATCGTTTACATAAATAAATTTACTAACCGCAGAGACTTATAACAGGCTCCTTTTTCTGATGTTATTAAAGGAAGCGAATGCCAAGTGAGGTTCTCAAATGTTTGTGAAGCTCTCAAAAACATCGTGGTTATATTGATATTAAAGTGGCACGTAAGGGTGTACGTGATACATGCTGTATTTTATTCTTAAAAAAACGAGTACAGTAGTAATAAAGTCCCGTTCAAATAAAATAATAATCAAAATAAAAGATAGAACGTGTTTATTCAAATAAATATAGTCTATATTTTTAGTCTAATAGTTAAGATGGCAGTTCACAGGGAAAATATTAGATTAATTGAACGTCCCATATTTGAAAGAAATACAGTTCATTTGATTTTAATCATCTGTTTTAAAATTAAAGTTTTATATAATGAAGTAATATATATTGAATAATACTCCAAACAGAGTAATTCGCAACTATTTACTAGTCGGGTGTTGAAATCTCCTCAGTAATTTTAAGAATCATTATGTAGTATCTCTATGACATTGATAAATTAACATTAACTTTAACAGTTACGCATTGTAAGCCAATACTTCATGAACCATGTCTGATTAGTTCGTTTTAGACTCTCTCACTTAGATACTGCGGTAGCGATATTTTGATTTGATTCATGAATTTATTACCTACGGATGATAAATAATTCCTTACTGTATTCCTGAATGAATTTATTTTTCAATCTTCTTCTCTTGTATTAAGTATTATATCGTTTATTATTTTCATTACTTACACGTTTAACCAAATCTAACAAAACAACAATCATAAATTTGTCAACAACATTATGAAAAAATTAATTCTGACGTCCATTTACGCTTTTTTTACCACAATAAATATTTTAGTTCGTGGGCTCTAGAGTAAAAAATAAAAGAATTACAGAATTTTTTACTTTCTTGGTGCTTTAAAATACAGTAGAACCTGGATAATTCGAACCTCAAGGGACCAGTGAAAAACTTCGAATTATCCATTAATTCGAATTAAAAAAGTTCTAAATAATGGGGCCAAAACATTAAAACTTCACATTGTGAATAACCTCTTTATTACATTGGCACTCTAAAAGAATAAATTCATCAACAAACGCTAATTATAAGGCTTCAAAAACTGTAATCATAATACAGAAATAACTACCTTACAGTATAAACAACGTACAACGTACGATAATACAAAGAAACATTTCTTCACTACCCTTTAAATTACAGTACGTTCTGCTGCTTCTGAACTTGATACAGGCTACCAACTTAACTTCGTGCAACATTGACAATTGCACGCTTATTGACTTTCTGCTAAAGTGAGTGTTTTATAGGTCCGAGATTTTGTCGACATGATCACTACACTTATTTAATGTTACGTACAAATTTTTAAACACTTGAAAACAAGACACTGCACAAATGAAAAAAAAACACTTTGTTTGAAGGACGACCGATAACAACGGCATGCTGCACTGGAATTCGGAAGTTAGTTTGGCAGGTGGGGGAGGGAAGGGGGTCGCAGTGTCACGGTGTTGAGTAGGCTTTGTGTCGACGCAGAAAACTGCGCATAAGGTCTGGCGCATGGCTCGTCTGCCAGGAGCCGTTCTACTCATAATCAAGCGCGAAAAGACTAGTGGCGCTGCCACGGCGATCGCAACCCTTTTCCAAACCCAGTCAGCGTTCTGTATTGTTTTAGTTTTCTGTGGTTGTCGAGTCACAAGCGATGTTGGGGCTGGGTGGGAGGGGGAATGGATGAGTCATTTGACCGTAACCTGACACGCCTTAGGTCTGGCGTTAATTTTTTGTTGAAAGTCGTAGTATAACGTGTTTTCCAATGAATTTGTATTCTGTATTTTCAGTCGTGGGATGAAATTAATGAACCGGTACCTTAATTTGGCACTTAAAAAATTCGAATTATCCAAAATAAAATTTGATTTATCCACGATTTTTTAGCATTGTTTAGATACAAAATGCTAGGGACCAAGAAAAATATTCGAATTAAAGAAAATTTCGAACTATACAAGTTCGAATTATCCAGGTTCCACTGTATCATTTATAAGTATCACAAGATTTTATTGGTACAACTAACATTTCTTTCATGCTCAATACTCCGGGGCATACACTACTAGATTCAGATAAGTATAGAGAGGAGGACCTTAGAAAAATTGGCAATCCAGCCGCCTACTGATCGCCTGATGTTCAGGGTACGGCAAATGAGTTCCAGCTCACAAACGCAATAGAAAATACTAATTCAAGACCACTCAGGCTACATTTCAGGTAATGACTTTTTTATCATACTGACTCAGATACATACGTTTTCTGTTTCTTTGTGTAGGCTCGAAAGTTACCCATTCCCGTACTAGTCCGAGAAAATCTTTTTCCTGCAAACTGACGTTTAATGCTTGTTTTCTGGTAGCTTTAGTGGCAGCACTGGCAGCAGTAGTAAATGTCTGTTCTGTTTGTTATAGGTTATGTTTGAAGGATTGAGAAAAGTATTGGTTTATGCAAGGACTAAATAATGATTAAAAGTATGTTTTTTCTGAGTAGTATGATGAAAAGTATCTTCCTTTGCACGGCCGGAGAGTTTTACTGTACTCGCATGACAATCCCGCACTCATTTTCCCTCGCGCAGGAACTATCATGCTCGTCCGGCAAAACAGTACTTTCCGGCCTAGTAACGTAATATACTAGTACCTGATGGACCGAGCCATGCTCGGTGTTATTTCTTGTTTACCAGTTCATCCAGTTACTATAAAATATTTCAATGTCACAAAATTGATAAATAGAAGCCTTTTTTATTGCTCCATGGACTCTTCATCCCACCTGCTACATTTTCGCTTGATAGCTGTAGATTCCAAACAGCTGTTATGATTACTTCATTTGTTTACTCTTTCCTTGTTTATTTTCGTTGCTATCACGGCAACCCATAAGGCTAATGTTAAAATTTTACAACTTTAAAATTCGATTTATTATGTTATTAGATTTTCTCTGGCCAAGTTATCTGCATAAAAGACGTTTTTGAGTCATCAATTACTTATTTCCAGACTTTGAAGGAAATCCTCGGAGCCGTTTTAGAGATGATTGTGCAAGCACGCAAGCATACATACAAGCACGATAGAAGCACGATAACATTACTCATATAAGAGTATTACTCATATAGGAGTATAGCCAAGTATTCAGAAGTATTATTTATAATAGTACCTCATCTTTCATTCTTACTTCATAATATTAGTTCATAATAGTAATTTCATCGGCCTAATACTGGATCATAACAGATATAACAGAAGGTAGTTTTGCTTTGTTTCCGAAAAAATATTATAAACAAGTAAGTTATTAACTGTTTACATTAAGCAGTTTACTTCTATCGTAACATCAGTCGTTTGTTTCATTGCGCTTAGTGCGTTGTATCGTATCTCATAGCTTGAAAGGACATCTCAAACTCTAATGTCAAAGTTAGTGTTGGCATTGGGGAACAAAACTAAGGAAGTGACGTTTGCCTGCGTTGGGATGAAATAAAGCAACACGACATAAACTTTGGGAAAGCTTTTATGCGTTGAGACTAGGAATGGTAGGTATTTTTGTTCTTACAGCCCTTTAACATGATGATAGAGGCTACTAAGAAACATGATGATAGAGGCTACTAAGAAATGATTTACATTCCATTCCCATTTAGATAAATTTTTTGTCGAATCGAGAATGAGCCCTTCAAAGCTGTGCGAATTTCAGTTTGACAGTACTATAAAATAGAGAGATAGAAAATAGACTTTAATTGTTAACTTTTTATATTTAGATATATGTTATAAAATAATAACAAACTTTGTTGGCTATATGTTTTTTTATTCGCAGAGGACTGTTTTTTCACTGGACTAATAAAATAATTGCAAACAAATTTTTTGTTTATATATATTACCTGGGATTTGAGATAAATATCCTATACATTGATACTTAGTTTAAAATCTTAGTTTTCTGTGAATATCAAACTGATCTTCATGATTTCAGTATGAATGCGTAGGCTAGCTAAACGTCCATAACATTTACGTTTTCTTTAAGGGCTACGTGTTATGATTTATGTAGTAAAAATTACGCTTTCCAAATTGAATAAACTAGGTTATGATCGTTGTATATCTAAACCCTTATACAGTATGTTAATATTGACATTGTAAACAAATTTGATTTAAAACTGTATTTATTTCGTAATATTCTAAAATACTGCAGCATAATTCTTAAACATTATATCTTTAAAAAAAAATTCAATTTTCATAATATTACAAATATGAAACTACTGTTTTTACGCTTACTTTGTTATAATAAACATGAAGTACAAATATTTATCCAACAATAGCGTAATAGTCCAGCAGCTGACAGCACTTCTGTGTGCAAACTTGCGTAGGCTGAATTTTATTGCTGGACTTGTTAGTTTATTAGATGGGAAGGTTAAAAAACTTGGGTGGACATCTCCTACCCCCCAGGTTTTCCCAGGATGACGTTTTCAAAATGGCCGCCAATTATCTGTTTTTTACCATTAAATTTATAAAAATCATGACCATCGCCCAATCTGTGGATTTAACATAACAAGAATCGGTGAAAATTACCACTTAGTATATACCTAACGATTAAAATCTCGTTTTCAAAAGTTGCATCACTACATGTCCGCCATTTTGGAAATAATCCGCCATTTTGAATTTATGTAAGCTTTTAATTGATCAATCATAGTGAGGCTCAAAACCAACGTAGGATCGTGATTTTTATTTTATTTTAAAGCCAATTAAATTTCCTACAAGAAAATTCCAGGTGGAATACAACCAATCAGTACAACCAATGTGTAATTTTAATGTAAAACAAGTCCCTAAAAAATTGACGATGTAATTTTCGTGTTTTACGGATTATTTTGCTAACAACGGAACCTACGCCTCCACTGAGGAAATAAAGGAACTGGAATGTACTAAAGGCATATGAATAACTATCTAAGACAAGATTTCATAATACATTCGCCGCTTGTCGGTCTTTTTGGGAAATAATTCGCTATTTTGAATTTATACTAGTTTGCAATTGCCAAAGCGTTTTCCGGCTAATAGTTGCCGTAAGCACTTATATTTTCATTTTATTTTACTCTTTGATAAAGTTCTTACGAGAAAATGTAAGGTGGAATGCATCAAATAAACATAAACAATACGAAATTGCAATGTAAAAGAAGAATTTTAATGATTTTCTAATAGTAGGGTAAAAAGCAGGCCATAAGATGTCTTCTTCGTGATTATGTAGGCTATGTTTTGCGACTGGTGGCAATCATGTTTTTTTGTTCCTTTTGACCTATTGAATGCAAACTGTGAGTTTGCCACCTTCAAATTTGGTGCGGGGACCAGGAATCCAAGATGGCGGACAAAATGGCTTATTAATGTTGTATGGAGGCTTAGTTTTTTTTACCTCTCCCTCGCTACATTTGATGACAATTCGGCAGTCTTAACAAAGAAAAGGTTGGGAGAGGGGAAACACTTAATGTTGGTTACATTTTCACATCCGGTCGTCACATTGAATCCGCCATATTGGATATAAGTTATTTTTTTGAAATGTAAATATGGGGTTGTGGCACATCATTCCAAACTGCTTTTTTGTGACAAACTCAACGCTGTGGTCCATTTTTCTAAATCTCTGTCCGTTCTCAAGTTGTTAGTAGATTATTTAATAATCTATTTTTATTTATTCTATTTCTTTTAGTCCGTTTGCCCAACGATATGACCTTGAATTAAGGTCCAACTCACACTTTGTGATCGATTCTCGTACTATTTGATAAATTGAACAAGATTATGAGGGGTTCCAGATTGGCACCCATGAAAAATTTTGAATAACGATGGTCAAAGTTTACAGTGCCGAAAATAAAGAAACAAATATTGAACAAAATTGTATGTATGACATTCATAGGAATATTTTCCAAAATATCGATTTGAAAACACCGCCAAGAGTTGCCGGAAGGTAAATACTTAATTTAAAATGGCAAATAGCTTTTAGCAGTCATGCACGTTGGATCCGCCATATTGGATTTAACATATTTTTCTTAAATGTGAATGTGGTGTTACACATAAAACAATGTTTTCACGCTGATTACAATGCCGCGATCTGTTTGAAAAAAGTACTGTTTCGATCACACGATATAGAGCGTATTTTTTGTGAACACTTTTGGGATCTCTTAAACTATAAGAGATACACGGAAGGTTAAAGTAGCAAAGTAATGCGTAATCTAAGAACAAGTAAAACGTTGGTGAGCAATAAAAATATTCGACTAACTCGTCCTCCACGCTAGAAAAACTATAGTTGCCCATAACTAAATTTGTACTAAATCGCTCACTTTTTAAGATACGAGGCTGTATAAGGGGTCAAATTTACATTAAATTTGTTTTATTTTTTTACGATACTATTTATGGTTTTTTAGAATAATGCCCAAGCAAACAATTTTAAATGCCCAACATGTAAAATTTAAATTTCTATTGGAAACATATTTTTCCCAGAACTATAAGATTTTTATAATCAAATGTGTTTGCAATCAAAGAAAATATTTTTTGTATAAATGATAATGTGTTATAATGTACTGGACTTTTCATTAAAATGAAAAAAATGGAAAACCGCTGATTATTACTAAACAGCTGATTGACTGAAAACAGCTGATTGGCAGCGAAAAGCTGCTTTTATGGACAAATACTTTACGCACCTTTACTCAGAACAGCTGATTTGTTTGTAATTTACCTTTTACTATTAATCAGCTGTTTCTAACTAATCAGCTGATGACTTTAAATCAGCTTTTCCCCTTTTCTTTATTTTTATCAGGAATTCAGTACATTATTATTATAACGCATAATCATGTACAATAATTAATAGGTAAACATAAATATAAACTTTAATATTTAATGGATTACTATATTGGATTCATAATAAAAATAAAGAAAAGGGGATTAGCTTATTAATAGTTATCGGATAATTGACTAATAACATCTGATTGACAATTAAAAGGTAAATCAAATTAGCTATTTTAAATGAAGATAAGTATTTGACCGTCAAATAGCTTTTTCGCTGCCAATGTGCTGTTTCCACTCAATCAGCTGCTTAGTACTAATCAGCTTTTTTCCATATTTTTAACTTTTATGGAAGTTCCAGTATATTCTAACCAATATGGCGGGTCCAAGATGGCGGCTGAAAACTATTATCCACTTTAATTAAGTATTTATCTTCCGGCAACTATTGGCGGTGTTTTCAAATCGATATTTTGGGAAATATTCCTATGAATGTCATACATACAATTTTGTTCAATATTTGTTTCTTTATTTTCGGCACTGTAAACTTTGACCATCGTTATTCAAAATTTTCGATGGGTGCCACTCTGGAACCCCTCATAATCTTGTCCAATTTATCAAATAGCACGAGAATCGATCACAAAGTGTGAGTTGGACCTTAATTCAAGGTCATATCGTTGGGCGACAGGACTAAAAGAAACAGAAAAAATAAGAATATAATTATTAATAATTTACTAATAACCTGAGAACAGACAGAGATTTAGAAAAACGGATTTCAGCGTTGAATTTGTCACAAAAAAAGTTTGAAATGATGTGTCAAAACCCCATATTTACATTTCAAAAAAATAACTTATATCCAATATGGCGGATCCAATATGGCGACCGGATGTGAAAATGTAACCAACATTAAGTGTTTCCCCTCTCCCAACCTTTTCTTTGTTAAGACAGCCGAATTGTCATCAAATGTAGCGAGGGAAAGGTAAAAAAAACTAAGCCTCCATACAACATTAATAAGCCATTTTGTCCGCCATCTTGGATTCCTGGTCCCCGCACCAAATTTGAAGGTGGTAAACTCACAGTTTGCATTCAATAGGTCAAAAGGAACAAAAAAACATGGTTGCCACCAGTCGCAAAACATAGCCTACATAATCACGAAGAAGACATCTTATGGCCTGCTTTTTACCCTACTATTAGAAAATCGTTAAAATACTTGTTTATTATTTGTTTTATTTTAAAAAGAGGGCGGCGGCCTCTTTTTACCTTGCATTTGCCCCCCACATGGGCCTCAGGCCTGTGCGTGGAAGTTATCAAGCAAATCCAAGGAGTGAGCCGGTACAGTACGAGGAAGGACAGTACTGCTAAAAGTATGCGGCATCATCGGGACTCGATCCTGCGACGCTGCCGCCACAGAACCGGGGCCGAGTGCGCTACCAACTGTGCCACCGACTCACTTCTTACACACACCACACCACCACATCTGTGCCACTTCTTTTACATTGCAATTTCGTATTGTTAAAGTTTATTTGATGCATTCCACCTTACATTTTCTCGTAAGAACTTTATCAAAGAGTAAAATAAAATGAAAATATAAGTGTTTACAGCAACTGTTAGCCGGAAAACGCTTTGGCAATTGAAAACTAGTATAAATTCAAAATAGCGAATCACTTCCCAAAAAGACCGACAAGCGGCGAATGTATTATGAAATCTTGTCTTAGATAGTTATTCATATGCCTTGAGATTAGTGTAGTACATTCCAGTTCCTTTATTTCCTCAGTGGAGGCGTAGGATTCGTTGTTAGCAAAATAATCCGTAAAACACGAAAATTACATCGTCAATGTTTTAGGGACTTGTTTTACATTAAAATTACACATTGGTTGTACTGATTGGTTGTATTCCACCTGGAATTTTCTTGTAGGAAATTTAATTGGCTTTAAAATAAAATAAAAATCACGATCCTATATTGGTTTTGAGCCTCACTATGATTAATCAATTAAAAGCTTACATAAATTCAAAATGGCAGATTATTTCCAAAATGGCGGACATGTAGTGAGGCAACTTTTGAAAACGAGATTTTAATCGTTAGGTATATACTAAGTGGTAGTTTTCACCGATTCTTGTTATGTTAAATCCACAGATTGGGCGATGGTCATGATTTTTATAAATTTAATGGTAAAAAACAGATAATTGGCGGCCATTTTGAAAACGTCATCCTGGGAAAACCTGGGGGGTAGGAGATGTCCACCCAAGTTTTTTAACCTTCCCATGTAATAAACTAACAGGTCCAGCAATAAAATTCAGCCTACGCAAGTTTGCACACAGAAGTGCTGTCAGCTGCAGGACTATAATGAAACAATCCCTTAAATGGCTGGTTAAAGAAAATGGATATGATTTTTTTTTCTTTTACATAGAATGATTATTCCGAAAGGTTTTGTTAAGGACTTAAAGAGCTGGCAGTGTCAAAGTCAAACACTTCTAAGTACAAAGGCGAGCTTGTACCCAGAACTACTTCACTTATTGGCCCCAGGCCTTGAGACCAACTCCGCCGCATCAGCTGATTGTACTCTCATCTACTATCGTAGTTTTGATTGTAGAATGTAAAAAACCATTAATTGTCGGCATTTAATTATTTATAATTGATTTGAAAGAAAATAACTTATACCTGGTGCTTGTATGAGCTGATGTTTGATTGAATGATTGCACGATTACGTCAAAATAACTTATTTCTAGCTCAAAATGTGTTATATAAATGTATACTAAACATGAACAATTAAAAAAAGAAATTAAAACTTTATATTGTTTTAATACTACTACCTGTTGTATTTAGTCAAAATAATTCATGTACATAAGCATCCATCATGAAGAAAACATACCGACAAGAACCCCTACATGAGCAACAACATGTTTGGGTTAAAATATAAAAACGATATATTTGGTAAATTTGGGTTTTGTTAGGCATAAATATTACTTCCTCAAAGTACTTACACATATTTTAGTGAATTCCCCAAAATTGAATAAGCTATTACGGTAGTTCTCTTGGTAAGATCCAAGTCCATGATAAATTTTCGTTTTGGGGACCACAGAAGTAAAAGCGATTCGTTCGAACACATATAATTTAATACCTATCTTCATTGTTAGTGCCAAACTAATTTTCAAGAGTAACTAGAGGCGTCAAGGGACTAAAAGCCCCTAATTTCATCATTTTAAACTGTACAAAATACCCTCATAGAAAACTGGCTTAGTATAACCCACTGATTTAGTATGTGAGTGAAAGGTGATTTTATTGAAGCGTAGTAAAATTAATGTTTTCTTTAATTAATCATAATAAGTAATCCATTTATACCGTATATAAAAATTATTTTTAGGCAAAATTATAAAAATTAAAAATAAATAAATTGTATTCATGATGAATTTACTTAGTTCTCACTGCAACTGCGACAAAGTTAATAGGTCAAAAACAAAAGCTGTCAAAATACATGTGTAATTATGGACGATTATTATATGATTTTAAGGCAGACGTTTACTGGCCGAAAAATCAAACCTAGCACACATCACAGTCCCAAAGTAAACATTAAGAAATTACAATTACTATAGCAGTTAAAACATTAAATGAGAAAAACCACCAGCTGTATGTTATACATAGGGCTATCGACACAGGGTGGACTGAAGTCGTTTTAGATATTACGTAAGTAATAATTATTCTGAATAATTAATCAATGGCATCAAGGCTGTTAGTGTAAAAAAATGTTGTATAGATATATGCAAAATAATCTGTGTATAATACAAATCAATGAACAGCTTTAATTAACAAATATGCTAAGAGTAGAGTCATTAAATATAGTGTTAGCTTTTTGCATTGTTAGTGAGATCTCTGTGTGCAATTTGCAGCCACTAAAAGCAATAACGACCGGCTAGAAACCTTAAATCCCTTCTGAGCTCTGGCTGATTTATTGGCAGCAAACATGTTCTGTTTCTAAATCTTCATTCTCCCTCTTACTTATTGTTTTACATCATACTACAAAGAAATAGTTGTTTTCATGTCTTATTCTTAGCAGGGAAGCTACTTGTTGACAGTAACTGCACGGTAAAAGGCCAAAGTTCTTTTAATTAAAACGTGAGTAATCAAACAGCTATTGCAACATTTCCACTTATATGAAATTCATTATTAGTGACAGTTTGTGGTTCAGATTTGAGTTTTGCAGATATTTGACATCACTGATGAGGAAAAGAGTAGTTGAACAGTATTTCTTGTAAGGGTTAATTTTTAAATGACTTGCACTTCGAAATGTAAAATGAAAACATTATAAAAAATGTGGTTGTCGTATCAAAAGCTACCACATTAATGTCATGTACAGTATATACAGTATAAATAATATAGATGTGGATTATTTAAATTAAAACACACTGACGGTATGGTTAGTCTATCGTGGCGAGTGGCAGGTGTCCGTGTCGCGCTGGATTTCCGCTGCCCCTAATTATATCATGTCAACTCTCATCCCCGGACGTTTTTTGCTTAGGCTGAATTTTAATTGTAGGGCATTTTTACCTTCTCATTTTAGAGATATAATTTGGCATACTCTCTGTCATTTGCCTGTTTAATTTGTATTTATTAATTTGTTTTGAACTGGTAAAAAACACCAAGGGTAATTCTGAGCAATTGCTTGGTCAACCCCAAACTTTTTCATATTTCACTACGATAATCTAGAGATGTAAGTGAAACTAAAAAAAACATAGTTTAGGCCCCGGAAAGTTAATATATGCTATATACAAATAGAAATTACCTCAGTAATCGCCGGGTTCAACGTCCTAATCCCAGTCAGCGGCAACTGGATCAGTGTTTTGTTGCGATAGTTCCCCGTTGTAAACTTCACCGATAGCCCGAAACAAACGGTGTATCAGTCTTTGTTTGTAATCGTTATGTTTCCATTTGAACATGAACTCAGCAAGGTGGCCAATAAAATGGTGTTTTGTGTTGCCGAACCTCGGAACGTTTCCCCGCACTTCTCTCCACAAACGCTCAATATGTTGAGTGTGTGCTCCCGTGTCTGGGTCAACAAAATTGTACGTGTGGTTGACGGTCAAATGTGTAAAACCTTCAAACTGTAAACAGATATAGGTTAGGTAAGGTTAGGTTAGGTTAGGTTAGGTTAGGGTAGGTTAAGTTAGGTTAGATTAGGTTAATCACTAGCCACAACGGTACTGTCACAACTGCACGTCTCCCGCAAGCCACTGTTATCGCGTGGACTTTGAACCTTCTTACCGCTCGGCAACCTGTACGACGGCCTTGCGGGGCTTGAATCATATGTTTCTTGCTCTCTGAGAACATCCTTATGACCGTAGTGAAATATGAAAAAGTTTGGAGTTGACCAAGCAATTGCTCAGAATTACCACACCGAGAACCAAAACTTATTATTTTATTGAGTAGAATTTGAATGCTGTCCTTTTTTTTGGAAAAGTAAACCTCGATTTAAAAATTAAGCCCCTTTATATCAAATAACTCTAACTCTATAGTATATTTAAATTGGCCCAGAGAATGAAACTTATACACTACAGCATGTAATACATGTATAATCTCCTTGACAGCACGAAGGTGTGAAGCCTGAATAAAGAGTAAGTTTTAGCTGACCTAATCCTATGAAACTTATAAGTAGAGAATAAAATCAAGCGAGCAGTATAACAGTTTTTTTTAGCCTAGTGTGTCCCAGACATTACAGCTGTAAAATACAGCTACACATAACCAGAACATTACAGTTTATTCATCCTGTCTCAATACTAAATACTTCAAGCCTAATGAAGATCAAAAGAATCATCCACATAAACTTTTAATTTATGAAAATAAAAATTATAGCTAAGTCTTTATGGAAATCTGAAGATTTAATGACGTCATAATCAAAAATTATTTAAATGTTTAGCTAAGATAACGTGTCGAACATAAAATCGCTCTAAGCATTCGCAGCTTGATTCACAATAGCTATCAATATAACAATGATAGCCTATCAGAACACTGAAGAAAGCCCCCGTTCGTTATAGAAAGCTTAAGAGGTGAATCCCTTGTTGGTCTTTAAGCTCCTTCGTTTCATCGAAACTTTTATAATTGCCTCATCGAGCTTCTGACAGAGGCTTAGTGTTCACTGGTGTAAAGGATCTGCTTCAGTAATTGTCTGTCAAATTGTAGACTTTTATATTTTTATAGATGACAATTGATTTATTTCCACAGTATGATGTGGTTTTCATAAATAGTGCAAATGACGTGTTGATTCAAATTCTAATTATTAATTTTCAATCATACACACAAATTTATGAACTTAAACTAATAAAATTAAGTTGAAAAACCTTATCATGATATATTTTTTAGGACACACACATTTTTTACACTTTTTAGGAAGAAGGGTTTTTTTTAGTGACTGAATTTGAAAACAAAAGGTAGTCTACAGGTAGAGTTTCTCTTGGTAGAAGAACTTTGGTAACAAGGAACCTATATTTAACTGTCACAGGCTTCTCAGAACGGGTTTAAAAGGAGCAGTGAACAAACATCTTTGTAAATTATATATTAAATATTTAAAATATATTTTAGAATTAAACCCTTTTTCAAACTTTTTGTATAATGAACTTATCAATTAAATGTGGTTATGATTAATTACATAAGAATTATTAGTAGTTACTTCTATAGTTTGTCTTTAAAGTGAGCGAATCAAAGGTATCATTACCTGCAATGGAAAACTGAACATTTGAGTTAAGTTCCTTAAAATATTTGGAAGCAAAAAATATATAAAAAACTTAGTTAAATTTGTAAACTTGTTTTAAATTTTTTAAGCTCAAGATACATGTTATATATTCAATTAATTGTTTTCCTTGTTGTGCCAAATGAAAATCTACTACCGACATTTGCTGACTAATTTTTATAGGCTGTAAATCCATTAAGTAGTTGATGGATTTTAAAGACTTGTGAACAATAAAACATTCTATCTGACTATTATTACTAATAATCTAAGAAATTGGTTTTAAAAACGCTTTAATACGATTCAATAACATTAATTACCCAGTTAGGTGGTCCAGTAGAATACTACTGATTGAATGTCATTTTACGTGTCATCAATTCTCGGTTCATGTAAATAAAAAAAAAGTATTACATTTCTGAGAACTCTGATTCTTTCAGATGACAAACTTTCAAGCAACGGGCCCTCAAACATTCCACAAGAAAACATGAAATAAACGTGGAGAACTTAACACCGCCCGGACACGGCAGGCACGGCGCTCGCCAGTCAATAGCTTTCGAATCATATTTCTCTCAATCTTTCAGCTTGGAATATTTTGGCTATTTCCAATAACACTTCCTTTGTTTTCCTTGAAAAAGAAAATCTATGGTTCAACATACGCAACGTCCCTGTAAACTAAATGTTCCAAGTAGGCTATGAATGAATGAAAAATTAATTCACTTTATTTTTTTAAGAATAAATGTTTTACAAGGATCTGGTTTTGGATGGAGTTACGCATTACGTCTTATTTCGAGATTTGGAATCTAATCGTAATCGACTGACGATGTTAATTAAATATAGTATAACAAAGAGTTTTCTAAGGTCTACAAGCAATTAAAAAAAGACTATTCACACTTTCTTCATTCTAGTTTTATTTTATTCGCTTAAGGAACAATGAATCACAAAATTGAAATCAGATAAATAAATTAAACAATGTCAAAATGCATTATAAATAAAATCCAGTTATTCATACAATACCAGTATTATGTAAGTCAAATGTTAGTAAACCTTATCATGTTAACCTTTATGTAGTTAATTTCTTTACATATACTTTGTTTTCCGGAAACCATCGAGAGCAGGTGACATAACCTGTCAAGTGTAAACGAATGTCAGATCACACCTGTCAGTGCGTCAATTTATTTTTATGGTTGTACTGGTTTTAGCGGTGCATAAACTTGTCGGTGAAAATAGTTTTTTACTAACCACCAATTAGAGGAGGGTGAGCAGATGTTTAAATCATTCATTCGAGATGAGCCTTATTGCCAATTACTAAAAATTAGAAAATGTTCAGGTATATGATTGCATCGAAACTTAGTTCATCACTTAAGAACATCCAAAGCTTTAAGAGTGAAATTAAATTTTTAAAGACAAATTACCTGGAAAAGAGAACATAAACAATTAAAATTTATTGGCTTTAACACGCACTTCGTTACGTGATGAACGGTACCCGGGCGAGAGAGCCAGAAGCTAAGTGGAAACTGTGGTCCATTTCCTTTTGTAACCTGAAACAAATTAAAACAAAGGTCAAGCCGTGAAGTATAGAAGTTGTAGCAAAATTTTACCAGGCAAAATTTATTTTTTACACCCATTTCCAGGGTACGCTACTACTATTATTATTATTATTATTATAGAGTATATTATATTATATAGAGTAAAAAAACCGAGGTTAATTTGAAACTAAATGAACATATATAAAATTGTAGTGTTTGAAGTTTTGGTAACTTGTTGCTCGTAAATATTTATTCATTGTTAATTCTTGTTATTTGTTATGTAGAAACATAGTTTATTATTGTTAAATTATTTATTTTTGCATGTTATTTGTTATAACAAAATACATTAAATTTGGAATTGTTTGATAAATTTTTGTTTCTGGAATGGGTTGAAATATTAGACCATCAGAAGATTTGTAGATCAAGATAAAATAATTGTTATAGTTTTAGTTTGTATAGTTTTGTAATAAGCAAATATCTATTAAGTTATTATATGCATGTAATAAAAATATATTAAGCTTTTCCCTCAAATAGCTCTAAGCTAGAGGGTTACGAACGCACTGCTTATGTACAATACATGCGCATGCAAGAAATAAAGAATTTGAATTTGAAAAAAAAAAAAAAAAAAAAATTAGTGTTATTATTATTATTATTATTATTATTAATTCTACGAGTCAGAAATCAAGAGATTGATAAATAGGTTTACAATAGACAGACGATTGCTTGATAAATATTGTGTGCATAAATAGTGATAGTTATTTTTGAGTGGCTATTGTGTTACTTTATCTACAGGTTCTCCTGACCTGTATAGCATTGAAACAAAATTTTGAACAGTTGAAAAATAAATTACCTATCTCTCGCCTTAAGTATTTACAGTTGGTTTGATGCCATAAATGAAATGCGACTCAGAAAATTAAGTGTGCTAATGGGTTTTTGTCCTTGCCCCTGGCGTTTTATGGCATGTTCCCTGATTAGGATGATCAGATGACTGGTTCATGACATGCTCTAAATGAACATTAACAGTCATGATGCTGTTGGTATTATTAACTAATCTACGAATTCTGATACAACATCATAGGGTGTTATATCAATGAAAGGCAAAATTTAACGTTATACCCTTTACTATGTATTAATAGGATAGCATGATTTTTGTGATCTTTTTTCTTAGCCTTTGAGCAACGTAGGACAAGTTTAAGAACACAAAGAAAAATAAATTCCATTAGATGTAAATAATTCCATTAAACGTCACAGTAGTTTTAGAAAAATGATTTTTAAATTATAAAAAAACATTAACTTGGGCCTTATGAGTTGCCATGTAGGTTACGGAATAACATCAAAATAAAAAACAAATGCAGTCACATGTGTAGGAGCAATGGGAAAAAACTAAACCCACTCATTTTACTTTTTAATTTCGACGAGTAGGCGATCCCTAGTTGAGAATAATATTTTCGTATAAATAACGACTAAGTTATTGGTTTTCCTTGATTTCTCAATAACTGCTGGTTAAAATACATGGTACACTTAATTGCAAACTTTTCCTCAAAACCGAACTTTAAGCAAATTTCAATAACTCAGCTAATTAAAATGAAAACGTTTTGCTTATTAAAGTAAAGACTGGAAGAAACTACGAGTTTAGGTTCCTTTCCTTAAGCAATTATATTTTAAGTCCCACTTAATGTTTGGACAATTGCTTTCACTAAACCTTTTACCAAAATCATGATGACATGTTAAAAAATTAAATATTCCATTTACACTGTGTTTATTGCAAATTACTGTAATACACGTCACCTCCTCTTCAGTCGCTACTTCAGATGTTACTTCAGTCGTTACAGTCGATGTGAACAAGCCAGTTTCAGTTAGCTTGTCTCTGGGCTAGCAGCTGTGTTGTACAGTTTCAGTGTTAACTCGCCTTTGTAGTCAGAAGTGGTTAAACTCAGTCACTCCGCCTGCTACAGAGTGCTATGTGGCAAACACAAGCTCCTTTACAGCTGCATTCTGTCTGATAGCCTTTGTATCAGATCATTGTATTATACGATTTTTTTTTGCTATAAAATTGACTAAGGTGTAGTTATGTTTCTTAATAAACAATATTTTAAAAGAGGAAACTGGGTTACCAATTTATGGCACACTATTAGTAGTTACAAAATACAAGGTGCAAATGTCAAAAGAACCTAGGTAAAAATTCACATTATTAATCATAAATGAATTACGCTGCCTACTTTACCAAAGGGTGACCCCCACGACACAAATGCAGTTGTTTGACTTTCTATTTCGTTTTATAGAAATTAAGTGTTTCTATTAAACGAATATTTAGAAAGGACGTAAACGATATTTTGAGAGGATGTAATCAAAATATCTTACTTTTGCTCATATAATTGATGGTTTTAATATTAACCTAAAATATTCACTATCACACATTCTTAATCCACTAAAAATAGTATATTTTATTTATTTAATTTATTTTGCTCATTGATTCAGAAGATAAGTTTCAAAATAAAAAAGTAAAAGTATTCTAAAGTAAAAATATCACAGCCTGTGATATTTTGTTGTTGTACTGTTATGGTACACTTGGAAGTGCCTATCTCAGTAAGAGTTATCATTATAGTAACGGAAAACCGATACAAATGAGTTGTTTTATGTTTCCTTAACACTAGGTCTTGAGATGGTTTATCTGCAAATATCAAATAAAACACAAATAACGACATAAATAAAATATCCACCATAAAACAAGCTCAATGAAGACGTATGAGGTCTTGCAGCTATTTATAGAAACTATGGCTTCGTTTTTTGTGAGTGTGAAATACTTTTTTAAGAGAAAATGTCACGATTACCTTATTATGTTTCTTTAAATTGTTAAATTTTTCGTTTCATTTTTTTATTTGTTTTATGCAGTTAAACAAAAAAGTGCTGTCCAAAAGGGATAAAATATTTTTCTTATTGCTAAAGCTTTCGACGATTCGTTTTTTCAACGGAATATAAGACCAAAAATAAGAGTTTTATTCAAATTAATGCATTAATGTTATATATTGAATTATATTTATAAAGTTCTTCGATATGTACCTTTAAACATAATCTTAATAATTTTCAAGGTTTGTTTTCAATTAAGTAGTTATACTTTTATCAAACCCAGTAACAAATTTAATTTAAATTAAAAAAATTGAGAACCTGGTATTAATTTCTGTTAAAGGTAACTAAATTAAATGTTGACAAACATTAGGAATATTTAGTAAACTAAGAATTATAAATAGTATTTATTCACATTATTTTTGCCCTTCATACGAACAAAGTTAACCTATGTACGCTCAGTGTGAAACGAAACAGGAACAGGCTAATCAGAAAGAGCGTTATGTGTACTAATCTGTTCCGGTGTTGAATCAAAAGAACAAAGGGCAATGCATTAAAAGTGATTTGACGTCTTTTCAAGGATTATTTTCTTGTCAAATATAAAATAACAGTATAATAATCCTGAATGGTATAATATTTTTGCAATGAACAATGCATTCTCTATAGCTGTTATTTTTTGGTAATAAAATACCAAAGATGGTAATTAAAAAAAAAACTATCAAACGTATACAAGATAGTTTGTATGTAGTACGAGGAGTGCATGATCAATAACACTGGGATAATTCTTTGAGCTAACTAGCCCGAAACTAGTGAGTAAAAAGCCTTACTAGTAAGTACTAGTAATTCTGTTAACTTTGAACTTTTTTTAAGTAAATGTGCAATAAAGCTTAAAAAATTGTTCCTAAATAAAAAATTACGAAAAAATTGCACTTCAAAGCTAACAACTCGAAACTCTGTAAATATACAGTGAATATTTTTGCTAATCACATGCGCATAGTTTCTAGACTTTATTGATTCAAAATGGCTCCCGGAACATTGCAATATCCCATATTGCCGCTATGTTGTTTCCTCTCTCGCTGCAAGACTAATAAAACTGAAGCATAGCCAACGTTTTTAATTTCAAGGTATTATATGAAATTTGTCTCCAATTTAGAGATGTTGTGACTAAAAGCAGACTATTATCATTAGTTTATATTTTTATTTTATAAATCTTAGTATTTATCACAGAAACCGAACGAGGATGATGGTTCTGTATGGTAAATACTACATTTGTCAATGAAAATTATGAAAAGCTTCTAGTTTTAGCTCTTCCTGATACTCATGTCTCTGAGACTAATTCGAAGGTTACATTTTTTCAATAGATCAGTCAGCTTTAAAACATTTTAACATTGACTTTTCTATAGAGTTGTTCCCCAAATCGGACCAAATTTTAAATTTTTTACATCCAACCGAATTATTTAATCAAATGACTTATTATTGAGATTTTGGTCCAATGCAACATTTGGCACTAAGTATGTTGTAATTGTTGTAAGAACAAATATAAGCTAAAAAACTAGCAGGGTTTTAAATTTCCAACTTGTGATTGGATATTAAACATAGATGATATATTGATATTGAGATGATGATATTTATTGATTGGTACTAAGATGGTAGATTTATCTCAATCTACGATTTGAGAAAGATTTCACTTCGGGTTCCCGATTTCCAAAGATTTTATATTAATAATCCTAGCAAGTGGAGAAAAAGCTCACGCGATTAATCTATTAGTACTGCAAAAATGTTGGTAAAAATAATACACTGCCTATACTCACGGTTTTGATTTTCGAGTTTAATATTTATAATGATGTAAAAAATTACAAACTTTTTTTGCTTTAAGGAACAACCTTAGCGGCGCCAACCTTTTGAATTACTTCCACCCCATCAAACATCCAGCTCTGAGCCATTACTGTTCCGCCTTTGGATTCGGTTTGCATGCTGAGGCATCAGTTTAAATAAAGTAAATAATAACCATAAAAGTTTTACAAAGAATGTTTATACTGTTAGTGCTGTGGAAGTAAACATAGTTAGTTAAATATTTGGTTGATTTATAGTTATCAGCGTTTTAATCACTCGTTCGTTTTTGTCTCTATTATAATGGAACTGAGATAAAAATAGAATAAACTTATATATTTAAAAATATTTAAAAACAAATTTTCATCAATCCATTTTCAAGAATAAAGTTTACCAACGTAGACAAGCAGGTGTTTCCTCAATAATGCTGAGATTATGACTCAGAAAGACATTTTTCAATGATATCTATATTATAAATAAATAACCTAAAAATGAATTTGAAAATGTATGAATATAAGCGTTCATACGGACTCATTAACCAGCGAAAATCGGTCATTAGCACTTATCAGGTTAACGAGCAAAGAGTTAGGCCTAGTAAAGATAACATCCATTGAGTAAACTACGTTCCCACAAATCTCACTTGTTAAATTAAAACTTTCGTTCAAGTCAGTAATAGAATATCGTACGCATTTTATCAGACGTTTATTTTAGTGAACATATTGATCTGCTTACTTTCGAGGCAAAGAATAACGAACCCTTTAAAAAAATAGATATGTTAATGTTTAACTCATAAAGTGCATAGAGACTCTAAGTTGTTAACTACATTATGTTTAATATACAAGCTCCGGTAAAAGATCGCTTCAATTTATTTACTAATGTATTAAGCCTAATAATTGGAGGTACGGTATATATTTTCTTAATAAATGTGTACTTTCATATGTTTTTTTTACATAAAAGGTGAGCACTCCACATTATACAAGATTCACGATAAAGCCAACGAAAACAACTCATAATTAAGACTCAAGCCGATAATGGCTAACAATAATTAATGAACATTTCATCAACACCATAAAGAGAATGAGCATTGAAATATTTTAAGCATTTAGACCTTATTGCAGCATGCATTTAACAAACTTGTGCAAATTATAATGTTATGAAATGATCTTAGACGAATAAAGGGGGATAATAAAGGGTGGATGAATAATTATTCAATATACGTCTTTTACATAACAGTTTCAATGCATCTACGTTATTATAATGGTCGTCCATCTATCATCCACATCTTAAAAGCATTCTCTTGACTGGCTCGTTATTTTATATGGTAGTGGTGACATGACGATTATTCTAGGTTCTTGAGTAAGTCATAACCTAGATAATGTTAATTAAAACTCATTTAGCTGATGTTTGTAAAATGCGTAAATTCATATCTTCGTTTCTTTTAGTAAATCTCAGTCATATTTCTGTTTAAATGCAATTCGTAAAATCTAGGAATCCCTAGTTTTTGCTGATATCTAATGACGACCGTTAAGATAATATTGAATATCAATTGTAAATGCAACTTTTTATGGTGATAATACCACCATAATAATAATAATAATACCACCATATTGACATGCCTAATTTAGTTTATGATAACAGATCTTAAGATATGCAATGTAGTTATTCTTTTTTGGACACATTAAGTATTGAAAGGAATAACTGGCCAACCAGTGAAAAATCTCAGATTTTTTTTTAAACCTCACTCATTTGAATAGTAGCCTAGTCGCTTATTCAAACCGTGGATTATTTTATGATAGAATATAGGATGTGATAATTTATTTCATCTACACGTAAGCTGAGATTAAATCAATAAGATGTTACTCTTTCTAACGTAGAAGTTCTTTATCCATTACACCATCGAGATTTTTTTAAAGGGTATAAAGTTGAGTATTATTCTAAAATGGTTCAAGAGACAACGAAAAGAACGCCGTAGGTTACTGCAAGCGTAGCTGAACAGTTAAGAGAGTCATGATGTGATGTTGAACGTAGACTGCAAACCTTGAATGCAAATCATGGAAAACACACGGAAAAGGTTGAGTTTACTGATTCATATTTTACCAGAATCAATCAAATTAATATAAATTAACTGATGAATCCGTTAAAATAACGTAAAAATAGCTCAAAAATAACTGCTGGAGTTTACTAGTCACTATCTAACCTTTTTATGAGATTATTTGGTTATTTTACAATACATAAAAATAAAATACGTCAACATTAAATCTTTTAAAACCCTAAAGTTGAAATATTTTTAAGCGTATTGCAGCATTGAAACCAGAGTAAAAATATGGTTTAAAATGATAGGTCACAACACCACCTTTATGTTTGGACAAATATTTTGTATTCATGGTGGTTGGTGGTGGCCGTCAATGGCCACCCACTCAAAATGAAGTACTTACAACCCATCAAGTGTCGGTGATTGCAAATAAAAACACCAACATTGCTTTTTCGTCATCTAGGGTATTAATTTCATATGTCTATATTGTAATTTTAGGTGTCAGTGGCAGCCTTCTTGAAAAAACGAGCTTTCGGTTGTCCGATATTGGTAGTCTTACTCTGTCAATAATACGTATATCTGAACAAATTTGTTGAAAAAACTTTTGCTAGAATTTGTCCTATCTTGGGTGATTATTGTCCCTAAATCTACCGTCTAATAGGGTAGATTCACTAAAGCAATGTTTTGTAAAACGCATTATACTGCTTTAAAGTACATGGAATACATCATTAAGCGATAGATGGTTTAATTAAACCTAGTTCATTAAAATCGGATTTCTGTCAATTTGTTTGTGACTACACTTAATATTACGGATATAGTGGTTTTTAGAGTATTGAAATGCACGTTTCACTAAAAATACATACGAAATTAATATTACTCTATAAACCCTATAATAAGTTTCCTATCCCCAACAATAATAATAACCATCCCCTATTTTTGTAAGTACGGGAATATTTTATAGAGAACTATTCTTTCTACCTATTAATGCATATGCTTATACACTACCTATAATAAAATTAATTACGACAGCAAGTTTTAGTCATGACCTTGACCTGAAAAGAAATATAGATTATGGATTTAACATTTAATTCTGAGACGACGATGAACAAATCAAATAGAAGTAGCCGGCTTTTTAGTATATTTTTCAATCAAATCTACTAATTTAAATACTGTAAAAAGATCTTTGTTATTGAGTCACTTAAAAAAATTAACAGCCATTTCATTCCTTTCGTTATTAGATCATCAGCATTGGCAGACTGAATTAAAGAATTCAAATGTTCTCCTATTTCCGGATCCATTTCATCGTACAAAACATATGATTGATAAGAAACAAACACTGAGTGTTATGAAGCGTGCCGCGTAACGTCTTTTGAAAGCGTTATTTTACCCCCTTTTGTAATGCCTTGCATGGGAGGATATAATTATGTTGGCCCACACAAAACTTGAAGGAAGGGGATCTTTTCCACAGAGACAAAAGCGCTTGGACCCTGACTGAGCGTTTCAACAGTGACAAAGGCCAAATTATACTCGCTTGAAATTAAAACTTGTTCTTAAAAACAAACCCGTAAATATTATATATAAAATAAATAGCAACCCCAGACATTGATTTTCTGGATTGGCGGAAGGGGGGGGGGTTTCAAATATGATGTAAAATGAATACTAGGTAACATTATTTTATAATTGTTATCTTAGACATGTAAATAAGGTAGATATTAATTCAAATACTTCATAATTTTATATACTTGACATTAGATTTTAGCTGTTTTGAGACAACGTTTGTTTTTACGTTTATGACAGTCAAACTATGACTCTCAGACTCCATTAAACAATCTTATTCTTTTTTGAATAATTGACTAAAACTATTACTCGTATTAAATATTAGACCATAACTTTAAATATTAACAAATATGATTTTTTTTGTTAATGACGAAATCTCTTAATGTTATTTATATTGATTTTAAGATATTTTCTGGTTGTAGAAAATGAATCTTTGAATCTACAAATTAACGTAAGACGATACCTGATGGAAAATCAAACACCAAAAGATAATTTATCTATAGGTGTTTGAAAGAAATAATTTTCTTTTAGGTGTTGAAATTAAGATAAAGGTAACTTATCTTAATTTCTCTCGTGAGATTAACAATATTTGTGATCTTTGTTCCATACGTCATTCATAAAATAAACAGGAATGTCACTGAATATTGAATATACCAAAAAAGGAAAAGCGAACATATCATTTAACAAATTATAAGTTAAGAGAAAGCTACAGCGTAAGAAAAAAAACGAGACTTTTGTGCTATTTGGGAAGAACCTGCGTGGCAATTATAAAGACTGACTCTAATAAATTTGCTGTAACTGAATCTAACAACAAGCACTTGGGCACTCACCCTGTGACAAAGAGGTCTCTGTCCTCGCCCCAGAGTTGTCCCAGCACCGCAAATGCTCCAAAACATCGTTCGGTCTGCCGCGGCCTCGCCACTCCCTCGACCCCTGCACACTCTGCGGACTGCTTGCTCCACTCCCGTCAACCCTACTTCTGTCAAATCACGTCATTCATGGATGACACTGATAATGAGACCAACATATTGAAGCATTAAATTACAAAACTGCAAGACCAATTAAGAGTTGTTTTAGATAACTCCCTTGAATCAGACTTGAGACTAATGGAGTATACGGACATTATACATTATACATTAGCTTTTCATTTCCCTACCTTCCTCAGTGAAGAAGCTTGCAACAGAAAATCATAAAACCGATTGCAGTGTGCAATTCAACTTACCTGCGCTCTGCGAAGATACCCGTTGTGCTGAGTAAAAAAGGTCTGCGTACCACCATTGAAATCCTATAGGCGGAAATATTATGTGTCTTAAGGAAAACATTCGAAGAGAACAAAAACTATACAAATACAGATGGCCAATGGTATAATGTTCTGGCTAATCCAACTAACCCAGTAAAAAATAAACCTAAAAAAGAAAATTAAATTAGCAAAATACGTCAAATGAACCATGGGCATACCGATACCAAAGATAAGAATATTGGAACATAGCCTAATCCGGATGCAAAAGTCGATTCAAATCTTGACCAAAACTCTTTTGGATGTCCAAACCGTTATATTCAGTCGAAGAGTTCATGATGAGCCGCTGGGTTGGCTAAATTCGAGGTACTTCCGATAAAAGGTTTTGGCAATGATTTTATTGAATTAAATTGTTGTAAAACTTATGTATCTTTTAACGTTTGCAATGCAATGTGTATTTTTCAACTGAAATAAAAAAATAATAAAAAAGAATACAGCTTCTAAAAAGAGTAGGCCTCCTGTCTGTTTCTTTCATCAAGCCACTAAACATAAATCTAAGACTTAAGACATCATATTCAGCCGACTATTATATAGAAAACTGAAGAAAACTAGAAGAAAACTGAATAGGGATATTTTCCCTTAATATACCAAAACTGCAACAATAGTGTATGATGAGGATTCGTGACGCTCGGCCGTTACACTGTAACACCCGCCCATCACGCCAGGCATCACTCTCAACAGTCTGTGTTTTCTTGGGTTGCATATTTATGATTCCATTATTTCAGTTGAAAAGACTGAGATCTCTAATTCCCATAGAACTGCCTTACAAAAATAATTTGAAGTAATATTAAACTGATGCTTTTCTCCTGGGCAAAATGGATAATTATAAACGAATTTCTTACAAAAGATCTTCTTAAAAATTACTTTAACTTAAAAGTATATCCTAAACTGTACTTTGTTATTAAAAAACGTAATATGTTTAAATATGATATTGAAATGTGTAAATTAAAAAAATAAGCGGTGTGCATATACCAAAATTAAACGTTAAGTCTGCAGTAAAACATACATCTTACTCAACCAGTTTTTATTGCCAATTGTCTTTTTCTTAGAATTAGGTAATATTTAAAAAGAGTTAAACTCTACTTTACAGCAATCCTGTCCAGGAATCAAAGTTGACAAGACATGATTAAGCACCGTCGGGAATCCAGTCTCTCGCGCCTGGACACCTGTCGCATGACATGACGTAAATTTTTATGGAGGTTGATATTTTATTACGATTCATTTTTACTAACCTTTTGCCTTATTTAATTGTGATTTCTCTTCACAACGATAAAGACTCGGTTTAAAACCAAGATGCAATAAATAAAACAATATTAATTTAAGGAAATAATATAAATAAGGTCTATACATTATTTAGGCAGTGAACACTCTTCAGCATATTTTACTAACTCATAAATATTATTGAATTTCTTCATTTATTTGTCAATGTTGGTCTTAGAGCAAGTTTAAGCATTAAACGGTAGTAAAACAATACAAATCTAAATATAGAGTTTTGAAATAGTCAAGGGTAAAATAATACAATTTTACTAATTACAATCATCGTCATAGTTAACATGTCAAATTAAAATTCTATAGTAAATTAACTCTGACCTTTTGTACTGTAAACCAGTTGGTAATTTGTAATTTCACAGTTGG